>JAWWEW010000131.1:70636900-70653076 GCA_035583185.1 Anabacerthia variegaticeps
AGCTGTGGCTGCCCCTGGATCCCTGGGAGTGTCCAAGGCCAGGTTGGAGCACCCTGGGCTGGTGGAAGGTGTTCCTGACAATAGCAGGGGATGGAACTGGATGGGCTTTAAGATCCCTTCCAACCCAAACCATTCCATGATTCATATTTATATTTATATATATATATATATACATGATTCATATGTGAGACAGGAAAGGGGAAGGCAAAAGGGAAAATCAAAAGGAGATATAACATGAGAACACTGGATCAATATTTGATAGCAATCAGAGGTGAAAAATACATTAGGACATTTGGGGGAAGAGAATGGAAGAGGTGGAAAACGACCTTGAAAATACCTTTGCATCTCTGAATGCATCGATGATGTACGTGCAATTTGACCACTTTTTGCCTTTGATTAGTCCAGCTCTAAAAAGGATAGAATAGGCCTAGAATGGATCAAAGATACAGGATAGTTTCCATCAAAAGAGCAATTAAATCAAAGGGCACCTCCCTGGAAAACAGAGATAATTGAGGAAGAAACAATGGAGGTCTCTCAAACTGGGAGTGTTGGAGACAAGATGAATAGTGGACGACTGTTCTCTGTTTCTCATAAAATGCCATCCAACCCAATTATCCAAAATTAACAAAAATGGGGTAATTCTTCACCTGGCACATTTTGGAATGGTGGAACTCAGAAGTCTGTAGGGGTTAGAACAGCAACTGGGGGCCTTGGTGACAGGTAAGTCCATCAAGGGCTGCTGGGGGAATATTTCAAGGGATATTTCACTGCTGCCTTTTGCTTGCCCTCTATTCCTGCCAGTTCCCACCATCAGAGGGGGGACTCAGGTAGAAGGACCCAGGCTCTGAACTGCTCCAGCCCCCTGTGTGTCCCCTCCATGTGCACTCTGGCAGCCCATCTGTGCCCCAGTTACATCATTCCTTTCCCTGCCCCATGAGAAAATAAACAGAAAATTCAAGATTAGTCTCCAATGCACATTAAACCATGGAGTTTGTATTATTTTGCCATCACTGCATGCCAGTTCCTGCTGGGAAATTTTTGTTCCCACTCACAAATTGAAAACCATCTCCTTAATAAAACTGACTTTGACAATCTTTCCACGGGACAGAGGCTGGAGCTGGGACTGGGATTTGTCCAGTTTTCCCAAGAAACTTCAGGCATCCTGTGCAAAGGCTTCCACTTTTTCTTTTTTCCCACTTTCAGACATTTAAATGTCCCTCCATGCAGACACACATCATGGACAGTGACATTAAAGCCACTGATAATTAGCTTTGCTTTCTCTGGGTACCTTCTGTGGGATTCAGCTCATGGATTAAAACATCTCCGTTCCAATAAGGTGTCCATGTGTGAATCGTGTTTAAATTTCATTAGGGAAAAAACAAACACCCCAATTTTTGCCTGAATAGAGGTGTTTCATTGCATTTGAGCCATCCTTGGCTACCCAAGACATCTACACATGGAAATAGGACAGAAAACCTGTCGTGAAAAACTGACTCAGGATCGTGGCAGAGGGACCTGATCTGTGAGCAGAAGTAAATGTTGGGCAAATATGAAAGTCTGAACCCTCCTTTTCCCCCAGGGGGAGGACACAGGATATTTAATGTGGTTGATCTCCTCATCAAAAGCCAGACCAACACTTGACTTGCAGGGTGGACCACACCACCCCATCCCTGCAGCATCCTGGGAGACCCTTGGAGTCCTGACAAGCAGGTGGAAAGGACAAATCAAAGATAGAAATGGCACTGAAGTCCCATGAGACCAGAAAAAAAAGGGTTTATAGCAAAATGTTCGGTTCTGTTCACTTCAATAAACCAAACTTACCTAACCCTGAAGATCTTCTGTGTGCAATGCTGGTGGGTAACAGATGTCTTGGGGTTTGAGGGGAGGGTGTGGGCATCAAAAATAGGTTTTATGGGTTTTCTGGAAGAATTATCTTGCGTTTATTATGCCCAGATCTCCAATTTATTTTTTTACAACAGCCTCAAGCAGATCAGTTCACATAGTTTGGACATTGCTGGACTCTCTTCACTTCTTTGCCTTCCAAAAGACTGAGGCAACGAGGGGCTCTGCCCATGATAGTCCAGCTGACCATGGCTAAAAACTCATTAAGCCCTTAGAGAAAGCATTTGAATTTTCAGAAAAAAAATAAAAATAAAAAATCAAGGCCCAATCCAGCTCCTGTGCTGAATATTTACTCTTCTTTCCTTCACAGCTGCTGCTTTCTGGATGGGAAAAAATTAATTCCCTGAGGGCTGGAGATGATTCATAAATCTCACTGAGATGTGACCATAATTAAGTAGCAGCAGCACTGCTCTGAGACACAGCCTGTTCAACCCCTTTGGCTCTCCTGGCTGCTTGAAAGCCTCACAGAATAACTCATGGAGAAGAAATTTGGGGTCAGTCTCGGCAGGAGGGTGTTTTTGGAAGGAGAAGGTCCCAAATCTGAGCCCCATCCGTGGCCAGGAGGTTTCAGGTGGCATCATTAGGAGAGCAATAGCATTGTCTTTCTCCTTGTCACTGGAGACTTTCCATTTCCAGGGTTTGCAGAAGGTGAAACACAGAAAACTGACAGGAGCACAAGAGAAAACCCCAAAAGCCCCAAACCCCAACTAGAACATGCAAGGCCAAACCATATTTGCACCGAGCTCCAAGGACTCCTTCTCATCTACAACTCACCTTTGACACGTTGGAATTTCTCCACAGATTCTTGGAAAAAGGGAATGCCCTTGGGGAGTCCTGTTTTCCTCACAGCAAGGTGGTTTTATGGGTTTGAAACACTGGCTGCCTCGACGGCACAGTTGTTAATCTGTGAGTAAATTGCTGTTGGTTTATAAATAATAAATCCATGTTTATTACCCCAGTCCCCAGCAGATGATTCACAGAGCACGTCCAATTTAACTTGGGTTGCTGTGGCACTTCCATTTCTAACCTCTTTTAGTCTTGCAAGCTTAAATGTTGCTTCTCAAAGCTTTAGGGTAACGGGGAGAGGGGTTGGCAGAGTGGAAATATATCTTTTATATATGTGTATATTCATATATATGTATTAATAGATACCTCTACACAGATGCAGACATAAATATGGATAGAATTTCTCCTTCCAGCACTTTTTTGAGCTCTCTTTGTGACAGCACTCGTGTCTATGGTCAGCATCACATCCAGGATGTCTTTCATCCTCCTCAGAGTGCCCATATGTTGAGTGCAGCTGCTGCATCATCACGTGGGTGATGAAGACACCAATAATGAGCTTTCCAATATTCCATCACTACCATCAATTGCCCAGAAAGGACGTGGATTCTCCCTCCCTGAAGTTCAGGCAAATATTAACCTTGGGTAGCATTTTGGACAGGATGGACCCTGCTGCAGGTGGTGGGGTGGGTTAAGCCTTCTGAGGTTCCTGTGAGCTGGAATATTCCATCCTCTGAGCTCTTCTGTGTGTTTGCTCTCAGCTCTTTTTTAGGGAGCTTATGGAAAAGAGGGAGTGACTTTTTACACAGGGATGCAGTGATGGGACAAAGGGAAAGGGTTTTAAAATAAAAGAGAGTAGATTTAAATTAGACATCAGGAAGAAATCCTTCTCTGGGAGGGTGGGCAGGCCCTGGCCCAGGTTGGGCAGAGAAGCTGTGGCTGCCCCTGGATCCCTGGGAGTGTCCAAGGCCAGGTTGGATGGGGCTTGGAGCAACCTGGGCTGGTGGGAGGTGTCCCTGCCCGTGGCAGGGGTGGCACTGGATGGTCTTTAATGTCCCTTCCAGTCCAAACCATTCCATGATTTTATTGTTATTCTCCCCAGCCTACCCCTAAGAAATTAAAAACTGGTGTTGTTTTCAATTTCTGTGACGTGGCCATCTATTTTCTGGTCGCATTGTAGGTATTTATCCCACCTCCAGCTTTTCAAAGTGAGCAAAGATGAATGGCTGTGCCAACAAACTGCCTGTAAAAAAGGAATTAAACACACCCCTGCTGATTCATTTACTAGTGGACATGATTTAGCTTCTCTTTCCAGTCTCCACTGTCTCCTGTCAGGCTCTAAATGATCATCTCTCCCCTGGCACAGTCTTGAGGGTCACAGAGGCTCCAGCTGAGCCTCTCCCTCTGCATTGCCCTCTTGGGATCTCTGTCATTCCACTGGCAAAGGATTAGTCAATCCACTGGCAGGAACATGAGGTCAGGGAAATGAAAATTGAACCAAAGTGAGCACAGGGAGTAATTAACAAACAGAACAAATTTTCTCAAATACCTGAGGGGTTCTTGAAGTGCAAAACTTGGGAGAAAAGAGAGAATTATTTTGCAATCCATGCTTTGGCTGAGACAAAAGTAACGGGCTTGATGCAAAACTTTGCTCTCCTGCCCTGCTTACACAGGAGGTCAGGCTCAATTACCAAAATATGCTGTCTGCCCTTAAAAATAAACTTTTTTCTGTCTGATTTGGCAAGTCCTGCTGAGCTTCAAGGTTTGGCCCAGGATTGCACCTGCTCTGCTGAAAGGAGAAAACACTGTGCTGAGCTCAGCATGTGCTGCTGACCTAAAGGAACCTAAAGGAAAGGTAAGGTCTCCTCTCCAGTAACTTATTTATTTCTAACTTTATTTTTAGCATTGGTTTGCTTTGCATTATGGAGACATTTATCTATTTGTTACTTTATTTTTAGCACCCATTTTCTTTGAATCACATTTTTCTACCCAGGGCCCCTTCAGCTATTTTTGCTGCTGGAAATTGGCCGGCCAAGTTTTGGGGTTGGTTTGTTTTTTTCACCCTTTTCATTTAAGTATTTATTTTGGAGGGATTTATTAGCAGAGAGAAGAACCTGACTGACAGCCTGAGAGGTCTCTCTCTCTCTCCATCCTCTCTTTAAGCCAATGAATTGGATTTGACACAGATTTTTCTCATTTCTTCTTCATCCCACGTTTACTTTCAGGCTCTAAGTTGACCTGAAGCAGCAATAACTTCTGCTATACGTAGATGGAGGTAATTGATTCACAAACTAGAGACCATCCTGTCCATCCTCACCATCTCTTTTCTGAGGGAGGAGTCCTGTCAGAGAATCATGGAATGGTTTGGGTTGGAAGGGACCTTCAAGATCATCTCATTCCATGGGCAGGGGACGTTCCCCTAGCTGAGATTAATCCAAGCCCTGTCCAACATGGTCTTGGACACTTTTCCAGGATGTCTATCCCAACCTTGACCTTTTCTAGGTCTTTTACATCCTTTTTAAGAGCTTGTGGCCAAGGTTAGCCTGACCCTTTCAGCTGCAGTTCCACCAGGAATATCATTATGTGCATAACATCATCATTATCTTTATGCTCAGTTCTTTCCCCGGCAATTCCTACCATTTTTTGGTCTTTCTGACCACAGAGCTGGGGTTCCCATTTCAGCCATTCCCAAAAATTCAGCAGCCCTTCCCTGAATGCTGATTCCCTCCTCCTGAGTGCACGGCCACCTCTGCATAGTTTTCCCTTCATCTGCATTATTTTGCATTCATCAGCATTAAATTCCCCACCTGCTAATCCAATATCCAGACATCTCTCCCACCACTATTCCCATTTGGCATTAGCTTTGACTGCCCTGAATAATGAAGGGTTGTCACCAAACTGTCACCAACCCATTCACACTTTTTTCCAGGTTTTTTGGGGAGTACAGTGCCTATTAAGGGGCCTAATAAACTTTGTCCCCTGTCAGAAATGACTGCTTAATTATATTTTGTGTACTTTATGCCTCACATGCCAACTGCACTAGATCCAATATTTTTTTCCATGGGAGCAAGGGACAGTCACATATCAGAAGTCCATGTGAGGGGAAACTGCAAAGTAAAAGGGTCACATGTTTATTTTAGACAAGAAAATGGTGCTCGTGCCAATGTACTCCTAAAAATACTGTTAGAAACACAGGAAAAAAAAAAACTCATGGGTATTGAACAGGCACAGCTCAGGATTTCCATGAATTAGTTTATTCTTTTTAATAATTTAAGTAAATAGAGGGAAAAAAAATCCGTAATTGCATCCGGTTAGAAATACCTAATGTAGCTTAAAAATATTCCAAACCCTGGGTGTCATCAAGAGGTGATACCTAATGGTGGGATGAGGCACCAGAATAACTGGAAAAGGATTTGGAAATGCCTTCAAATGAATTTGGAACGAAAGAGGAAAAGGTTTCCAGCTCTGCAGCTCACTGTGGGGGAGGCTGGAAGAGGAGCTGGGTGAACCTCTAGCTTGGAGAGTCCCAGATCAAACAGAGCAGACAGAACATAATCAGGGGTTGAAAAAGGGAAAAAACAGTAAAAAGAAAAGGAAAAGGAACTTAATGTTTGCACAGGCCATAGATAATTAATAAAGGAAAGGAAAATAAAGCATTATTATGCTTCCCCATCCAGTGGAGACATCTGGGCATTGATCCTGATGCATCAGCAGATCTCCAGGAGATGCCCCTGGGATCCACTGGCTGGGAAGGGCTGTCACATCACTGGAAGGCCAGGCTGCCATGCAAGGGGACCTGGGCAAGAGAGTCCAGAGGCCCAGGAGATGCTCAGGAGCTTGGGGGATGCACCCAGGGAGAGGCCAAGGCAGCTGGGCTCATCCAGTCCAGAGAAAATAAGGATTTAGGCAGGCAGCTGGCTGAACTGCTCCTATGGGATTGCAGAGAAGACAGGGCCAGATTCTCCTCAGAGGTGATGGATTTGACATCCAACAAGAGGAATTGCCACTATGTACAGAGAAATAAAAGCCTTTCCTGTGGGCACAGGGCAGCCCTGGAGCAGCAATCCAGAAAGCTGTGCAGCCCCCACCTTGGAGGCACCTGAAACTGGACGGAACAAGACCTTGGCCAACCTTGAGGATGGCCCAGTGTCAAGCAAAGGACCAGATTAGAGACCTCCAACATCCTTTATTCCTCAAAACTATGATCCTTTGGGAAACAGATCCCCTCCATGCAAGGCTTCCAGCTCTCCCCTTTAGAGATGCTTTCTTTGTAGGGTACCCTTTGTGTTGGGTTAAACTCCTCCAGTGAGAAATGCCATCCCTTTTTCCACGACATGAAGAGTGTAGAGCTCTAATTTATTTTTCCATGATATGAAGAGTGTAGAGCTCTAATTTATTTCTTTTTCTGTAGAGAAACAACGAGATTGGATGCTCTGAAGAGCCTCAGAAGCATCAGCAACTCTCAGGCCACAGCCACACATAGACCCCTCAGCCACAGAGGGCACATTTTTTAAAGACACTTCATTCAGAAGCACTGGCTGCCAACCAGAATATTAAAAAGACAATAAAAAAAATTAAAACTGCTCTTCTTCCCCGCTGGTTTTGATTTGTTTGTGTGGAACACGGGGAAAACACAGTCCCTGTTGTTCCATTTGGGATGTGCTCTTGAGGTTGGCACACCCTGCACCTCGACAGTGTTCATAAATCAGGAGTGACCTCAGTTTTCATCACCCCAGTTCGTTCTGATGGCTTAGAGCTCTTCCTTACAGCTCTTCCATCACCAGAAGGGTCAGCAACCAAAAGGACACCAAGGTCAAGCCAAGGGAAAGACCTTCTCACCCTGCCACCCAAGTATGTACTGTTTGAGTCTCACCAAGGAGAGAGGAGCCAGGAGCTGGTTGTGACACTCCAGGACACTCCACATGCTCCACACCATCTCCCAGAGCTTGTGTTTCCAACCTCAGCAGGTCCTGGGAGCCACTGAGAGGGTACAAGCAGCATTTACCCACAAAATGGAGAAAGTTAAGCAAAAATCACAGTCTCGCTTGGATTTTTCCTCACTCGCTCCAAAAACAAACTGTGTGTAAATATCATCAGCTGGGAAAAAAAAACATGCTGATGGCTGAAAGTGGGATTTGTCATTAAAAGTGGAAAATAAATGGGGTGTGCTCAGAAGAATCTAGACACAGAGACTGAGTCACTTTTATGCTAATTTGTCCTCATCAGACCTCCCCGGTGGATACAAAAAATGGTCTGATTTAGTGTAATTGAAGTTTAGCATAAAAGCACTTTCATATTCTCCATGTACCTACACAGCTATTCAGAGGGAAAAGAAACAACAAACACTTATTTTTCTCTCCCATTTTGTTCTCCATAACTTCTCCCTTTCTTTTCTCCTTGGAAAGTGGGGGTTTCAAGGGAAGCAGCAGCAGAGCTTGGCCCAGGTAGGTACCACACCTCCATCACCCTGGTCACCTGTGGCTGCTGTGACACCACCAGCCCCTGGCTGATGAGCTTCATTTTTCATGCCCTTCTCCTGCTCTTTATCCTTCCCCTTAATGACTCTGAGCTAAGGAAGAAATGGTTGCAATTACTGGAAGGCTGTTGCTCTGATCTAAAAGAGCTGCCATTCAATAAAGGCCCAAAATGCAGCACTTGGCTGCAAAGCACATTGATCTGGGGGGGGGGGGGGGTAAAATCAGCTCTGAGGGAAATAAATGTAAATCTGACAATTGTTCTGGTCTCTGCGAGGGTTTTCTCTGCGCATTCCTAGATTAGAGCCCGCTGATCCCACTGCTGATCTCTCCTGGTGTTTTCCATCTCTTAGTTCTGGCTGGCTCAGATTTCTCTCTAACCCAGGGCATTGTGAACCACACCAGCAACTCTTCTCCTCTCTCTACCTCCTTTCCAAACCTTGATGGTGTCAGAATATCCTTCAGTCATGCAGGGATTGGGAAAACCTTCCCACTCCCAACCCCTTTTCCCCAGGGTGCAGTTTAACTCTCACCCCCACCACAGCAAGGACAGCTGCTCCAGGCCACCACCCCTCCTTCACACCCACACTAATGACCTGGAAATCATTGCATTTTGCATGATTTACGGTGGTCTTGCACCACAGCTCAAGAAATCCACAAGCACCTCTGCTTTCTTGCCCTGGCACAGAGGTGGGATGATACCAGAGGATACAGCAGTGCCAGGAACTGTCTGGTTTCAATGTTGGACAGAGCATTCAGGGACCTGCTGAAGAGCTAATGTGACGTGGACATCACAAGATCCCACCAGACTAGACCAGAGACACCCCAGCAGGCTGAGCAAGGGGCATGAGAGGGATTTCAATGCTTGGATTGCACCCACACAGAATCACAGAAGAACTCCTTTTGGAAGGGATCCATAAGGATCATCGAGTCCAGCTCCCTGCCCAACTCCTCAGTGAAGAAAGCTGAATAATCACATGTGAAGGGACAAAATTGAGAGCAGATCCACCAGAAAGTGCCTACATCAGGAAAAATAATCCCCCAAATCCAGCAAAGTGTATTTCTGCCCCTCCATGAACGATTCAAAATATGCAGAGAAGCTGCCAAATTTTTTATATGGCTGATGCTACCAGGGGTTTCGACTTCCTGGAAAAGGGCCAGTGCTTATGATGGAGCATCTAAAAATTGTGTTTGGTCAGAGCAGCAACACAGGCTTTGTGGCTCTGGGAAAGGAACAGCCTGGACCAGGCAGACACAGAGCTCCAGAGAAGCTGCCACCATCCATGTCCATCTGGAATTTTAACGTGACAGGCACTGGGAGGAAGGGATGTGAGATAAAAAAATAACACAGTTTTTTGACAGAGGGAACAGGACCTGCCACTGCACAGCCCAGGAGGTGCCATATTGCTGCAAGTACTTTATGGGAGCTCAAAAAATTAGGCAGATTGACATAGGACAAGGGACACGGTTTTAAACTAAAACAGGAGAAGTTTAGGATAGATATTAGGAAGAAATTGTTTCTTGTGAAGGTGGGGAGACCCTGGCCCAGGTTGGGCAGAGAAGCTGTGGCTGCCCCTGGATCCCTGGGAGTGTCCAAGGCCAGGTTGGACGGGGCTTGGAGCAACCTGGGCTGGTGGAAGGTGTCCTTGCTCTTGGCAGGGGTTGGCACTGGATGGTCTTTGAAGGTCCTTTCCAACCCAAACCATTCTGTGACTCTGGAATTCTGTATTTTACCAGTGGCCTTGGCAGTGCTGGGTTAATGGTTGCACTTGATGATCTTAGAGAGCTTTTCCAACTCAAATGGCTCTATTCTGATGGCATTGCAGGAGGGCAGCACAGGCTCAGCCCTGTGCTCAGTGGTCTCCTCTGGAGGACAGCTGGCCAGGTAACCTAAGCCCAGATGTTGTTTGCCTTTTGAATCTGCAAGACAACAAGTCCCATCACCCTTGTGGTCTGCTGAGTCCTGGGACATCAAACAGCCTGTATTATTTCATGTGCTTTTCCAAAATAACCCCCTTACCTGTGTGCTAAATAATGCCAATGTTTTTCAGTCTCTCCCTGGGTCTTTTTTCAGCCTCGAGGCCCTGGGTCCAAGTCACAAAATCGGAGTGACTTTGCTGTTAATTTTGAGGACAGCACATGGGTTTTTCTGTGAAGGTGCTACCAGCATTAGTGAGCCCCTCAGTATTTATGAACCATACTGGTTTGTTTGCCTCCCTGACTGGAGTTACAGGGTGGGAAGAGGTTTGTCTTGAGCTGCCTGTCCTGATGCAGAGGTGTCACTGTCCACCAGGTTACCTGAGACCCCTGTCCAGCTCAGGGTTTGCTTGGTGTCTCCTCTGTGTTAGGCTGTGCTTTGGCAGTCCTTAATCTCTTTTGCTGTGATGATGCTCATTCTCTGGGCTTGTTTAGGTGTCACTGAAGCTCCTCCTTGCTTTTGACTCCCTAAATTAGTTCTGTGCCATCAGCAGCCTCATTGGCCTCTATTTCCAAGCTGTGTATCAGCCCATTAACCAGCACATCATACCTGGGGCTAATCCCTGATCTGTGACCTTGTGCCACAACTGACCACTGGATTCTCCATTTGTTCTCTCCCAGGACAGTTGAAGAACCACAACAGTTTCCCACTCACCCTGAGACCCTTTGTCTCCCCTGGGAAGCTCTTTAGACTTTGTTAAAGCCCTCCTGGGTATCCAGATGCAGCAAGTCTCTCTCATCCACCCTTTTCCTGGTGCAGCCATTGAGTTGCAATCCCTCCTTTTCTCCTCCACAAGCTGCTGTGTCCACGTGTTCCTGTCGTGAGCTATCTGCCTGAAACTCCATTATCCTGGTTTTAAACATCATTTCCCACTCCCAGGACACATGTAAGGAGGGGTGACCTGTAGTTCTCCCAATCTCACCTTAAGCCTCTTTGAATAGAAATGGAACCTTTCCTAAATCCCAGTCCTTGTTTCTTTTCCTTAGTAAGCCAAGCAAGTCCTACCTAAGCTGCTTAGAAATGCTCTCCCAGACAATTTGAACCACCAGGAGAGAGCAGGGGGTGTTCATCCTGGAGAAGAGAAGACTCTGGGGAGAACTTAGAGTCCATTCCAGTGCCTAAAGGGGCTCCAAAAGAGCTGGAGAGGGACTGGGGACAAGGGCCTGGAGAGACAGGACACAGGGAATGTCTTCCCAGTGCCAGAGGGCAGGGCTGGATGGGATATTGGGAAGGAATTGGTGGCTGGGAGGGTGGGCAAGTGCTGGCCCAGGTTGGGCAGAGAAGCTGTGGCTGCCCCTGGATCCCTGGGAGTGTCCAAGGCCAGGTTGGAGCACCCTGGGCTGGTGGAAGGTGTCCCTGCCCATGGCAGGGGGTGGAACTGGATGATCTTTAAGTTCCCTCCAACCCAAACCATTCCACGACTCTGTGAAAATTTCTCACTGAAAAGTGGTGCAAAAACATCTGCCCAATGAAAAACTTCATTTCTTCTTGATGTTGTTTCCATCCAGCAACTCAAAGGCACCTGCCTGGAGACCTCTCTTCCAAAATCACGTCATTTCTCTCCATTATTTTGTTACTCACTCTCCCTTTCTCCTTACCCACAGAGAAGTGTCTGTGGAGAACATCTGTGACCCAAATCCTCCAGGAAAAGCGGATCTCCCCCAGCCCAGGATGAATTGAGGTGGGTCCCTTTGGGTTGAGAAGAATGTGGCTCAGCTGTCCTCAGAGCAGGGGTGAGGGATGATGAGCCTCACTCAGTCCAGCAAAGCTCCTCCTCTTCCACTCCTGCATTTCCCCGTGGAAATCTTGGTCCTGGAGCCACAGGCGTGGCTGCAGTGACACTGCTGCATAGCAAGGACATGACACTGTGCAGGGGCTGAGGGCCATGGGCAGGAGGGTGGAGAGGGCAGGGCTGGAGCAACTGTGGGGAGGGATCCTGCTGGAGAACGAGCTCAGGACTGGTCTGGGAATTCGAGGTCATGCAGACACTTTTTAAAGTCCACTGCATGGGCAGCTGCTGCTTAGGAGAGCTCTGAGAGTGATAATTATATGTGTTACATATGTATGTACATTTTATATTAAATTTATATTAAAAGTATATTGTATGTGTATTATATCTCTAAATTTATAGCAAATGTTCTATATAAACATTATGTTGCATTATATGGAGTGCACATATTTTCTATAGAAATATTTTTAAACATAAACATACGTGGGGTTAAATATGTATATTTACCAAGAGTTTTCAGCTCAACTAATAAAACCATGACCCAGCTGCAATGACAACTGAGTTCAGGTAATTTAAGGGGCCTTTTATCCCAAATCCACCCTTTTCCACCCACTTCTGACCTGTTGTTATCTGTTCTGGCTCTCTCCCTACCCTGCTGCTTCTCCCCTGTGCAGGTCAGGTTATCTGGAAGCAGGGATGTCTTAGCACTTCTTTTCATGAAGTGGGGCTTGGTAAAGCTCTTCAAATGCAGCTTTTCCACCTAAAAATGTGGGACAGAAGTGGGTTTGACTTGAGGAGCCATCCCTTCCTAAGCCACACACACAACAACTGCATCATCTCCACATGGGATTCAGGCAGCAGGGATGGTCAGCCTAAAATTGATCCCCATCTGAAAAGGATTTAGGGGGAAAAACTGTCATTGCTGTGTCCTGATTGTGCTGAAAGCCTGGCCCAGTAAGAGCCACTTGTGCCAGCAGGCAGCTTGATATTCTCATTCTTCAGGGTCAGGAAAGCTTTTATGTCACTTAAAAGTGATGTCAGACTGGTTTCCTTGGGCTCAGCACTGTGAAATGGGCAGGGAGAATGCCCCAGTCCTTCCCAGCCATCCTGCCAGAAATCCATGGGAATTCAACTGGTGTTTTATTTGAAAGGGCAGCAGAAATTAGGGGATCGAACCTCTCAGGTTCTGCCTAAACCTGGGCATAGAAGGAAGGGGTTGGGCTGTGACTGAGACCCCCCTGGTGATGGAGGAGCAGGATGGGTGCCACCAGCCCCAAGCACAGGGACTAATGCCCTTGAAGGTGGCATGGCCACCTCAGACATCCTCAAAACAGGAATCTGCGTCTATCCTTATCCTAAAACATCCAGCCTGAGCTCTAGCTCTGCTTGCAGAGAGATCTAAAGGTCCATGGACCACCTTGGGCCACATCAATAAATCCAGTGCCAAGCCAAGGACCACTCCCAGCCCATGACCCCTCATCAGAGGCTCCTCTGAGAGCAGAAATCAATGCAGAAGCAGAGATCCCATGGGGAGATGGGTTCTCCTGCTCACACCCCAAAACAAGGTCCTTGCTCAGGGTCATTTTTCAGACTGCAAATTGCAGCCACAGCTCTGCAGAGAGGCCAAAATACCCTTTGTGCCACCCTATGTGATACCTCATGAGGGGCAGTTCCAAACCAGGGACAGACCCTGAGAGCATGGCTGGAGCTGTGCCAGGGCAGGGTCAGGGGGGATCTCAGCCAAAGGCTCTTCCCCCAGAGGGTGGTGGGCACTGAGCAGGCTCCCCAGGGCAGTGGGCACGGCCCCAAGGCTGCCAGAGCTCCAGGAGGGGTTGGATGATGCTCTGGGGCACAGGGAGGGATTGGTGGGGGTCTGTGCAGAGCCAGGAGGTTGGACTAGGTGGTCCTTGTGGGTCCCATCCAGCTCAGGATATTCCATGATTTGATGATTCCTGGCTTGTGC
Organism: Anabacerthia variegaticeps; assembly: GCA_035583185.1. Taxonomy (NCBI): domain Eukaryota; kingdom Metazoa; phylum Chordata; class Aves; order Passeriformes; family Furnariidae; genus Anabacerthia; species Anabacerthia variegaticeps. The sequence goes on from JAWWEW010000131.1 coordinate 70,650,730, forward strand.
AAGTCTCTTCTTTTCCTACCAGGCAGGAGCACAGTGATTGTCATAGCAAAGCAGGTAAAAACTCTACCCATTAACCTGGGAAGCAGCAGCATGACCAGGAACAAGCAAAGATTGCTGCCTGTATTTATGAGCACAGGCACATCCAGGTGTTGTCCAGACAGTCTGAACATCCCCAGGTCAGGAAAGAAGCGCCCATTTGGACTTTGAAGCTTTCTTAGCCATCAGCAGGTACACTTGGGGGTTCCAGCTGTGTTGTCCATGGAGCGAGGCAGGGCAGGAAAGGTTTGTTCCCATATCCCTGGGCTGAAGTTTCCTGGAGATTTGCAGCCCTCAGGTGGTGACTGTGAGCACAGCCCTGCTGTAGATGCTGGCACATCCACCTTCCCATCTCAGGATGGGGGTGTGCCCTCTCTTCTGGCTCATCTGCCACCTGCACCCACCACACCACCCAGGACAGCCACAAATCCTCCCCTGGGCATCCCAAAATTCCTCCTGGTTCCTGGCATCCCGCTAGCTCAGCCCTCACCTGCTGCCCAGCTAAATGTGACTTATTTAGCTCTACTTTTATTTTTAAATCTCTCTCCTTATAAATCAAACTCTCCAGCCCCTGAATCCTGTGCTGATGCCTTTCCACTTGGCAATGCCCAGTTGCCAAATGCCTGACAAATTGCCCTCTGGCAGCCACCCTGGCCAGGGTCACACATTCCCCTGAGAGAAGTGATGCTGTTCCTCCTCCTCCCAACACAATTCCTCATTTTATTGCTGCTCTCCCACTCGTGTCACTCATTCTACAGACACCCACAGCAAACCACACGGTGGGAAGCCACCAGGCCAACCAGGGTTAGGAAATCTCTCCCCCTATTTCACAAAGGATTTTTGGGGTTTTTTTTGCATCAGGTCAAGCTGGTGTTGCTGGGATCAGAGCCCTGTGCTTGGAGCAGTTCCACTCCAGTGGTTTGTCCCCATGATGAGATGTCACTGGTACCTCTCTGTGAGAAGAGAGGCCAATCCACATGGACACATGTCACCAAATTTCCTTTCAGGCCAGTAAGAGACTATAGTAGGGAAGGGTAGGAGAGCAGAGAGGGAGGTCCTGGAAGGTGCTGAGCTCTCACATGTGCCTGCCTCATCCCTGGAAGTGTCCAAGGCCAGGTTGGATGGGGCTTGGAGCAACCTGGGCTGGTGGAAGGTGTCTCTGCCCATGTCAGGGGGTTGGAATGAGATGATCTTTAAGGTTCCTTCCAACCCAAACCATTCCATGATTCTACATCCCTGCAGCTCGTGGAAATCATCCATATCCAGCACATCACTGCTGGAGCCTCACACAGGACCTGAAGAGTCACTTATTTCTCCAAGAGGACACCCCAATCCCCCAGGGAATGGGAGGCTCCTGAGCCAGGTGCTCTCCCTGCACACCAGGCAAGGGGCATTGGGTCTCCAAGGGAGCCTGCAGCGAGGCCAAATCCTCCCACACGTGGGATTAGATGTGATAATCCCATTCCTCAGAGGTGGGAGTTCATCCAGCTTCTTCCATCTGCTTCCCACAGCTCTTGCCAGCCCCCCAGGGATACCCCAGACATCCCAGGGCATCCCAGGAATGGAAACACAACTCACTGATGAATTCCCTGCTCTTCAGACCTGTGTCACCCTTCTGGGCTCCCACTGCTCTCACTTCATTCACATAGCCGTGTGTAATTTCACACGTATTTCTTGCAGGGACTAACTTCCCATAATTTAGGGAATATTTTAATGCCACAAGATGGCAGCACAAAATCACCTTTCCCCAGAGTGTGTGCGGGTTGCAGAAGGTTCCCTGTGCCAGGGAGCAGACAGTGGGCTCACCCCAGGAGGAGAAAATACCCAATCCCACCAAGGGCAGAGGCAGGAGACACGTTTTGCATCACCTGAGCACCTGCGGTTTCAGCATCCTCTCATTGCAAGGACTTTTATTTCTCTGGGCTTGTCCACCTTCCAGGCACTCGTGTAACAAGTCCAAGGTGAGTCTAAGCCTGGTTTGGACACCCAGAGCCTCTTTCCTTCACCCCACAGCAGGGAGGAGCTGGTTTGATGTGCTGAGAGGTGCAGGGAGGCAAAGCAAGAGCACAGGTGGTAAGAGAAAATACAGGAGAATTGGAGGACTTTGGACAAGGGGATAGAGGGACAGGACACAGGTTGGGCAGAGAAGCTGTGGCTGCCCCTGGGTCTCTGGAAGCATCCAAGGCCAGGTTGGAACAACTTGGGCTAGTGGAAGGTGTCCCTGCCCATGACAGGAGATGGGATGGGATGGGATGGGATGGGATGGGATGGGATGGGATGGGATGGGATGGGATGGGATGGGATGGGATGG
>JAWWEW010000131.1:70664734-70685677 GCA_035583185.1 Anabacerthia variegaticeps
TCTGGCACTGGGAAGCCATTCCCTGTGTCCTGTCCCTCCAGGCCTTGTCCCCAGTCCCTCTCCAGCTCTCCTGGAGCGCCTTTGGGCACTGCAAGGGTCTCTCAGGTGTCCCTGGAGCCTTCTCTTCTCCAGGTGACCCCCCCCAGCTCTCCCAGCCTCCATAGGAGACTGTGTGCCATATGGATATAAGGAGATACACAAACAAGCTGTGACCCTACCTGAACACACCTTGGGAGGGCACGTCGGTCTTCCTGGGCTCCCACCAGTGAACCTGGAGCTGCCCAACACATTGTACACAGGGCAACGTGCAGCCCAGTCACTGAGGTCTCATTTCTAAGCAAAACATTTGCAACCTTTCTATTCCTCTTCCTCTTTTGACTTCCTTAATGAATAAACAAACTTACAAAGTGGGGGGAAATAAACCCACTCGCAGGACCAGTCATCCTCTGAGCAGCCCAGGTTTGCTGGGAGCAGCTTTGGAAGGGGAAATGGACAGCAGACTTTGAGCAGTGTCGTGGGGACATGAGCTGGCACGGGGCAGGTGGTGGGGCAGAACCTCACACAGTGCCACGAGGGCAGTTTCTGCTGGTGGCTAAAGGCTGGTTTGGTTTTTGGGATGGTGTGCTAATCCAGTCCGCTCCATAAGCAGGGCTGGCAGGACACACAGCTGGTTTGTATCCAACCCTGGAAGTGTCCAAGGCCAGGTTGGACAGGGCTTGGAGCAACCTGGACTAGTGGAAGGTGTCCCTGCCCATGGCAGGGGGTTGGAACGAGATCATCTTTAAGGTCCCTTCCAGCCCAAACCACTGTAGGATCATATGATTCGTGTTTTCCCAAAGGTTTTGGGAGAGAAATCCCACATCCCATCCTGCTGTTGGCTTGCCAGATCTCGAATTCAAGAATTTCCATGTCTGGCCAAGGGGATGTATGGATATATACCCTCAACCCACACTCCATCCATAGTGCCACTCCCTGCTCTGCCCACCAGTGCAAATCTCTGCGACGGAAACCTCCCTGTTCCTGCCGGGAGAGGTTTCAGTTTCGTTGGGTTTTCCTGCCCATCATTCCACCAAACCCCAACCCACAGTCTGCCAAGCCCCCAGGCAGAAGTTCATCCACTTGAAGGCAACCCAGGATCTGGTTTTAAAGCAGATCCACGTGACTCAGTGTGTGTGATGGAGTCAAGTGGTGGTTTCAGCTGGGATTTGTGTGCATGCAGGAGTTGGGACAGGGACATGGACAGGGACAGGGACATGGAGTGACCCTGCAGGAAGCAACCCCAGGAACAAACTCCAGCCAGTTATAGCATCGGACAGCGACAGGACGTTCTTCATTCCTCCCACAGATGAATTTCTGGATATAAATACAGTGGGATATTGTGTTTTCCTCCTCCGGGTCACGGGATTGGATCCACAGCAGGTTGTGCTGCTCAAAAAGCAACGGCTCCTTTCTGCCTGTCATTAACACCTGGATCCCTCAGCACCCTTTTTGCTGGCCCCATTTTGAGGGCCAGGCTCTGCACCTCAAGGTGTCTTATCAGTGCTGATCAGGACACCCCATGACACGCCTTGGTGGCACCTCAACCCCTTCCTGCTCCAGATGAACATCAAACAAACCCCCACTCGATGAGCATAGTGCAGAATAAGGCTTTTAACAGAAGCAAAAGCTGAATATGGGGGGCAAAAATTAGTCCAGAGCAGCAGAGATCAAAGGAGAAGGGGTTTGACTTGTGGCACTGGCATTGCACCACTTCAGTGTTTTCATGGAAGAGCTTCACCTCCAGGTTTGACTATCAGGCTCTAAATCCACTGTCAAAGAAAAGTTTGTGAATAAATCCATGCAATTTTATAGAATCATAGAATTGCAAAGTTTGGAAAAGGCCTCTAAGATCATCCAATCCAACCATCCCCCAGCACTGCCAAGGCCACCACTATCCCATGTCCCCAAGTGCCACATCCACACGGCTTTGAAATCCCCCCAGGGATGGGGACTCCACCCCTGCCCTGGGCAGCTGTGCCAGGGATGGACAACCCTTTCCAGGGAGAAATTTCCCCAATATCCACTCTAAACTTTGCCTGGAGCAACTTGAGGCCGTTCCCTCTGCTCCTGTCCCTGTTCCCTGGGAGCAGAGCCCGACCCTCCCCGGCTCCCCGCTCCTGGCAGGGACTTGCAGAGCCAGAAGGTCCCCCCTGAGCCTCCTTTTCTCCAGGCTGAGCCCCCCCAGCTCCCTCAGCTGCTCCTCATCACACTTGTGCTCCAGACACAAGTTCGAACAAGCAACAAATCAGCAACCCCTTTGCTAATACTTATTTATAAATGGCTTAACACAACACCCCCCTCACACAACAGGGGTTGTCCTGCAGTAACTCCACAAAGGGAAGGGACTGACCCTCTGGAAGCTGCAGAACCAGACTCTGCTCTTCTGTGAATTGCTCTGCACTTCCTGGTCCATTCCACCCAAATTCCCCCGAACAGTGAAAGACCCAGGACTTGATTTTGTTTTCCTGCCAGAGTTTTGATCCTTCTGTAGGAGGGATACAGAGGACAGCAGGGCTAAACCTGTGGGACTCATCACGCCGGTAGCAGGATCCCTCCAGCTCCACACAAGGAGTCCCACCATGGGAATTCTGTAACCTTTGGACACACTGGACACGGAAAGTGGAGCCAAAAGTCATGGACGAGACCTCCTCATGGATGGAAAATCTTTGACTGAGCTGTGGTGCCAGATGTTCTGTGCAGCTGTGGAGCTTCGCTTTAATCCATCACGGTGATCTCCCATGGTCTGCGGACAAATGAAGAGGTCTCGGTTCCCCTCAGGGGTTTCTGGTTTGTTTCATCAGTAAAGACCCTGCTCCAGCAGCAAAAGAAGTTGTTTGGTTCTCTGAAAGTCCTCTCCATGCCCCTGTATTCTTTGTTTAAAATAAAATTGCTGCTTTAACTGGTTTAGGGTTTTTTTTTATCTAAATCTGCACATTTTCAGTTCAAAAACCCCCTGCCATGGGCAGGGACACCTTCCACCAGCCCAGGGTGCTCCAAGTCCCCTCTAATCTGGCCTTGGACACTTCCAGGGATCCAGGGGCAGCCACAGCTTCTCTGCCCAACCTGGGCCAGGGCCTCAGCACCTTCACAGTAAATCCCATCTAAATCAACCCACTTATAGTTTAAAATATTCCCCCTTTTCCTGTCCCTCCAGGCCTTGTCCCCAGTCCCTCTCCAGCTCTCCTGGAGCCCCTTTAGGCCCCAAAAGGGGCTCTCAGGTGTCCCTGGGGTCTTCTCTTCCCCAGGTGAACACCCCCCAGCTCTCCCAGCCTCTTATAACAGAGGGGCTCCAGCCCTGTGATCAACTCAGTGGCCTCCTCTCATTCCAAGAGGTCAATGATCCTCCAGGCTTGGCAGCAGGACACTCTGGCCTAGGAGCAGGAGCCTGGCTTTGCCTCTAAGCCCGAGAGTAGCCATGGCACAGTCTCACCACCATGTCTGATGGAGACCCTTGGGCACCAAAACTCATCCTGGCTGTGCAGGGTCCAGCACAGGGTCAGAAGATCCTGCACGTGATGGGTCCAGTCTACCAGGACTATGTCAGGCTACCACCAAACATCTCAATCTAACTCCTGAGATACACAGTTGCTCCTCCAAAAATCCCAGCTGCTTCCCAGGCTTCAGGAAAAACAAAGAAATCCATCTGCCACCTCTTAGGGAAAGCACACGCTCCAGGTAAGGCAGTCTCCTGGGAAAAGGGAGATTAATTTTCTTTTTCTGTTCCCACTAGTGCCCTGCAGCGTGAACAAACCCAAATGGTTTTACCTTAATTTATGCCTATTTTCCTTAGAATCCTAAACCTCGCCTATTCAAAGGGGGGTTTTGCTGCAGAAGCTTTTACAGATGGTGAAATAATACTCAGGGAGCATGTGGGGTTAGACTCTGCATCCCTGTAAATCAACAGCAAAGCTTCCAGTATTTCCAGGGGACAGGTCTTGCTGCAGCTCCAGCTGGGACCAAGTGCACTTGCATTCCCACAATGCCACAACAAACCAAATTTGAGACAATCCCTCCTCTATCTCCCACACCTGAAGATCTTATTTTCCTTCTAATAAATGAGATAATGGTTTTCAGGGAGTTTTTCCCCGCTCTCAACAGCTGTTTCTCCAGTGCTGTTGATATTCACAATAAACTGCATTTTCTCTCTCTGGATGCTGTTTATTCTGGTTGAATTCAGTTAGGAAAGTGCCATAAACTGAGAACAAGAAAACAGAATTCAAGTGCCAAGGGATTATGGATATCAAATAGTTGACTTCAAAGATGCAGAGGAACTTCTGGGCTGAATAAAGGCAAAAAGTGTGCTCAGAGGGAGATCCCCACTTCCAGATAGGATGGGGAAGCTCTGAGAAGGCAGCTGGGGAGGACAGGGCCTTCCTGAGCTGTGCAGAAACGTTCTGGGTTATCCCAAATGACACCCTACAGCCATAAAAGCTTTCCAAGGGAAAAAGCAGGTGATGGACTCACAAGCTCCAAGCTCTTGTTTTCCACTAAAACAGGAGAGTGATGGTGGCTTGGAAACCCTGCATGTTCCTAAGGAGTTAAAAGGTAGTTATGGGGCCTGGCAAGATTAACATTCTGGCAGAGTCTATTTAAATTGCAGGGAAAGCTGAGCTTGTCCAACTGGATAGTCAGACCACAGGTTCCCTCAAACAGGGCTTTGATTCTCCAACACAACACCCCAAATCCTCTTTGGCTTTTATAAGACACATGTGGAATCACGCTCCCTCTTGCACAACGGGGCTCGAGGGAGAATTCCAGCTATATAGGTACAAACTGGAGGTCATTGCTCTGGAAGGGCTGAGGATTCCTCTGGCAACAGAGTAGAGGACAAGCTGGTCCTGGTGGCAAAGCTGCCTTGAGAGCTACTGACAGTGGCAGCCCCTCCTGAGGTGAAAGCACAAGGGGTTTGCTTGAGCACAGCGCTTGATGACAACAAATATGAGCAAATACCTGAGAAAAACACTAAAAGTAAACAGTTTGTGTGTTCCAGGCAACCCACCCCAGGATTCACTTACTGGGTGCTTTGCTCTCCTCTCACATGAAGCACTTTTGGGCTGCCTTAGCTGAGGAGTCAGCTCGGAGAAGGGATTTGTCCATGTGGTTAATGTCCACCAAGCCTATCACGAGGAGGTCAGTTCTCCTTCAAAGGCTTCTTCCAAATATTTCTATGAAGGTGTTCTCAGTTCACTGAGTCTTCTCTGGAATACCCAGCTGCCCAAAGCCTGGCATTTCCCATGCTGCTCTAACACAATTCACCACTGTGTCCACATCTTTCCTGATCTCCAGCCCACTGCTCTGCCAGCCTTGTCTTAAAATATGCTGCCAGGGGGAAATTAAACCTGGATGTGCTTTGCTTTGCCTGTGACAGACAGGTCAGCACCACAGGGGAGATCTCCCCACAGCAAAAGGCATCATAGAACCATGGAATGGCTTGGGTTGGAAGGGACCTTAAAGTCCATGCTATGGGCAGGGACACCTTCCACCAGCCCAGGGTGCTCCAAGCCCCGTCCAACCTGGCCTTGGACACTCCCAGGGATCCAGGGGCAGCCACAGCTTCTCTGCCCAACCTGGGCCAGGGCCTGCCCACCCTCACAGGGAACAGTTTGTTCTTTATATCTAGTCTAAATCTACCCTCTTTTAGTTAAAAACTGCTTCCCTTTGTCCTATCACAATCTGCCTGTTTAAAAAGCCACTCTTCCTCTTTTTTCTAAGCCCCTTTAGGTACTGAAATGCCACATCCTCTCTGCAGACACCACGCACAGGAGCTCTGAGTTATTGCTTCTGGAGGGGAAGACACACCATCGTGGCCCTTCTCCACAGAGCAAGGCTGCAGTTTAAAGCTGGCTTTATTAGACTTAGCCTAGAAAGTGTGAATAGGATCCTGGAGCCCCCAAATTCACATTATTTTCATAAGGGAAATAATTTGAGCTCTGCAGCAGATCGGAGAATCATGGAATTGAATCACAGAATATCCTGAGCTGGAAGGGACCCACAAGGACCATCGAGTCCAACTTCTCCAACAGGCAAAAATGACTGTACATGGACAGCTCTGCACACCCAAGGCTGCCAGAGCTCAGGGAGTGTTTGGACAACACTCTCAGGCACATGGTGTGATTCTTGGGGTGTCCTGTGAAGGGCCAGGAGCTGGACTTGATGCCCCTGATGGGTCTCTTCCAACTCAGCATATTCTGTAATTCTGTGGTTCTCTAGATCTCCATACTGTGGGAGAAAATAGTCTGTAAGGACAGGGGAAAGCTGCCCTTGTGGAGGCAAATTTCTCCAATTAGTTGGAGGTCCATGGAAAGAGGCAAGGATGGAAAACCACTGGGTACTGAGATTTGGCTGACAGGAGCTGACAGGAAAATATAAATCATTTAGTCACAGGACCTGTCTCTAGAAGAGCATAAACCACATCTAATCTTGGAGGATCCTGCTCTTATAATCATCTATAAATTCAAAATCCTTATTTCAAAACTGCTAATGAGACATCTCTATTTCTTTCAGCCATCAGAGAATCTCCAAGACCCCTGCAGATACAAAAATCCCTTTTTTTGGGAAGGTGTGTGACCTCTAGAGAAGTGACTGCAGACAGAGCAAGGCCCAGCAGTCAAGTGTTACTAGTTCTAGTGATTTCATCTTGGATTTCCTCAGAATAATACCCTCAAAATCTGTCTTGCTCCAACTGCTGCCCTTAATGTGATGTGTGCCCAGCAAACACAAAACCTGTGAAGTCCAGGAAGGTTTAAACGATGCACCCAGAAAATGGCAACTCTCAGGATCAATGGGTTGTTTGAAATTTAGGCTGGTGAGATTTCCACAGACCTGACATCGCGTGGAAGTCAGGGATGTGATTCAACCACATCTCAGCTGATCTAAAACGGTTCAGCTTCTGAAAGAGCCCTGTTGTTTCCCCCAGCTGAGAGCAGCCCTCAGAGGTACCGAGTCCGACAGCTTCAGCTGCTGGAGAGCTATTTGTGTGAAGAGTTATTTGTGATTAAATGCAGCAGAGGATGTGGAATCCTCAAGCACTTCTGCCCACCACTTCCTGAGCTGGTTATCAGCCCCTCGGTATAAATAGCTCCCAGGCACACCCAAGCAGGAGCTATGCTGGAAGCACACGCACGTTCAAAGGGACATGAAATGCCAAAGAACTAAAAATGACTTTAAAGCATTTCCTTCCTCGTGGTTATCCAACACCCCAGCCCCACGCTCCCTCTCCCACCAGAGCATGGCTGACCTGTAAATTTACGCAGCATTTCGGTGCAGGTTTCTGCCACAGTTTCATCGTCACACTTCTCCATAATCAAAGCCTCTTCTCCACAGATCCAGCCACTGAGGACGTGGCCATACCTCTCTGGCGGGTACAGCACGTCAAAGCTGCAGATCTTCTTGTACCACAGCTCCTCAGGGTAAGTCAAGCTCTCGCTCTCTGCCTCATCTTCCCACACGAACTGGATGCTGTTGCATTCAGAGCTCCAGAAAGGCTCTTCAAACTCCAGGAAAATCTTGTCAGTGGTATTGATTCCAAGTTTCTCAATGGCCATCACCTTCTCCTCGGGCAGGCGGGGATGGAACAGGCTCTCGTGGCGTTTCTTCAGGACTCCCAGCGACACGGTCACGATGACGTGGTCGGCTGGGATGAACTCGCAGTCCTCGCACTCCACGAAGACATCAGAGCCCTTGTTCTCCTCGGGGAGGTCACTGTTGTGGTCAGCCACCCTCTCAATCTCCTTGCTGACCGACTGGTTCCAGTGGATGCACTTGACCGGCTTGCGGAGCTGAATGACAGACTTGGGAATGGAGCGGGCCAAAATCTCCACGATTTTAATGAAACCACAAGGAATGACGTGATGGGCCCCAGGGATCTCGGTCCATTCCCCAAATTCACTCAGCGAGACTTCATCCATGCTGTGGGAGCTGCTCTCACAACTCTCTACCTAAGGGAAAGCAACACAAAAGCAACATTGCCACGGAGCAACTCCTTTTGCCACAGCACAACATTTCAAGGGCACAGAGGAGCTGCACAGGGTAGGATTCCTGAATCCCACTCTGAAACCACGTTATTTTTGCCAGGAAAGAAGTGCTTGGCCATAGAATCTGATAAAAATCAATCCTTAGCCTTCCTTCCAACCAGAGAAACCATACTGTCGTGGTAATGAGCTTGGGATGCATCAGCAACAGTTGCATCATCCAGAATTCAGAGACCAGAAGGCTGGAGCCCCTCTGCTGTGGAGACAGACTGAGAGAGTTGGGGGTGTTCAGCCTCGAGAAGAAAAGGCCCTGGGGAGACCTTCTAGCACCTTCCAGTGCCTAAAGGAGCAGCAAGAGGGCTGGAGAGGGACTTTGGACAAGGGCCTGGAGGGACAAGACAAGGAGTGACAGCTTTAAACTGAAAGAGAGTTGAATTAGATTAGATATTAGGAAAAAATCCTCAGCTATGAGGGTGGGGAGGCCCTGGCAGAGGTTGGGCAGAGAAGCTGTGCCTGCCCCATCCCTGGGAGTGTCCAAGGCCAGGTTGGATGGGGCTTGGAATAACCTGGTCTAGAGGAAGCTGTCCCTACCCATGGAATCCATGATTCCATTATGTCTTTGCATCTGAGTCACAGTTCTGACTGTTTTCTATCCTTTAAAACCCACTCCACTGGCCAAGGACCGGCTGTTTGGTGCTCCTACAGCAGAACCTGGAGCTGTGTTAATCAGATGCTCCTTCCAACGTTAAGAGTTGTTCCCATAAGGAGCCATGAAAAGCTTTTGGCAGCTCCTTGTGCTGTCTGCAGCTTTCAGCGTGCTGTCAAACAGTCAGCAATCAGCAAACTCACAATCTGCTGGAGGTGAGAAGACCCAGCACAGAAGGAACCGAAGGAGACGGGAAAGGGAAAAGCCAAGATGTGAGACACGTGTGTTTGATTCACTTGATGTGATTACCAAAGCTTTAGATTCATTAACCTGCTGGTTAATGTTTGTAGGAGTATTAGGCATAGCTGTAGCTTCCAACAATCCCTGGAACAAAGGCAGGATGTTTGGGCTGTCTTGTGATAAGCTTCTAATGATAATCCTGATGCACGGGACACAGCAATCTTAAATCTTCAAATCACTGGAGCCACCACCACTCACACACTCTAATTCTTTAAGCATTTTAGGCAAAGGGAACATTACAATTCCTTGCCTCGCCCTTTGACCCATTTTCCAGGCCTTTCCACACTTTAATGACTGGGTTTGGAAGCCTGATGAGCCTAGACCTTCTCCCTGTAGAGCATCCTGGTGCAGGGCAGGAATCTCTGTGCTGGGATAAGGTGTCAAGTGAACAAGTCAAGGTTGTACCAGGTAGTTCACAGGCTGCTCCTGTGACTGCAGGGACAAACAGGTGGTTTCCTGGTCACTGCCCAGTGACTCCTGTGCAGACTTGAGTGAAGACCCATCCTCAGAGTCTGCTGTGGTTCCACCCCATCCGAAGGCTGAGTGAGAACTTCCCAACACACACCCAGGATCAGTCCTGCTGGCCCACAACACCAACCTGCACCCCAGGGTACACAACAGGATGCTCATCCTGTCTGGACACTCCAACAGGACACTCCACGTTATGAAGTTAAACAGTGATAGCAGTTTGAGTCTTTCAACCATGAAGGCAAAATGCCAGGGGGAAAAACAAGCAACTACCAAGCCTATACTTTGCCTGGGACCCGTTAATCCCCACTCTCTCATCTGATAGCCTTAAGTATGAGAAGCTTTGTTGTTCTCAGGTATTTACACATGAGAAGGGATTTGCAAGACTTGCAGAAAAGGCTCTGGCTGTGGCAACCTGTAGCAACCACAGAAGAAACCACCAGGCAAACCAGAGCTGTATCAAGTGACTAACCCTGTCTGCATGGGTGATCTTGCAAGGATAACACAATAAACAACTGGCCTTCACGTGGCAGCTCTGGAGATGCCCTGTGACACAAGTTTTTGGGTTGGGACACTGAGGTATTGGGCTCAGGACACCAGGGCTCAAACCTCAGCTCTGTCACAGATCTCCTGTGAGACATCTTTATTTCCCTTTGGTTTAGGTTCCCACCTGTAAATATTGAACTCCATACGTTCCCCCACGTGACAAGGTGCTGCTTTGCTTCCCCTGCCTCATTTCAGAAGCTTTTAAATCATTCTAATTGAAATAGAAATAACTGTTACACTCCACTTGTGGAGCGCTCGATGCAGCATCAAGTCCTCATCCCACGAAGAAGTCATTTAGCCAAGGCATCAGGGAGATAAAAAGAACTAGGAAAGCCATGAAGAAAGATGATTAGGACATGGGCTTATACAATCTACCATGGATTTTATTGCTTTACCTTCAAAATGCTTTCTGGGGATTTCTTCAACAAATTACTGGTATCAAGGTTACATTTCTTCTGTCCTTTGAGATATGGACAGAGGTAAAAAACACTCAGGCAGGATCATGATGTAAAGCACAAGACAAGACATTACTAAAAGACCCTGACAACAAAGTAGTTTCAGGTGGTAAAAAAATATTAAATCACATCAGAAAGTTTAACAGGGCCTAAGAAAGCCTCTTCTAATTAGAAAGCTGGGAGTTTAGGGTAAGAAAATAAGGAAAAAAGGAGTAAAGGCATTGTTTCTTTCAGCCCACAGTCTCTGGATCTGCTTCGGGAGGAAAAGTTGACAATAGAAGCACAAACTGCCCCAGCCGCCGGAGAGCACAGAAAGCAATTCCCCAGCGTTGGGCAAGGCTCTGCCAGGTCCTGAAGTCCAGGATTTGTCTGATCCGAGTTAAAACCAAAAAAATCAGCCCAGTGACATGCACACATACCTTCAGGTACTGCTGGATCATGGCCAGTTTCAGCCTCTTGACGGCCTCTGTGTCATCCGGGTCGGCCTTGACACGCTTGCGCACGACGTCCCGCGTGAAGACGCCCACACTGTTCTGGCTCTCAGCATTGACTGGTTTACCTCGTTGGAAGAACTCCTGAGTCAGGTTATAGACCTGCCAGAGACAGGACAGAAGGATGGACAACTCGATTCCCAGAAGAACCCAAGCCTCAAGCAGGATGCTTTATCCTCCATCCCAACCCAGCACAGTCAGAGCACCGTGTCTTGCCAGCAGAACCCAAGGGCTTCCTCGTATCTTCTCCCACCTCCACGTCTCAGGTGCAAGCCCAGGTTGCTCTAACCTGGCACCAGTCCTTCCACATTCTCTGTTACTTAGAAGGAATCCACCACAGTGGCAGAATTCAGCTTCACAGTTCTTCCCATGGAAAACAGGAACTGACCAACACAGCAAGGGAATTCTGTGTGCACACACATTTTACTTGCTGAGCACAAGACAGGTAAAATCCATGGAAAACAGTGACATTTCTAGAGCTCCCCACCAGGAGCCAGAGGAAAACCCCCTTGTAACAAATCATTCTTCTTTGAAGAAGATATTCCTGACGTTCTTTTAACCCCAGTTTTCCACCACACAGGCTACTTAAAAGCAAGAACACACCATCCCACTCAGCCTTGTCTTGTGGCTGCCTGGAGTACCTTGTACTTCTGTCTAATACTGCCAGAAGAGCCTGCAGTTGTATCATGGCCCTTCAATTCCATGGAAAAACCCCGAGGAATCTTTCAACACAGGAAAGCTTTCAAAAGGCACCTCTCAGAAGGGCAACTCACCCCATTCACAACTTGTTTGTCCACAAGTGTGTCCATTTACAACATGCCACAGGGTGCACAGAGCTCTCACTAGGAGAGGTGACATCCCTGCTTGGCGAGTTTTTCCTGCCAAAGATGGTTTGATTACAACTTTTTTAAGAGACAGATTGTTTAGATGTGCTGAGAAGTTGAACTCAACAGTAAATATCTGGTAGGAAGGAAGCTGGCAGAATTGTGGCAGCTTTGCCTTCAAAGGCTCCTAGAGCTTCCCATTCCCTGCTGATAGAGCTAATTCACCATGTTTTAGGTTCTCCCCACTCTGGTTCTTCCCAGGAGCTTGATTTTCTCTTGGGTTCTAGGAATAAAGCAAAATTGAGGAGGCAAAATAGAGGGGTGATGAGGAAAGGGAGGTGGTGAGGAAAAATGCACAGCAGTGGTAGGAGTGAGAGAGAGCAGGTCTGTGAGTGACTGGAGGAAAGTGAGTTGATAAGGACAAGTAAGGGATGAGGAGGAAACTGAAGAAGAAAATAAGTGAGAGAGTGAAAAAATAAAAGGGGAATAAACTACAGAAACAGAGGATAACTAACTACAGGAAAAATGAGTGCAACTGGTAAAGACAGAAAAGAAATGCAGACAAGGAGATTCCGACAAGAAAGGTGGAGCCCAATGCCCAACATGGAACCAAGGCAAAGGAAATAGTGCCTTCTCTGTTCCCTGGTGCCAAAACCTCTCTGGCTGTTTCAACAGGTTCTCAGGTCCACTGATTTCTGAGGCCCCAGCCACTTCCAGCAGGTCCGAGCTGCACAGACCTTGCGTCAGCACAACCAGCTCAGCTTTCATAAGCCGATTGCGCTCTGTAAGCAGATAACACAGGCACAGGACAAGCAAAGCTGTGTTAAAACCCAGCTACCACTTGGCCAACAGGAGATGGGAGCCTGGGTATGTTTTTGTTAACCATTATATTCTTCCCTACCGCACAGAGAAAAGGGCAGGAAGGCCCAGTTCTCCGTGATGGAACCATCAAGTAAAGTCTTTCCTGTGTGTGCCATCCCAATGATCACATTATTTACCATCAGGAGTTCTTATTTTTTTCTCAGAATCCCCATTATTCCCTTTGAAAGTTCAAGAAGCATTTGGACAATGCTCTCTGACACATGGTGTGATTTTTGGTGTTGTCTTGAGCAGGGCCAGGAGTTGGACTCAATGATCCTTGTGGGTCCCTTCCAGCTCAGCATATTCTGTGGTTCTTGAGGGTGCTGAACTATTTGATGAAGAACAGAAGGCAAAGCTTCGTAAGTAAGAAGCACAGGGAGAAATAACAGCAAGTCCTACATTAAGAGATGAATTGTCAGAATAAGAGAATCAAAAAGCAGCTCAAAATGTATTCTTTAACGTACATGTGCACCAAACACATCCTGCATAAGAAACTATG
This sequence comes from Anabacerthia variegaticeps, assembly GCA_035583185.1. NCBI lineage: Eukaryota > Metazoa > Chordata > Aves > Passeriformes > Furnariidae > Anabacerthia > Anabacerthia variegaticeps. The sequence goes on from JAWWEW010000131.1 coordinate 70,677,834, forward strand.
GAAAAGGTTCACTGGAAGTCGTCATTTAAGGCAGATTTCCAATGAAGCAGGAGAATTGTGCTGGAGTTGGAATTACCTAGGCTTTCTTTACCCAGGTGGGAAACTGCTGATAGTAACAGAAAGCATCATCATTCCTATGGGATCACTACTGAAGTCACTGGGAACAGGCACTTTTAAAATTTGAAAACCCGTCCTCCTACCATCATTTTGGCATGATGTGATGACAGCAGGGTTCATGAGACAGTTCACTGGGGGTTTCTCTCCAAGATCCTGGTGAAAGGGAGCATCAAGAATGACCTGAAGGATCCTGCTGATGACAAAATATCCATGCAGAGCACTGTGCCCAGCAGCAAGGAGAGCTACACCACATACAGTCCAGACTCCTCTCCCTTTTTTTTATCACACATCTGATACAAGCAGGAAACAAAACCAATGAACAGGCTGCTTTAACTCTCAGCTCCTACCACTGGCAAACTCCTCAGAGCACAATGAACAAATCACTTCTCACTCTGAAGCTCCTCTGGCTCTGGGCAGAACAACTGGCCCTACAAGCTTGTCTGGAAAACATCAGCAGAAGCAAAAGACTCAGAATACCTCAAACAACCCTTCATTGTCAGCAAATTTCACTCCTTGATTTCAGAGGGTTTACATCCAATCCTGCAGGGAATTCATAGAATCACTGAATGGTCTGGGTTGGAAGAGATCCTAAAGATCATCTAGTTCCAGTTCCCTGCCATGGGCAGGGACACCTTCCACCAGCCCAGGGTGCTCCAAGCCCCATCCAACCTGGCCTTGGACACTTCTAGGGATCCAGGGGCAGCCACAGCTTCTCTGCCCAACCTGGGCCAGGGCCTCACCACTCTCAAAGGGAAGAATTCCTAATATCCAATTTAATTCGACCTTCTTTAAAGCCATCACTCCTTGTCCTGTCTTTCCATGCACTTGTCCAAAGTCCCTCTCCAGCTCTCTTGGAGCCCCTTGAGGCACTTGAAGGGGCTCTAAGGTATCCCTGGACCTTTCTGTTCTCCAGGCTGAACACCTCTAACTCCCTCAGCCTGAGGCTGAAAGACAGAGAGAACTGAAGATTAGAAATTAAAAGGGGTTAATTGAACATCCGTAATCATAAAACAGCCTCACTTCAGCTTACATCTTCTGCCTTCTTTCTGAGCAGCTCTGGGGTATCCCACCACCAGGATCTGTGCAGAGAACGTGGATCCCAGCAGGGATGTCCTCTCTGTTACCTACCAGCTTCTACCTCCACGTGTTCACTACATACGTGCTCCTCCACCACAGGAAAAGGCCGTTCCTTAGGAAGAACAAATCTAAATAAAGAAGTTTCTCTGCACCGAAGGAGGCCAGGAAAGCACATCCCCATCCACACTCCTTCCTGTCAGCGCCGCTGACGATCCATAGCATTGTCTTTTTCTCACTTGGCTTAAAAACCGCAGTGACTTAACAGCCAGGCAGTGAAAAACCCCGGCAGAGACAGGTCGGGGCTGTTTCCAGGCCAGACATCTGTCAGTGCAATAGAGGCAGGGAGGGAACGGTGACTCTCGGTGGCCCTTTGGTCCTGCTTTCCATGATAACTGCAAGGCAAGGCACTGGAGCTTAATTGGGGATGGCAGGGAGCCCAGCACGGGGTGGGGGTGAGGAGGGTGGAAAACGCTGTCGTTCTTTGGCTGCATCCCTCCCCCAGAAGCTGCTGCAGCACACAGGAGAAAGCTGAGAGACAACAAGGCCGTTAATTAGCTGATTGTTAAAGGCAGGGTCTTTAGGGACCACATCCTTACTGAAAAGCTGAAGTAAAAATAGGCACTTCTCCTAAATCAGGCTATGTCATTTTTCACCTGCACTTAACTTGCCCAGCTCACCATCTCCCTCCCACCCTTCACTAATACCTGGGAGTTGGCTTTAAATACCTCTTTGGAGAGGGAAGTAAGGACTTAGTAGGGACAGAAGAGCAACTCTGACATACATTGTCCTTGCTTAAATTTTCCCCGAAGTTATACACACACACAGACCCTGAAGCTGCAACACTACCCTCAAAAGCCACGCTCCTGTCACTCTTCTGAGGGTCATGCAGATGTGGCATAAGCTGGAAGAGGCAAAAATCCTCCCCCAGCCCCAGAATTCCCCCAGTTATCCTAGAAGGAATGGAGAGGAAAGCGGAAAGATTATGAACACATGGCATGGGCATCACACCCTGGGGAACCTCCCGGTGCTGGTGTCCCTTTCCTTTTGGAGACTGACCAAATGGAGTGACAATGACCCTGAGCACTGTCAGTCCCAGACAACACATGACCTAAGAAGGACAGTGTTCAAACAACAGTGGCTGCAGAGCTGTTCTGCCCCGTCTCATGATGCTTCCCTTGGCAGTGCGTGGTTGGAAATCCAGGTGGATGCTCTTCAGGACTGAAGACCAATCTTGGAAGCATTGCTCCATCTGCAGTGCTCTCCCAAGGAGGATTCAGGACACCTGGGTCACAGGTTCATGACAGATCCTCACTGACTTCAGTGCAGAGCAGAGTTCCTCTCAGAGAGAACCTTTTGCTACAAAAATTAACTGCTGAGCAGTCTTCAAGGAGTTTGACTGCCCGGCTTCCTCGTAACCAAATAAAGGCTTCTGTGAGCTGTCCCTACAGCTATTAAAAATTCAGGCTACTGCAAACAAAAAAGAAGCAAAACTTGTATTGAAGTAGAAGAAGCCAGCCAAAAAAGATTGGACAAGTGCCTGGAAAAAGCCTAAGGACTTTCCAAACGAATTAGTGAGGCAAAGCTCTGGAGGTGCAGCGGTGCTTTGCCTTTCACTCTGGGATAATTCAGCACACAGAGACCTCGCCTTGCTAGAACTGAGCTTCAGAGGCTCCACACACACTGGAGAAGCACTGGAGGGAGGCCCCCTGCACTTTGTCTTCCCCAGATGACGAGATAAGTGGGGCTAGAGGGATCCGGATGGAGAAGCAGAGCTGAAGGCACGTGCTGGAGCCCCAGCAGCTGCTACAGGGGAAGCAGGCCTTGGGAATGGGGACAAATCTAGCCCTGTCCATTCAGAAATACATTTTCCACTGTTGCTGCCAGTCCTCCGTCCTTGATTAGGTTTTGCATCCATCAGGGAGTTGCTGGTTGTTTTGTGGGGGTGTCCTTCTTTTCAAGTCATGGCCTTTGCTATCTCAGCCTCTTCTAAAGAGATGAGAGGACCTGATAGTGGGACTGCTAATAGTAACCTGAGAAGGGTCTGGATGCTCCTATGAGGCAAGACTAGAGCCTGATGTCAGGACTTAGTGACCTGTAAGATGGCTCTTTATCCCAGACAACTTCAAGATGTTTTAACAAAACCACTCAAAAAACCTGTCTCCTCAAAACAATAAAGGTGCAGAACTGAACATCAAATTCCTGCTGTTCCTCCCCAGCACCCATTTCATCACCAGTTAAAGCAACAGAGCTTTGGGCAGCCAGGATGAAATTAGAAATGATGGAATGGACTCTAATGAAAACTTTGAGGGAGTGGGGGACTCAACAAAACACAAACCAGAAATGCCTCAGCCAGACTCAGCATCTGTGAAACACTCTCTGCACTTTATGCCAGACAAAAAAGCCCCCCAAACCACACACCTTCTGCAGGGCACTTGTATTTCCTCCAGTCATTTGGACTGGAGATTTTCAGGAGATCACGTTGCTCGTCTTAATTCCCACTTTTCCTACTCAGCACAGGGCAGAAACCACAGCCAGCTGTCTTAAATCACTACAGATCATCCAACCTGGCATCCCAAAGAGGCTGGGACAAGCAGCTCAGCAAAACCTTGAGCTGCCCCTGCAAGACATTCCAGCAGGCTTTGGAGGAAGGCAGAGAAAGCACCTCCCAGCAGGAGCAATTAAGGGGTTGGCTGGTGCCCTGTGCTTGGCTTCAGCTGTCCCTTACATATTTTTTATCGCTGTGAGTGCCTGCAGACATTTTTACAAGCCATAAATGTGAAAGCCTTTTCTGTCTCCTAGAGATAAAGATACCCTGTGGCAATGATAAGCTAATTAGGTGTTGCGTAAAGCAGATTAACTTTTAATGTGTTGTTCTCTCCTGTCACTGGCTGCCCCTTTCTCTCCCCTTTAAAAGAAAGGGTAGATTTACCAAATTAATCATTTCTAAAACACTGGTACCTTGTTATAGCCTTTATCTTAGCGAGTTTATCTCAGAGCTAAGTAGCTCTCATCTTTGTATTCTCTTCTCATTTTGGAGTCTGTCCTCCCTTTGCTGGAGATTTTCCTATCATCTTCCAGACAGAATGATCACTGAGCCCTGCCTGCAGTTTGGCAGTGTTCCATTTACATAAATAATGCTGCTCACTGCAGTATTTTCACTTACTCTTTCTAGCCCCAGTTGCTCTTAATCTTCCTCCACACACATCTCACCTGTCTTTTTTTCCTGCCTGGCTCTGGTTCTGTTTTCCATCCAGTAATATGAAAAAATGTTCAGATGAATTAGCTCCAACTTGTCTAAGAAGTTGTCCACAGCTTGTTAAATCCTTTCCATACCAAAGTTTCTCTGAAATTCTTACTATTCCTCCCTAAAACTGAAATGATTTTGTGCCATCCCATCATCATTCCAGTTCAGAGACACAGGACAGTGCCAAAAATCTTTTCAAATTAAAAAGAAAAAAAAAGAAGAAATCCCCTTTTCAGCTCCCCACCCAATTCTCGATAATTCTTTACAGGCTACAGTGACTTTTCTAATGCTCACAGACATTTTTAAACAAATTATGCAAGAGTAACCTGAATCTAGTGTGTGTTCAGCCAAGAGTCAAACACTGAAGTTCACTGTCAGATGAAAATCTGAAGGTTTTAGGCATGGCTACAGCCTGATGAAAATACTCATGTTCTGCTCCATTTTACAGAACCCACTGAGAGATCACGTTACCTGAAGGGCCAGACAGTCTGTACTGACCCCTCTAAATGTACTTCATAAGTGAGATTAAAAAATGTGGGGAATAATTATACTTCACATTGGCAAGGAAAAGAATTAAAATAACCTTAAACTGAAGTCTACACTGGTCTGAATCTCCCAGCAAAATGTTCCTTTCCTTCTGCTGCAAGAAAACTTACAATTCCTATGATACTTTGGCACCCTACACAGCACATTATGGTATTTATAACCAATAAAAAGTCACAGAGATACAATATTTAGCTGCTTGTTGCTAAGGTTTTGCATTCTACTTTGTTCAGTAATTTGATCCCTCCTCTACCCTTTTTAATTAAGTAGCAACTTTCTCCAGCAAATAACTGTATCTTCCCAGAAATAGTTGCTGGAAGTGATTAAACTGATGACAAATGTGGAAAAATTGCTCTTCCTCACAACAGTGAGTTAATCCCACGTCAGGGACAAACTGGGGTACAGTGAAACAGATGAGAGAAAACTCAGTGTTGGTTTTTTTGCAAAGAAGTGAAACTCGAGGGGTCTCTAAACCCCCACCTGACAAAGCAGCTGAACACCAACCTCGTTGTATAAATCACTGAATTCTTCAACCACATCTTTCGGGATCCTCTGCCCGTTGTTGGTGAGGTGATAGGCCACCCCATTCTTGGAGTAGAGACTGATCCGCCCAACGCTCCTCTCGCTGTCAGTGGTTTCCTCAAGCAAACCATTGTCTTCTGCTAGATGATAGACTGGGTTTCCATGTGAACCATGAATCCACGTAGCTCCCAGCTCAAAAGTGGCATGCCCTGCGGGAGAGGAAGGCAGGGAAAATGGTTATTGGAGCCCGTTTTCCTGACAGCTTGTCACGCTCAACCCTAAATAAAATGTACATGTGCAAAAGCAGAATTGCCCAAGGATAACACATGTTGGAACATCACTTAAGTGAGCCTTCTCTGTTACACACAGGCACTGCCAGCAGTCTTCAAACCAGTCCTTTGGGATACAGGTTTGGATAGTGCTACAAGGATGGGATGTTTCCAACAAAGATCCACCATAGTGACACATCTCTGATAATTAAGGAGAAATTCAGACCCTCCTCAGTTCCCAGTTCTTATCATGGTTGTTGCCAGCAGGGAGATGCAGGAAAATCTGGACTGCCCCAAGACAGCAACATTGGTCTGAATACTGAACCTTGTCCTGTGATTAAAAATGCTTGTTATTTACAAATACACCTCAGACTAACTGCATTTCCATTCCCCAAGTGAGTAAATAGGCTGTATTTTATTATTTATGCCTTTGAAGATTTGTATCAGGCTCTTTAAAAAGATGCACCATTAGGTTAAACACCAGATGCATTTGGTTTTCATCACCTGTGCTCTCTGCCTGCAAAACACAAAGAGTCTGGTCATTCCCACTCTCCCCCTTCCTTAAAACCACTGGAATTTGCATCAGGGCTCTGTCTCCCCCAACCCAGCACTGCCAGGACTGTGCTCAGAGCACAGGGATGTCCTCAGCAGCTGAAAGCAGGTGCTAAAAATAAGCTTGGGTTGTGTCCTCCCCCTGCATTTTGAGAGATTCTCAGAAGTCCAAAGCTGTTTTACAGTCTGACAAAGCTGGGCAGCAGCTCCCAGCACCTCTGCAGCTGTGTGGGAATGCCTGATTAAGTGGGATAGTTAATAGGATCCTTCTTGATGGAGGAAGGATGCAGCAGTTACCAGTCAGCATATACTGTTTAAGATGTAAATGTATGCTCAGATAGAGACACTGCAGCTCTGTGCTGTAATGCAGTCAGGTTTAATGGGTGAAAGCCCCAGGGAATGCTGCTCTCCAGCTGAGACTGCCTCCCAGGGAAGCTCCATGGATCTCCTTTTTCAAGCAACCACCTTGTCATTAAGGACCGTGCCCTTCAAAATCTCCATTACAGCACAACAAAGCACATGCTTCAGAGCACAGCATCAGCTCCCAAACGTGGGAATATTTAAAGTGCCACAAACTCCAGAGCACCCAGCCAGGTGGAAATGACTGAGCATTGGCAGACAAAGGTACAGAGCTCATCAATATTGCATGTGGCAGTCCCCTTGCTAATGCAATCCTGGAGTCATCCTGTGCCAGAGCAGCAGCAGGAATTCTGCCTCCTGCTTTATGGCAGCAGCTTGCTCTCTGCTACACAACAACCCTCTGCATACACCCGAGCTTTGCAAAAAAAAAACAATATGCCAGCAGGTCTTAGTGCTGGGGAACAATGATGATGTGTCCCAAGTTCTCCTGTCTGCAGTGGCTGTGTGCAATATAATCAAATACCAACAAATTAAAAGCAGTAATTGTTGCTTGCAATACTCAAACAGATCACTACCAAGCAGATGAGTCAGTTGTTACCAGGTGTTAAGTTACATGATGAATTATTTAAAAGTGTAAAATTAAGTAAGATCCTTTTAAACAGAGACAGCCCATTTACTTTCAGGGTCTTAAAGGATTTTAGGTTCAATATTAATCTACTTCAAATGAATTATCCAATACAACAAAAAAAACCAAAGGAGCACACAGATTGTGCACAAAGCCTGCTGAATACATACAGCAACTTTCACATTTCCCTTTGCAGCCCTGACTATTTCTTGGATATCCTGTCATGAAATTCCTGCAGTAGATAAGGATTTTATAGATCATGCTCAAGAAACACACAGACCACAAACATACAAACCCTCTGCCTCACCTCTGCTAGGAAAGATGAACCAAATCTCTGAATATCCAAATTATTCCCCTGTGCTGAATACCAACATACTCTATGCCTTTGAGGGAAAACCCCTACAGGACACAGTGTGGCTCAGAATGGTTTGGGTTGGGAGGGGCCTTAAACATCATCTTTCCACTCCCCTGCCATGGGCAGGGACACCTTCCACCAGCCCAGGGTGCTCCAAGCCCCATCCAACCTGGCCTTGGA
>JAWWEW010000131.1:70690803-70722382 GCA_035583185.1 Anabacerthia variegaticeps
CTGCACTCTCTCCAGCAGCTCCCCGTCCTTGTGCTGTTGTTCCCAGGGCTGGGGGCAGCTCTGCAGGGGGGTCTCACTGGGGCAGAGCAGATGGGGAGAAATCCCTTCCACAGACATTCTACAACACTCTCCACTCCTTATTCTCCACACAACACTTTGATCCATATGTTCTAACTGCCACAATAAGGAAACATCCTTTCTGCCATCTACATCCTATAGAAATTGAACTGGGTTGAAACTGAACTCAGCTCTTCAAGCACAGCTTTCTCAATCCTGGCTTTGGTGAGCTCCTGTGAATTCTTCACATGAAAGCTTCCAGAAAATGTTTTCCCTCCCATCTCAGCATCTTAATACTGGATTAGGTGACCTGTCTAGACAGATGAGAAAATAACAGGGTATTTTGTGTGTACAGAACCCTCATTTGGAAACCACCCCTAATTAGCCAACCACCTTCACTGTACAATCAACAGGGGGAGGCAATTAAAGTTTGAGCTTTCCAACCAGGATCCACGTTCCATTGTGAAATGAACAGGTGATACATATATATTAATCCCCACTACACTTTATTTCAGTACCAATTATACACTTTGCTGGGCTCCTCAGGAAGACAAGTACATGAAACACAGTCCACTGTGTTCAGTGCTCTCCCTTCAGCACTTGCCAAGCCACAAGTCAGGGCTCGAGCCAGTGAATATCACCAGGTCCTCTGACACAAAGATACTTTGGCTTTTTACTTATTCTTAGTTGCCAAAAACAGTTGTTTCTTTTTCTTTTTTTTTCTTTTTTTCTCTTTTAATCACAGGGTAAGAAGTGTGTTGGCTGTTGTACTGTGAATCTCTCTCAGACTGTAATTTTACTTAGTGTCCATGTAAGAGCAAGGGTAGCATTACATCACAGCTTCACTGAAAGTACAGTTCCCCTGCTTTGTCTTCCTTACAGCCTTCCTATCCAACAGCCAACAGGCCACAATAAAAAAACATATCCAAATACACATCTTCCTTTTGTCTTAAATACAAAGCTTTGATCCTCTTACTTCTTGTACATGTGTGTGTCTCATTCAGGATATTTTAATCACTTCCAGACCTGTTCCCTTTCCTCAGTCTCTACCACCATTCTGCCTCCCTATGTGCCACTACCTTTCATTCATCCCTTCTCTCTATTTTCTTCATTCAAAAAATAAAACCTTTTTTAAAAAAATCCCTGAAACCAACTCTTCCCTAAAAAAAGAAAATAAATCCTGAGCATAACTGCTGTTTCCCAGAAGACAAATCTTTGCAAAAATATATTCTCTAAGACAGGCATCATTCTCCCAACCCAGAATCATGGGTTTCCATTCCTGGCATTTGTACCCTTCAATCCTCTGAGCTCCCCATCCCTTCATCTCTGCTGATCTCAGCTATGAAAAGTTCAGAGGTGAGACAACTTCATGACTTTTTTCCCCCTCCTTTTTCCAGTCAAAGCTTGCAGGTCACAAGGAAGAAGTCAGAGAATGCAGACAGTTCACAACTGCCCTTCTTATTACAACAATACCCTCTGACCAGGCTATTCTTCTAGGACACTTCAGAAGAAAAAGGTCACCAAGGCTCCAACTATTTAAAAATAAAAAACCCAAATAAACAAAAGCATTTCTCAAGGAAATCTGCTATTCTTAGCTCACCCAAATGCTCCTGTGGTAGTATTGTTGTAGCTCTGATGACACAAAGATTTGGGCAGGCAACACTCTGGAAACAAGGCCTGTGTGCTTGAGGCTTGGCTGAGGGTTGGTTGGGATTGGGGGGTTTGTTTGGGGTTTTCTTCCCACCAGCATTGGTTAATCTTTAAAAAGTGACCTTCCTCCAGCCATCATATCACACAGCAGGTTGTCTTGTACCCATGAGCCATAGCTGTGAGCTCCTGGCACTCCACAGACCAAATCCATGGTCATCCCCAGTGGGAATCATCTCACCACTTTGACTATTTTGGGTGTCCAACTTGCATCTGGGGCCCACAGCCTTTCAGGTGATGGAGAGGAGGAGCAATCCATCCTGCTGGTCTCTGGCATTCCCATCTCTGGATGGACAAGCTGAAAGGGAGCTTACAGAAAGGGAGTTTAAAACAGCCCTCTAACCTCTCTGAGTGCTCTTATATTGTGTTAAATCAACAGGTTTCACATTAACAAGTGTAACAGCCAGTCTGGAGAGTGAGAAATGCATCATCAACACAAACAAATTCCCTGCTGACTGCACAGACTGAGCAGCTCCAGCACAAAAATGCACCAGAATCACTTTATTCCCTCCAGGTTTGGAAGTGATGGGAATTAAGCATCATCCTTAACCAGAAAACTAAGCAACAATTTTGCATGTGTTTGAAAGGAACTCAGATAAAAACAACAAGCCTCAGCTGAAAGATTAAATGGAAGCAGAAGAAATAAACACACTACTATTTTCTCATTATTTTAAGTGCAGCTATTCAAGATACTACCAGCACGACAGGGCACTGCACACACATGTTTATAATGCAGGTTTGTCATCACAGCCTGAAAGTGTTTACAAACACAGAATATTTGACACCAAAGGCTTAATTCAATCTAAGCAGGGACATAGTGAGATTGAGCAACAAAGAGCAGAAGCTAAGGAAAAAAAATCACAACAAAAATAAAATATCTCATTTTTAACAATGCCACTAATCAGCTGTTGAAATACTTTTCACTGAAGACTGAGAGGATATTGGTTGAAGCTTTCAAATCAGGATCCAATCTGTCAGAGACATTTACACTCCAGTCTCATCAGAAGACAGGGCTGTGGTGCTGGGAATGCTCCTGCCCATTCCATGGAGGTGGCCAGGACAGATCTGCAAGACAAAAGTTTCTGGCTTTTGCACCTCAGGGATCTACCATCACACAGAACTGTCTGTCTCTGAGCCCATGCATTATTAGCAGGATGTTGCAGAGATGGAAATTTGCACAGACCATCTAGTCCAGAGAATCTCCTGGGCCTCAGAAAGCAATAAAAAAAAATAATAATACCAGCAAACTTTTTCATACAGAGTTTCAAAAGCCTTTTTCCCAGAGATGTAATAATCTCTATTATTTCATCAGCTGCATAAGGAAAAGTGGTTATCTGAAAGCTCTGTTAGCTGAGCCCATTGGCAAAAGCTCCACAGCAGAAACAGAGAGGTGACTTATTCAGCAGACGTAAAGACACTCCAGTTTTTAGGCCATTAACTCATTACCCAGCCCAGCACTGCTTGCACTGAGCAAGTGCACAGTTGTAATGAGTGACCTTTGCTTAAGTAACCGCAGCTACAACATTTTCAATTATCCTCTGTAATGCACCTTTTTTGCCATAAGCCGAGGGAGAAGCGCTTGGAAAGATTACTTTAGCTGGAGCAGTTTTATCTCCTTTACCACCTTTCCAGGCTTCAGACTTAGGCTGTCTCCTCAGCACAGGTCAGGGCAGAACAGATCATCCCTCTGAGCAGGCACAAAAGTGAAGTGGAAGGGATTTCTGGGCTGGCCCCAGCACTGCCTGTCGGTGCCTCCCAGCACTGTTTGCTGTGGTTCTCCACAGCTCCTGGCACAACAAACAAGCATTTTGTAACTTCTCCCTCTTTCCCCCTTTCATCAGCCTTCTCAGACACAAGCACATTAATCCTCGCTGCCTGTTATTTCAAGATGCTCCTTCCAAGCTCTCCAGGCTGTAAACATGTCAAACTGGAGGATACATCTCTTTTTCCTTTCTCTCTCCTTTTTAACCCAGCGGGTTGCACGTCAAACTCACCATCCTTTCCAAAATCACCATTTAGACCCTTTCATGAGAGGGCAGGAGTGCTATGAACTGAACTCCAGCCCTCCGCATCACTCAGAAGCACAGGCAAGCCCTGCTGTTCCAAACTGCCTTTGTACAGTGGTCGTGCAAACACCAGCTCGAGCTGTGTCTGCAGCTCAATGGGAGCTTTATTGCCATCAGAAGCTGACACACCTCGTTTACTCAGCTACCTGGAGAGCTGCAGGAGCAGCATAATGGTCCTCAGCCTTCCACATACAAACCAGAGCCCTTCCCAAGCCCATAAACCTGTGCCACTGAGGCATAAGTACCACTGAGACCAAGGTTACCTCATGCTACACCTGCACATGCTGGCAACTCACCTGCTGGACTGAAACTACCTGGAGAGTGGCCCTTCATTATCATCCTCATGCTCAGGCTCTACCCAAGTCAGTATTTCAGTCTGAACAGGTTTGCCAGGTGGATGCAGCAGCTGGAAGAGTCACTCAGACCCAGATCAGTCCTGTTGCCCCCTTTTACAGGCTACTGCCAGGCACGGGCTGAGAAGACCTGTTCTGACAGCCCCCAGAAACTCGAGTGTTGGTCAGAAGCAGCCCCTGAAAGACCCTACTCCAACCAGGACCATGCCCAGCATGGTCTCCTTGAATGCAGTATTTTCCAGTACTTGAAACAAGGAAGACAGATGCAAAATCCCTGCCTTTCCCATCACTGAATCCATCACCTCGTCATGCCTGACCAGAGTGAGGAGCCTTGCAGGTCCTGCACAAAGACACATGAGCCTGAGCGAGGAATTCTCCTCTCAAGCAAGTCTTGAGTGGAGCATCTCCATCACCCTGCAGCACCCTCTCTATTTCACCCCACACCATCACTATGACCCATTTGTCCTGTGTGCCTCCCCATCCCTACCAGCCCTGTGAGATGACCACACTCATCTGTATCACCATGGTGGTACAAGGAACCCAGACCCACAAAATCAAGCCAGCAGTCCTGCTACCAACCAGCACCTCATATCTTGCCTTATATTTCCATAAGCAGAAGCTGAAATGAAGTGGTTTGATTTCCAGAGAGCTGATGAAATTTATAGGGGTGGCTGTGAGGGAAAAACAAATTCAAACAGAAGACAAAAGCTACAATCCTCTAAAATATAGCCATGTAGAAGCCCAGGCCATCAAGTGTGGCTCGAGGCACCGAAAAGACTGATCCTCCAGTAGCACCTACGAGCTCCAGGTACAAATTACTGACCCACCCCAATGATTGACACACAGGGAGTGCAGGGCTGGATCAGACATCAAGGAAGGGAAGGCACTGATGATATCCCACATGTACTCTTGGATAGCAGTGTGCCAAAACGCTTCCCGTTCTTCCCATGCACCAAACCAGCAGCCTCGTGCCCAAAACCTCCTCAGTATCAGGTTTTTTCAAGGCAGGAGAGAACTTCAGGCTGGCTCTGAGCTCTCCTTCCTCAGGACACATCCCAAAAGAGACAGAGGGAAATACAGCATTAACCTTTCCCTGTCCAAACTCAGGTCTCCAGCCTGAGAAGTTGATCTTGGCTGGGTTTTTGTTCCTTTATCTGAGAGCCTAAACTTCATTTACCCCCTCACTTCCAGAAATACCACCTCGTGTCATCTCAGGAGAGACAGAGAAATGGCCATACTAAATTGTCTCCTCTTTCCAAGCTGGGAAGAAGCTCTGTTACTCCAATACACACACACAACAAATAATGGACTTTGTAAACTTCACTAATTATGAGTGAGAAGCAGCCCAGAACTGCTGAATATTAAAGTTGAAGCCATCAGACCTTATGCAGGCTACAGGCTCTCCCCATAGCACCACTGTGTGGTCCTGCACTGCTGGCCCAGAAAAGGACACAGAAATGTTCAACTTCTTCAACAACAACAAAATTGTTCTGAGAAACAGTATTTTTTCACAAGTATGATCCAAGACAGGCGTCCCCTTTGCCTCTTTCCATACCACCATCATGAAGGAAAAATACAAGGGGGAGACAGAGAATAAACCACAGAACTCCCAGAACCATTCCTGTTGGAAAAGACCCTCAACCATGAAATTTGACATTTTATAATTAACTCTGAATCAGCAGAGATGGTGGAACAGGTTCCAGGATAAGATCTCCTGCTATCTTAGAGGCACCAGGCACCTCCTTTGCCACTCAATTTTCTGAGATTATCAGAAGCTGTGTTGCAAGAAAAGCCATACACAGACTGTGTCCAAATCCCTGGGTGATTTGAGTAGCAGTCCATGGAGAGCAGGAAAAGTGGATGGAACAGCATCTGGGACAAGTCACCCTTCAAGACAAGCAGGGATGGGAAGCATTGGAACAAACCACCAGCTCCCACACCCATGTGCAGTGAACCCCTGAAACACCTGCCCCATTAAGCCTCCTCCACCCTCCAAAATCACCAAAAATTTGCTAGCTGTGAAAATCCCTGTACTTTTGAATGTTTGGAGGAGATTTAAACAAAAAAAAAATGGGTCACTGGCTGGTGCTTTTGATCAGGAAACCACTGCACATTTTTACCACTGTGATCCAACTTGTTTTAATGCCTGCAAATATCCCTCGAGTCAAATGAACTTGTTCAAAGCTGATTCACACCAAGGCTACTTTTTAAATTGGGTAGTTGTTGACAAGTAGAATATATTTAACAAGCCCCAAGCGTCTTGGCATGCAGTATAAAGACTTCCTATTATGAGCTGGGTTTTTTTTTTTAAGTGAGCATATGGGCAGAGCAGGTTGTCTGCCACGGGGCACTTCCATACAGTGCTTGGCACTGACAGAACTGCACGGATATCCAAAAAATAAACCGAGGAATGTCACGCCAAGAACACGGGGGATGAATCACACCATTTAAAACTCGCTGGTAAAATGCACCATTATGTGTTTTTCCAAATCCTCCTCATGTGAGGGAAAAGAAAAGAAAATAAATTACAATAATTGTGTTCCTCTGACTGAATGGTACAGTGAGAACATGGCTCTGCCAGCTCCAAGGGGATGGGATGAGAGGATGAGTTCCAGGCTACCTGGAACTACTTTTCAAGGGTCCCTCTGGCAGCCTCTGGAACACACCTTGGCCAGGGGGTTGGCATCTTGATTTACAGCATGGGATAAATTTAAGGACTAGATTTTCTCCACCACCAGATGCTCCTGTTGGAGGAGGTCATCATCCTCAAGTGATTCCCAGAGAAACAGGCTGAGAATGAAGCCTGGGCTGTGGAGCTTCTCCTGCCCTTGTAGCCAACACTGCAGCACTGTGATTGGTGTCAGTGCCTACAGTATTACACAGGACACTGCTACTCACAGCAGTGACAAAAAGCACAGCTTGGGCATGTTCCTTGGACAACAGAGGAGCAAATCCAGTAAATGCACTGCTCTGCAAATCCCCTGCAGGTAGAACAGGCATGTGCTGTAGCTGGAGCACCAGCACCCCTTGATTTTGGAAGGCTGCAGAAGGTAAAAGATCCCACCTACCCAGAAAGCATCCTGCAACATCCCTCTACTCCATCACAGAGACAGCTTTCATTGCCAGAACACTCCTCTTCTGCATCAGGAGAAGCTGGATACAATAGGGACACCAGAGTTGTATCCAACCTGCTGCAGTGAACACCGTATTCCCATCTTAACCCTGGGGACAGGAATGGTGATCCAGCCAAACATTCCAATTCCACTGGTTTCCAAATCCTACTGACCACCTGAGATCTATCCATGCTGCCAGCTGGCCAGAACCTAACTCAGCCAAGGAAAATGCAGTTTGGTTCTGTCAGGTTCCTACAGGACAAAGGATTAATAGCTCAGGAAGAAGAAGCTATTGAACTAATCAGGACAAGCAACAACCAGTCCCAAACTGGCCTGCCTTTCCCCATGTCTTTGCAAGCTTCCCAGGCTCTGGTTGATCTCCTGGTGGGAATCTTCCCCTATTTTCAGCTCCTCAGTCACACTGAGCATTGGGAAGTATCTGCCACTGCTGAGCTCCTGCTGAAAGCAAAGCTTGGTGTTTCAGCACTGTAAAAGGAAGGAGAGACTACAGAAAGAAAAGGGAGGTTATAAACTAAAACCACTGGTATAATGGATAGAACAATGCTGCAAACAGGTTTCCTGCAGAGGTCCTATCTCAGCTGCCAAGAAGAGCTGTACCCCATCCTGCCTGCATAACCGTGTGATCTTATCTGCTCCACCCTCTGTCTCTCTCCAGTTGTTTGGCAAACTTAATTGATAAAACCAGCCTTAATTAAATAGGAAACATGCCCGTGTTTGCACAACTCAGAACACAATCGTGTCTCAGTCAAATAAACACTGGTGTCCAAATTACACTTGGGAATTCGCTGTGGTTTGGGGTTTTAAATTCGTTGCAGCAAGCTTGGGAGCAAAGTTCCAACAGGAATCTTTTCTTCTCCTCCCATCCTCTGTACTAGGAGAGGGAGACAGGGAACGAATCCACACGCAGAGAGGCTCAGTACTGGTTCCAGCTCAATGTGTACATGAGGATCATTTCAGGACACACCATATGAGACATGCTAGCCCAAAAGCAATTATTTTTTCTCACCACTTCTCAGAACCCAGACCGACCAAACTGCCCTGAAATAGCAGCACAGCTCTCGAAATAGCACCATTTCTCCTCTTTTTGAAAGCAACACCCACACTCAATCTTTGATTTTAAGCCATCCCCGAGCAGTTACCACTTCTCACCATTCAAGCCACAGGGAAAATCATTAAATCCAACAGAAACACTATGGGAAGAGGACCAAAATTAGAAAAGCCAAACACCACATGGATTCACTCCCACAATAACTGGATTGACTTCAGCATGGAACAGACTAGACGTGACTCCAGGAAAAATATGTCTCTCCAGGTGCAGCTGTATGGAGGGGACTTCTCCTGGGCTCGTGGTTAAAGGCAAACCACATGTTCCAGGTTTAAAGCAGCACACACGTAACCAGGGCTGGCCTCAGCACGCTGGGATGGATACACAGCCTTCTCCATCCTGCTGTCTGCACAAACACTCTCACAGAGCAGCCCAGAGCCCAAGGCAGGGGAATTCAGGTTGGGAAGCATGTCCTTGGATCCTGAGGAAGCCTGGGTTATGGCTGGCAGACTGGCTGGCTGAGGTTTGTACCCACCAGGAGCTTCCCTTGAAGAAGATGGGAGTTTTGCCCACGGGTTTGCATGCAATGACAAGAAATGTTTTAGTACAAAAGCAGTGACCTTCTCCTCACCACACACTGTCTGCATTCAGGTCACCTGGAGATATCCAAAGGAAATCAGTACTGCTATGGAAAACCTCTTATACAGGGATATACCCCTGCTGTAAAGCAACAGAAGCAATTCACCCCATTGAGTGATTTTTCCTCCTAAGTGTGAAATGGAGCAGAGAGGAGAAAACAGCTCATGAATCACGGAATCACAGAATAGTTTGGGCTGCAAGGGACCTTTAAAGGTCAAATGAAATCAAAGACAAGAAACAGAAGGGTGGGCGAGGAAAGAGATGAAAACACAAAAGTGACACCTTGGGCTTTGTTCTCACCTTGTCACAAACTTCAAAACAAATCCCAAGGACGAAATTTTGTCTGGAGATTCCACCAGAAAACCTCCTCCAGTGAACTTCTTGTGCTTTGAGGTTACTTAGTGCCTTGCAGGCAAGCACAGCCTGGAGTGCCATGGGATGCACTCCAGTGATGGATTAGCACTGCTGCAAGGTGCCTTTCATTTCTCCTGACACACCTGTCCTCAAAACATTTCTTCCCTGTGACAAGAAAGACATTTTAACGAAACAAAGGGAAGTTTACTGTGTATTGATCCTCTTTGTGGAACTGTGCCTCAAAAAGCTTCGCAGAACTGAGATAAAACGTTGCTCAGAAAGAGAAAAATTAAATAGCTCAGGCTGAGGGGAAAAAAAAAAGACAGATTTTAGATCTAAGAAATTTTTCACAGAGCAGAAAGACTTGTCATATGGTAAACAGCAGAAACCAGGAACTGGGACACTTGGGATTTATCTCTTCTTCCACAGCCTTCCCACGTGACCGGGGTAAAAGAATGACAATCCTACCCAGAACTTGCTAAAAATCTAGCACAATTTCAACATGTTTAGGTGGGAGCTCATTTTATTCAGCACACCACGCTTGATCCTTTCAGTGCCTCAGCTTCACTGCATGTAAAACAGCACAAGAGCACCTGGCTGTGCCAGAAAAGCATCTCCACTAATGCCCTCAAATGAAAAGGAATCAGTGCAAGGTATTAGATCCCCACCAGGACTGAGCCACGTGCAAGTCAGATGAGATAAGCCAGTAAATTCCAAATCACTGCCTGCATCCATCCCATAACTACATCCCTACAGATAGGCTGGTACGTTGGTAGGGAAAATTTGTCATTTCTAAATTTAGCAGACACTTCAATCATTGTGTGATGCTTCAAAAGCAATGGAGATGTAAAGTGGAGCTTGTAGGACGACCATTTAAACTGAAATGAGAGCTCTGCTCACTGAGCAAAGGCTTTTCTTAATTCCCTTCCTGTTTGGACAATTTGATGCACTTCTTTTTTCTCCACTACAACCACAAAGGTCTGTCCTGCAGTGAATGGATAGGCTTTTTTCTGGGATAACTTCCAGGTTAAAGAGAAAGGATTTACACTTGAATGAAACATAGGCACTGTATTTGGAAAATTTGTTTTGAAAACTTGGGAAGGAAGCAAAGCCTCCTTCATTTAAAAAGGGACTCAATTAACATTCTCCAACAAGTCTTCCTATCGAAAGAACAGTACTTGCTGGGGGACATGTGATCTGAAACTTGCTCTCCTCGCTCACAATGTCCCTTTCTGAAACACAGGGCACTGCTTTGGAGAGACAGGAGGATCTCTGCACTTTTCAAAGGACTGCCTGGCACGGGCAAGGCCTTGACTCCAGGCCTCAGATGTGCTATGACTTAAGCTCAGGAAACTTAAAATAGCGCCCAAAGACCCTAATGAAGACCTAGAGTGACACGATCCTACTGCAGATCCCTCTACAAGGACAGCTCATCCACGCTCAGCCACAATGGGGAGATGAATCCTCAGTGCACAATTTCCTGAAAACAAAGAGTTTTAAAACCCGTAAAAGTGACACCAATGACCAATCAAGGAGATGTTCTGCCTTTGGATCCCACGTGTCTGGGTGTGGGTTTGATCTGCAGCAAGCAGCAGCCAGACAGGACCACCCTAAGGGTTATCTTGGTTTCGATCCTGCAAGAGCTGGGCATGCCTAGATAATGCCCACGCAGGACGAGGAAAACAACCTATGCTGTATGTTTTTTCCAGCTGAAGTTAAAGGGAGAAAAAAAAGGCTACTGGCAATTTAATATGCACTTTTATTTCTGAATTCCCTTATCAAGTGCACATGACAGAGCATTCCTCACCCTTTAATAAGTACAGGCTGAAGTCGAGCCTGACTGGAAGTTGATGAGGGATTGAGAACGGGAGCCCATAATACACAGCAGATCAGGAGGGGAGATAAAGGCATTATTAGTGTATATTGCAACAGCAAACATGCAGCCATCACCTCATTCAACACTCTGGGGACCATCTGCAGCAGATCACTCTCCTTCCTTTCTTCTGGATGCCTCCAACTGCAGTGTGACCCGGGTATGTGCAGCAGCAGGGAACAGGTATCTGCAGCTGCCCCCCACCAGTGCCTCAGGGGGACTACACATGGAAAACAAGGACACAGGCTCTCTCCAGAGCCTGTCCTGGTAATTTAGATGCTGAGATGGGCTACCCTTTGGAAAAAAATAAGATTTTCCCCTGCTGACCACGCTTTTAGTTCAGGCTTAAATCTGGTGTGGATAACTATGAAAACTCTTCTGCATTCAATTGCTGTTCTTTCGAACATCCCAAATAAATGGGTGGTTTGGGAGTTTGTCTAAACCAAAACAGACCAAACACTTATCCTGAAATCTTTTCCCATCATGCAAAATAAAAGTGTTTTTGGAGTTTTGTTTTTAAGTAAGATTTTCCAGGGGAAAGTCAACACGCTTTAAATTCACAATACAGTGGAATAGTTTCCTCAGATGCAGAAGTGCCTCATTCTTAACCCTTGGTCAAAAACACAGATGTCAAGACAAAAAGCAGCAGAGAATCCTCTACACATCTCATAGAAAGGAACCACAAGGTACTTTGCACAGCTGGTAAATGAGCTGCTCGATGATAAACACACTTAAGAGAGTTTACATTTGCTTAAGACACTTAAAGATTAAGAAGTCTGCTCCTGTCTTTTCTGCCAACTACAGGCAGATGCTGGACAGCACAAAGTGAAGATAGTTTTTAGATGAGGGTAAGGAAGAAATAAACAAAAAGGTGTAGGCAGCTCACCCAAGAGACAGAGCCAAAAGTTGGGCTCAACTAGAACTTTGTGTGAAAACCCTCCCTCTATCCCAAGGGCACCCACAAAACATTTGGACAGGACACAGTTCACACAGTCACTCTCCCATTACCCCTTGGCAGATGGATCTTTAGCACCCAGAAACATCCCTTGTAGAACCTTCTCCTGAGAATATAGCAGGTGGTGACAACTCATGAAATGCACTCATATCTTTAAATAAAAACACACATCTACGAGAGTCTGGCTTTGTTTTTGTTATGCCTTTGACAAGAGTCAATGCACTCCAAAAGTTTAAAGCTGAGTAATTGCACTAACTGCATCTTCTCAGGGAAGAAAGGGAAGAGTATTTAATACTGAAATAGCTTCTCCCCTCCATGTATAGCACTGGTCACACCAACCCCTGTGCAAGCTTTCTGATCCTGTCCACTGTGCATCTGCATGTACTGGAAACAAGCTTTAGGACCAGGAACTTGCTGCAAAGTCCAGGTGTCTGCACACACAGAACAAGAGAGGCACATTTTCTGTCATAACACGTTGGATTTAACATCAGGGCTGAAGTTATCCTGCATGTTTTATCAGAAGACCCCTCCAAAAAGGATTTAACCACTAGGAAAACCTGTGCTTTTAAAAGTGAGGCTACCTGGCCAACACAGGCAAAGGCTGAAAGTGTTTTAACTCCTTGCTCTGGGACTCAAATGTTACTGTAAATTTGCAGACATGCAGAGCCTCTGCCTCAGGAGGTTGCTGGAACTGAAGTGACAGGGACACGACCCCATATTTACACCACTGCCCCGTTGTGCATCTTCCTGTGTCCCTCTGTCACCGAGCACATCTTCCCCTCCCTGCTCCAAAGCAGATTAAGCTTAATAAACTTATGTAGTTGTGAAGTGTACTGCCTATTATCCAATTAGACAGCTAACGAGATCTGAGTAGCAGCACGTAGGCACCGATAGCTGTCGGCTGATACCTGGTACGGATTAGACACGTTCCTTATTTTTCCAGCACTTGCAGAAAAAGGGTTGGGATTGGTTCAAAGGCTGCTCTGAAGACTGGGCTCAGGTAATTGTTTAATTCTGTTTGGGACCCACGAACACATCACGTTTGTTTCCTCTTGATCTCCTGGAGCTGTCACATCGCAACCGTCCCGTTACGAAACTCCTGGTAGACCTGGCGTGACTTGCCCATTTAAAGTTTTGGTGTGGACAGGGGCAGGTCTCATCACATTTAAGGTCCCTTCCAGCTTCAGAAATCTATGGGGCAATAAAGGAAAATGTCCAGAAGCGACAAGGATACTCAGAAATGCATCTTTATTAGCTCTGGTGCTGTTCCACATGATATTTCCATAAGATCAACGTAAGGAAACACAAATCAGATGTGATCACCATAAAACGGCCCCATGACAACATCGTTCTCGGGGCATAATTATCAAGAGGTTGTTATCTAATTGGGAGAGCACTGGAAAGCGGGTCTAGCCAAGCATAAGGGCTGTGCAATATTTTCATTACCAGTCTGGATGACAGACTGGAATGTATGGCCACAAACCCAAGAGATGATTCAGCTGGGAGGATTTGCAAGCACCGCGGTGTACGGATTTCAATTTCTAAATTATCTGGATGCACTGGTCTAATAACAACAAGAGGAAACGCTTGAGCAAGAGAACTCACAGGTACAAATGCAAACATGGGGAGCAACTTCCCATTCTGCAAGACTCCAGAAAAGACTCTGAGAGGGTCAAGGTAAAATTGTGAGGTTCAACAGTGTCCCACAGCTGCAGAAAGACAAAGCCCAAGGGATGATCCATAGAAAGAAAGACTTGTGTCTGCCTTGCAAAGTCCTGCCCTTAGGTGCTCACTGCTGTGCAGCTGCTGTGCTTTGTGTGCAGGCAGAGCTGAGAGAATCCTCTGGAGAACAGCAAAATTAAAAAACACCAGGTATGAGATTAAGCCAGATCTATTTAAGCCAGACATGTTCCTAAGAACAGACTAGCCCAGGCAAGCAAGCAGGACACAGCCTGAAGGGAGCCTTCTCCTTCCAAATCCAGCAGGAAAATTCAGAGTTTCACTCTCCTGAGTTAAACCCTCTGGCTTTAATCTTTGTTTAAAAACAAACTAATGGCCATTAATGCAGGTAGAAAGAACAAAAGTCCAGGGGTTCATCAACACAGAAAAAAGAGACCAGAATCTACTTTTTAGAATCCCACCTGCTTTTACTTCACATCCTTCTTCCAGCTCACTTCCCCCACAGAAAAGCCCCACATAGGTCAGTGTGAACACAATCTTTCACTGTTTTGAAGCAAATCCCTCATTAGCAGATCTTTTAAAGAGTGACTATCCTGCAGACACTTAACTTGTCTTCACAAATGGGAAGACAGGGATTGCAAGGTTGGAGCACACAGTTTTAAACTGGCAGAGGGTAGGGTTAGATAGGATATTGGGAAGAAATCCCTTCCTGTGAGGGTGGGCAGGCCCTGGCCCAGGTTGGGCAGAGAACCTGTGGCTGCCCCTGGATCCCTGGAAGTGTCCAAGGCCAGGTTGGATGGGGCTTGGAGCACCCTGGGCTGGTGGAAGGTGTCCCTGCCCATGGCAGGGGGTGGCACTGGATGGTCTTTAAGATCCCTTCCAACCCAAACCATTCAGTGATTGTGTGACTCTGGTTAAAATTTGGTTGGATCACTGAGCTCGAAAAGTAGCAGCCAATCAAGCAGAATACACAATGTAAGAGAAGAGAATGAGGGAACAGAGTTTGTTAAACTTGGAGAAGAAATGGATGTTAGTGGGGGATCCAACTTACATCTTCCATTACCTAACTGGGGGGTTACAGATGGAGCCAGACTCAATGGCAGAAACAAAAGGACAAGAAACACTGGGCATGACTGGAAGCGAGGGAAATTCTGATCAGACAAGAGGAAAATAGTCCCCTCCACTAGAGCACTATGCAAGGCATCAACCTACCACACTTGACAGGAAAAGGTCTAGAACTTCACCAAAAATATTCACAAAAAACCTACCTTTGATCCTGGCCCTGTCTGGAGCAGGAGGTCAGACAAGGGAGCTCCAGATATCCTTTGACACCTCAGTTACTCTTCAGTTCTAAGAAACCTTTATCAAGGAACACTGAACAAGGGGTTTTGCCCAGTAGTCTACATCACTCTACACCTGTTCAGTGCTAACAAGTACTTTAGACTCAAAAGCTGTCAATAAAATACCTTCCACATGACTAAAGATCCCAGTCTCTGTAACTGAGGGAGAGAAAGAATAAGGAATTAAACACTAAGAGCTTTCACTGCAACTGAAAACAGAACAAGAGAAACTGGAGACTCATGTTATGCAAGTTATACCGAAGCTCTGGAGAAAACTGTGAGGAATTCCAAGAAGATACACACTGATAGCTCAAACAACAAAATCCAGACTGCTCCTCCCTACCTGCTCTTTCCACCACAATAAACACGGGTGGATGCCAAGAGACATTTCAGACCTGTCCAGACCAGCCTTGTTTTGGGTGAGAGCTTCTTCAGTTGTCTCAGGACAAAGGCTCTCTGTGTGCAGACATACCTTTCAGACACACTTCCTACTCTCTCCCACTGAAAGGTATAAAAGGTGTTAATAGATCCAGAGAAAACACCTGGAACAATGTACACAGACAAGTTTTTCCTTTTTTTTTCCCCCTCCCCAACAAAATAAAGTGGTTTACCTTAGCAAATAATGTTTCTAGTGCTTATCTGCTGCTTTATGTTTGAGTGCTGCCTCTCCTCTTAAAATAATCTTCACATCTGCGTTTTACCAGCTTGAGAAATGCATGAATAACCAAGTCCTTCATGGAAACAAAGATACAGTAGGTATAAAATCAGATGCAGGGAGCGTAACTACTGCAGGGAGGGAGAAGGGAAGGTCATTCCTGAGCTCCAGCTGGGAGGTCAGAGCAGGTAAGCACAATGTCTGAGCTGCAATCGAGCTAATCATGGGGAAAGCCTTGGCCAGAGCAGCTGGCAAGGACCTTCACCTTACAGCAGGGAGGAACTACTCTGGAACAGTCAGAAATCCATAATACATCCCTGTGGAAAAGACAGCACTTGAGTAAGAAGAGCATGTGCCCTGATTTTCTAGTGAGGAAAGAGACAAAGCCATAATGAAATCTTCCACGGCAAAACACTTTATCTGCGCTCTGTTCAAAAATCAAACACATTCATCATACCCCCAGGTCCACGTGAGAGTCATAAAATGGTGTTTGCTGGCTCAGAACAGGCAGGTACCAGACAAGAACACTCCAGGCAAGTTTGGGGCCCTGCAGCTCAAGAAAGACACGGCCCAGAGATTCCCAAAGGCTGCTCCGGAGGATGGAACAGCTCGCTCAGTACAGTAACAAAAGGGCAAGAGGGCAGCAATCCTCAACTGCAGCACAAGAAATCAAAGTCAGAAACTAGGAAAATCTTGGTAAGAGCAAGAACAATGAAGGACTTTCAAGGATCACCCAGGGAGGACGGGGAAAGTCCATCACTGGAGGCTTTTAACAACTGCATTGAACAAACATCTGCTGGGAAAGTTTAGATAGATCTGACCCAGTCTTTGGGCAGGAGGTCAGACTGGACAACTTAAGGTCCCTTCCGGCCCTGCTGTTCCTTGCTTGTAACAGAAACGTGACAGCAGAACACATCAGCAGCAGCACATGGGCTTCCCTAATGATCCCATCACACACTGGAGAAACTCTGTAAGATCCCATGTGCAGCAGCTGCCCATTCCCACATGGCACCTTCGTCCTCTGTTCCTGGAGGAGTAAAGCAGGGATAACCCAGAGCTGGACTCACAGAACAGGCATGGGAACAGCTCACCAGCACAGCCAGCCCCTCCCACAGCCCACAGCATGGAGATGGTTATTAACAGGAGCCCATCCACGCTTTTCCTCCCAGCTGCCTCCTCCTCATCTCACCCTGCACTCAGAGTAGCTTTTTTATTTTACTTTAGGCCTTTCTTCTCTTCCTCCATGGACTATGTCCATGGGTAGTATCTTTAGCACTGGATCCCTGCCCACCACGCAGCCATGGATCCCACCCCAAGGGAATCAAAAGGGAAATGACCTGAGGCTTCACTCCAAAGCCCATTTGCCAAGTTCTCCTTGATGCCCCTCAGGGGTTTTTTGAGTTTGGATTCTTTAATTTTATAGATTTTAGAAGTTATCATAGATTTAATGTACCAGTGAAATAACTTCTGTAGCTTAATAATTACACATACCAACCCCATCCTGTATCAATCCCTCGAAACTCCAGTTTGGTCTCCATCTCAAGATAGAATTGCAGAAAAGCACCAGAAGAAGCCTGTACCAGAAGATAAAGAATAACAGAGGGAATAACAGAACAGGGTTGGATGGACATGATTATAAAATCTTGGAACCAGGGTGAAATGGGGGGATCCTGTGGATATTTATTTCTGGAGCCTGGAGGCTCATTGAAGCTTCTGCTCTCCTTATCTCATCTCCTACTAAAATTGCCTGGAAGTTATTTTTCCTCACTCTTCAAGGCATCATCCTCAAAGCCCAGACAGAGGCACCAGATGCCACTGTAACACTGGAGAGATGGTGTGAGCTCCCTGTGACCAGAAAGGGACACTTAATTCAGTCTGCTGGAAGGACTTTGTGCTCCTACAAGCATTTAGTGAATGGCACAAACTCTTCTGTGGGATCAGAGCATCCAAAAAGCAGAGTGCAAACTGCAAGCTCTGAGGTACCAACCTCTACCTCAGCGTTAAAGCTTCACTCATCAAAGGGGTTTTAGCAATTTTTGCTTCCTCACAGGCCCCCCTCAACTCTTCCTGGCTCATTCTTGTAAATCCAAAGTCGATCTCCAAGCTCTCAGTCATGTCTGTCAGTGGAAGAACACAGTGAGGAAGATGAGAGAAGTGGTCCCAGGGAGAAATACCCACACATGTGTGTGTTTGGGAGCACATCCCAGCTATACCCACAGTATGTATGTGTGTGTGTGTGTTTATCAGCACACCCCAGCACATCTGAGGGCACAGTTATGCAATCCCAGAAACCTTAGATCCACGTTTGCACTGTCCTTAAGGACAGCCCTGACTGTCTGTGCAGTGCTGACAGCAGCAGTCACGGGACAGGCCAAGGATTGGATCCAACTGAAAAATAACCCCACAAAAATGAGGTGTGTGGGCTCCCTGACCACGACCCGTCACCCACAGTCACACCAGAACACGCACAAGAATAGGATGAACCCTTTTTACTAGAAGTAGTGTCTTAAAATTGTGTAAGTCACCCGTGAGTCTGTGCCCTGAGCGGGCTGGAAAAGAGTTATGCAAGAGAGGAAACACGCAGTCGGAGACAGGACAGCTCAGAGAAAACATCTCAGTGCAGTTCCACTCCTGAAACCAGGGCCTTGCAAAACAACCCTCCCTGCAGCTTCCCAGGCTTTCCTAAAGGGTCTGTGAGCTTCAGGAGTTCAACCAAAGGATTACCAGACACGTCTTCCTGGCAGAGTCCCCTGGGATCACAACGGTGACTGAATCCAAAAAAGCAAATCCTGTTAGAAGAAGACTGGAGATCAAAGCAGGAGGTCACACCTACATCCTGGAACATGCATGCCCATGGGACAGGAGAATTATTAATTCCATTTCAGACTAAGTGGCCATCCAACAGAAACATCAGGTTAGAACACTGCAATGTTACACCTGTACGAGTTCTTTGGGAGAAAATCCATTCCCCACTTGCCCTGAAAAATTAATTAAACTGAACTGACTCTTAGAAAAAGAGAGAAATTCCTCCTTTCCTATGCAATTCCCAGCTTAGGGGTAGGCCAGGACTACCTGCTTCATTCAGCACAAGGCATTTTCCAGCTCTATCAGCTCCAAGGGAGCTTGAGCAGGTACTTCACAACAGAAATGATCCAAACCAACATGCCTTTTCTTTCTGCTCCTCAAAGTGTGCAAACACCATTCTATCATGCCCAATATTTCAGTCATTCCAAGCATGCTAGCAAAATCTATGCTGTTCTGTGCCACTCAGCTCAGTCTAGAGGACACACCTGAGAAAAATCTGGCATTATGCAGAATAATGAATGAAGAAATTAATAACTACGTATGCATTCTTCAAAAATTATCTACGTTCATTTAGTTCTCTACTTCGTCAGCCAGGAAAACAAATATTTTCCTATTTCTTAAAAGGTAGTTCCTGCCTTTGAACTCAGTAGGTACACACACACAAAAAAAAAAAGTGGATTTAAATGAACTTTACAAGCCATTATAAAGACTTTGCAGCCCTTTAGAGATCTATTGGATAACAGAAATGCATGTGACCCAAGCACAAAATTCCCCAGAAGCTGGAATTGTCTGTGTTTATGTCATTTCAGCTTTTGTGGCTCCCCACAGCTGAGACTCTCCTCACTCACTGCAACCTCCATTCTGCCACTGATCTGCTCCATGGCCTCCAGTTCTCCCTCTTGGAAGTGAGATAAACACGGTCTCAGAGCATGATGTGGAAAACCACTTCAAAGAGGGAATATGCAACACCCAAAGCCCTGTGTAAATCACTACTCCAGGGCTGCAAAATGTGTTTCCCTCAGACCCAGCAAGCTCCCAGCCACCATCATTTTGAATTAGTCCAAAGCACTAACAATAGCTGCCTTGTTTAACTGAGCCTTAAAGGATGGTCTGATAGCAGAGAACTACCCGGGAACAGCTCAGGGATCAAACTCCAGCAAGGAGGGGCTTTTTGACCCTTCTTGCATTACATTCCTGCTGATGAGCTCATCTCATCACCTTTGGAGCAACTCAGGCCTTTCCTGGTGCCAAGAAGCTCCCTGCTGCACCTCAAACCTTCCCTTACATCCCATCCTTGCAACCTCATGTCCGAAAAGTCACAAAACAAAAAATTCAGTTGACACAAAAAGTTTAAAAAAAAAAAAAACACAAAAAAAACCCACTAAAATTGCACGTAAAACAAAGGATGTGATTAAAATTCATCAAACACCATCACTGCTTAAAAATCTACTGCATTTAAAGATTTCCAGAGGAAAAGGTCACCAGTACACAGAGCACATCTTCCAAAGCAAACATCCTTGTCGTGGTGCTGTCAGGTTCTGACAGCAAATATGTTGCTATAAAAGCCCTGTGTGGTGTGTTACCGACAGCTCAGGGCTGCTGCTTCAATCACAGAACGGTTTGGGATGGAAATGATCTCAAAGACTGTCTCATTCCAAACCCTCTGCCACAGGCAGGGACACCTTCCACCAGCCCAGGTTGCTCCAAGCCCCATCCAACCTGGCCTTGGACACTTCCAGGGATCCAGGGGCAGCCTTCTCTGCCCAACCTGTGCCAGGGTCTCACCACCCTCTGAGTAAAGAGCTTCTTCCCAATATCCAATTTAATATCCCCTCTGTCAGCATGAAGCCGTTCCTCTTTGTCCTGTCACTCCAGGCCCTTGTCCAAAGTCCCTCTCCAGCTCTCTTGGAGCCCCTTTAGACACTGGGACTCCTTGGAGTCCTCTCTTCTCCAGGCTGAACACCCCCACCTCTCTCAGACATTCACCTGCAGTCCAACCCCAATCCCAGGGTCCCTCAAAAGTGCTGGCTCTGGTACCCAAACCCTTTTTTCCCATGCAATAAATAAAGAACACGCTGTACTGTGTATTCTGGTGATGCAAAGGGCACACTCTGGTCAGATGAAGAGAAGGACAGTGCCATGAACTCCTTAAGGAGCACCCACCCTACACAGCAATCCCACTGCAACACCGACTGATGGTCTCCTGTTCAATAGAAGTCAGTTGTACGTGTCAAGTTTAACCTCAACAGGCTTTATTACAGCTTGCAATGTCCTTTCATAAGGTACAGGGAGGAGCTGAACCTCACAGACTCCTCAAAACGTGTTTACAATTGTACACAGACCTCAAACTAAGGTTCTTAAAAAGCCACCCTCCAGAAACCTGCTCTTCAGGTGCCACCCATGCACATGGTGCTAACTGGAGTCGCCACCACCAAGCCTTATTTTCCAAGCAGTTCACATTCCCACCCATGGTGTTTCTGGAATCTTTTCTTAAAATACAAAGAAACCACTGAAATATTAGATTATATAAAAAAAAAAAATATATAAAAAGCCCAGATTTGTGGCCGATTTCCATGGTGACTCCCATAAACTCAAGTGCACACACCCCTGGGGAGCACGGAATGCCCGGACACAGCAAAGCCAACACATCCACAGAGCCGATGGGAACGGGGCACTTCATCAAGAGGGCTGAAAATGTTCATGTTCCCTCAACAGGAAGACAACAAGGATGATAACACGGTCTGGAAAAACCACAAAGGTGGTTTTGAGATGCCATTTGTTAAATTAGTTGCTACTCAGGAGGTTGTAATAGGATGAATTGGTTGCATTTGTGGGGGTTTTATGGTTTTGCTTCTATTCCCTATTCCCATGGGGGATTATCATCCCTCTCCCATGTTACTGCTGTGCTACAGATTAGTTTTTGCACTCAAACAGAGCAGGACAGATCCTTAACCCACATCCTTAAGCCAGAGGTTTAGACTCTCTCTTGAGAAGGGAGAGTTCAAATCCATCCTTCTCCCACATCAATTCCAAGAGGCAACGTTTATACCCCTTTCATTTACTACTTATCCCTCTGACATAATGTTTTAGCTCACCAACAGAGCTAAAAAAATCAGTTATTTAATTTCCATAGACTAGACTTCATTAACTTCTGGAGAGGACTAATGTTTGTGGCCACGGGGAAAGGGTATTTCTACATTTTTCCATTTTCTGGTCTGTTAATTACAATTACTGAGAGAAGGAGACAGCGGTGAGATTTGTGAAACACAGCAGGCCATGCTTTAATACTTGTAAAAGGAACAAAGAAAATAATTTTTCTTTTTTGCATAACCCAATCACACAAAGTTAATCCACATACTTCACAAGTCAGCATCACCACTCTCTTTAGACACTCCTTCGGGCCAGCAGGAATTTAGCTGGAGAAGCTCAGATTTGATTAGAAGGGATTACTTTTCTGTGGGATGACAGAAGCAGAAAATATGAAGTGATATAAATGGGGTTGAGAGAGAGATACATTTTGGAGGCAGGCACAGGATGCAGCAATACTCCTCCAAGCTTCTGAGGCAGAGATGGGCAGGAGTCCCACAGCTTTTGAGGGATGGAAGACAGTGAAAAACCCAAACTGCATTGCTTGGTTAAGGTGGAGGTCAGCAAAAGCACCATCACACCTCTTAGACCAAAAGATGCTGCAGGGAGCCCATAAACTGCTGTGTGTCCCGTCTGTGAGGAGTGTTAACAATTCGGCTGAGATTTCCAAACTCTACCTCAACTCCTTCAACCCCACCAAGCCAACAGAGATTCCTCCATCCCGTGTTTCAGAGACACCACAGCTGCCTCGTGACAGCCCATTTTGGTGGGAGAGACACAACAGGGGGAAAGCCCTTTCAGCACAAACCAGAGAGGGACATCCAGGAGTGCTTTTAGGAGCAGCAGAGAGGAGGACATGGGATCCCAGGACACATGCCGTGTGTTCCTGGCATTCCAGCTGCACACTCCAGCATTTCAGGGAAGCGTGGCACAAAGCTGTACAGCTCCAGAGCAGCTGCCCCATGGAGCCAAAGGATGGAGAAGGAAAAACAACCACAGTGCCCAATATCAGCCGGCATTTTCAGGACTTAAAGCCCCAGAACTCTGTGTCTATTTCCACACACAGCCCTGCCAAAATACCAGCTGGATGCTCCTCCAAACCCAAAGATGCCCAGGTAAACATCTGAGCAACTGCACAAAGATTCGGATCCAGGCACTGAGTCAGTCCCAAGACCTTTGGATTTTTGCCAGCTCAGTAGTCATCCAACTCTGCTTCCTAGTCCGGCTACCCACTCCGCAACAGCGGCACGAGGGAAAGGCAGCACTGGCTTTTTTTAGAGAAAAAGCCAGCTGAAACCACAGAGCTTGCTACTCCCTAAAAAACACGGTACATCTGTTCCACAGCAGTGCCATAAAAGATTAGTAAGTGCTGGGCTAACAATCTGGAAAGGGAAAAGGACCTAGGAGAGCAAAATGTTATCACTGAGTCAATAAAACAACATCTGTAAAGGACTGAGAACATAACAGCATTCTTGCACAACACGCAGAAACGCTCCTGGGCTGATTTCTTGTTCTCCACTAAACCTGTCTGGTAACTCTGGGAATAGGGCTGTGCCTGTAGCCTTACAGGCTACGGGAAAAGTGGATCAACAGGGTGAGCTAAGGACAGAGCCCTGGGCTCGACTCTGTTTGCGCAGGACGGCGGAGTGGACGCGCGTTAGCCGGTACATATGGTTTCACTTTTACGTAAAGCTTGTGTTTACATCTGAGATATCAGGGCAATTCCAGCCAGCCCTGGCAAAGGGTGTGAGACAGCGTGTCTGCACAGCACTTTTTGGGGCGATCAGAGCAAGAAGGCATTGCTGAAATGCTTTGTTTTGAGGTTAGGGTCGGTAACTGAACACTGGCTTTGTGCATTTCACTACTTCGAGCGTAGGGTTAATCCCTCATCTACCCCAGCGACCTCAAAGACAGAGCAACTCCGAAGAAGTCAATGGATTTGACCGGGAACACCAGACCGGTGTGAACTGCCAAGCTCCCGGTATTGTAGCAGCTTTGGATAAACAAGAAACACCAAGCGAGTCTTCGCAGCTCGTCATTTACATCCCGACCACGGTGACTTCCCCACTTAACCTTTCCTCTTCGTGTCATCGCCTGGAATGCCAAAGTGGGGAATGCGGAGGCGCGTATCTCGTGCGGGTGATACACTGGCATCAACACATAAAGGGGGGAAAAAGAGACCCAAAACACCCCAAAATCCCAACACGACCACGGGTTGTTCCACCCTTGGTCGAAACTGATTCTTTCTCCCACACTCCCCAAAAATAGGGGTAGGGATGACACTGTATCCACAGTCTCCTGCTCTGCACCTGAGCTGGGCTGAGCATTGGGGGTCAGCACGGTCCTGGGGTGGTTTGGGGTGTGTGGGATGGGGCACAGGGAATGACCCCTTGGGAGAGTCTGTGGGACAGGGCACAGGGAATGAACCCTCATGTTGGTGTGTGGGATGAGGCACAGGGAATGACCCCTTGGGAGGGTGCATGGAATGGGGCACAAGGAATGAACCCTCATGTTGGTGTGTGGGATGGAGCACAGGGAATGACACCATAGGATGGTGTGTGGGATGGGGCACAGGGAATGAACCCTTGGGATGGTGTGTGGGACAGGGCATGGGGAATGGATCCTCGGGATGGTGTGTGGGATGGGGCACAGGGAATGACCCCTTGGGATGGGGCATAGGGAATGACCCCTTGGGAGGTTGTGGGATTGGGCACAGGGAATGAACCCTTGGGATGGTGTGTGGGATGGGGCACAGGGAATGGATCCTCAGGATGGTGCAGGATGTGGCACAGGGGATGACCCCTCATGCTGGTGTGTGGGATGAGCACACGGAATGACCCCTTGGGATGGTGTGAGGGCACAGGTCACGGCCCCTGAAGGGGCCCGGGCAGGTGTGTGTGGGGTGGGTGCCGGGTCTGTCCCCTCACAGAGCCCCTCAGGGCCCTGCAGCCCCCGCTGGCCCTGCCGGCACAGGTGCCTGAGGGGGCCGGGGGGACCCTCCTGAGGGACCCTCCATGGGGTCCCTCCATGTGGGGACCCTCCATGTGGGGACCCTCCATGGGGTCCTTCCCCGTGGGACCCTCCATGGGGTCCCTCCACGGGAGGACCCTCCCTGAGGGACCCTCCACGAGGGAACCCTCCATGGGGTCCTTCCCTGTGGGCCCTCCATGGGGGGACCCTCCTGAGAGACCCTCCCTGTGGACCCTCCATGGGGTCCCCCCCGTCCCCCCGGTGCGGTACCTGTGTGCGGTGCGGGCGGTGCGGGCGGTGCGGGCGGTGCGGGCGGAGCGGGCGGTGCGGGCGGAGCGGGCGCCCTCTCCTCGCTGCCGAGGGGCTGCGGGAGCGGCTCCCGGCGCTGCTGCGGAGCGGGATCGGCCACTGCGGACACACAACCAGACACGGCCTGTTTTCCAGCCCTGCCCTTCCCCGGCCCCGCCTCCGCTCCTCCTCCTTATCCTCCTCCTCCTCCTCCTCCCGGCTCCAGCACCGAGCGCCTGTTTTGGGGTGAAAACCCCGCTTTTCTGCGCTTTGTGCGCCCCCGCTCCGGCAGCGCTTCGTTCCCACGCGGTTTTTGTCTTTTTGTCCCCATTAATGCCATGTGAGCCCATCCCGGACCCAAACCCCGGCCAGCAGAGCCAAGGGCAGGCACCTCCAGGCTTTATGGGGCAGCCCCCCCTTCCCCCGGCCCTATCGCTGCCTCTGTACTCGATAGACAGGGGGAAAATGACATAAAAAAAACAAAAATAGGCGTAGCTTTTAACTTTTCTCGGACCCCTAAAAGCCAGCAAAGGGTGATGTTGCCGGCAGCCTCCGGAGAAAAGATATCTCGACCCCAGCTCGTGGTAGAGACACGGGGTTAATAAACCCCCCCCGGGGTTAATGAACCCCCCTTGGGATTAATTAACCACTGTCCCCGGGGTTAATGAACTTCCCCCGCCTCCTTGAGGGGTTGGGAATGGTAGTGAAGGTCCCAGTATTACCCCAGAGTGGTCCTCAGGCAGACCACCCAGCTGATATAATTCACATATATATATGTATAATACATATATATAGACTATAATGCATATATAATATATATAATACATATAGGCTATAATGCATATATGTATAATATATATAAAATACATATATAGAGACTATAATACATGTATGTTTAATATATATTATATATATAGGCTATAATGCATATATGTATGATATATATATAATACATATATAGGCTATAATACATATATGTAAAATACATATATATAGACTATAATACATATATGTATAATACACACAAATATATAGACTATAATACATACAGCATATAGTTTGTGTATATACACATACAAACTCTATATATACTACATAAATACTATAATGCATATAATACATAATGTACACATAATATGTATATATGTATACATTATATGTAGATACACTAAATATATATACTATAATCTATATTAGATGTATAATATCTACTATGTATGTAATAGATAGTATATATTGGACACCCCATCCCTGGAAGTGTTCAAGGCCAGGTTGGATGAGGCTCAGAGCAACCTGGTCTAGTGGAAGGTGACCCTGCCCATGGCAGGGGGTGGGAATTAAGGTCCCTTCCAACCCAAACCATTCCATGATTCTAAATATGATATATATACTCTTAAATAGAGGCACAGAGACTCTGCCATGGAGACCTCTCCTAAAGGGAGGGGAAAGCCAAAATAATCCCATCAGCTGGGAGACAGCGTTCAGAGCCCTAAAGCAGAGGGAAGATAGCTCTGTTTGTTCTGAATTTGATGCCTTTCATGTAGCTACAGGGTAAAAATGTCCTCTCCAAGCAGCAGCCCCCTAAACAGCATGTTTTATTAAATTATAGCTTCTTTCAAAAAAAAAGGTTTGCGACCAGGATTGAGCAATGTGTAATGCACAGGATGAGGGTCCACCACAGAGCTGGAACACTCAGACATCCCGCAGCCTTCCCATTAAATGCTGGCTGAAATTGCTTTTGGATGCCTGGAGAGAAAGTCTGGAGGAAAGACTGCACTTTGGATGGAAATCAGTCATGTCTGCAGGCTGCCTTCGAGCCTTTGAAGGTTTTGTAGAACACACCCACTGCCTGCCCGAGGTTTGCACCTGCACGGCCGGGCTGAGGTTGCTGAGCCAGCTGAAACAGCTGTGGAAAACAGCAAGAATAACATGGATTTGGGTTTCCCAGCTTCTCTCAGATATTGAATAACTGTGCAAACTTTTCTATTTCGTATATATTGTGCTTACAGGCCATTTTCTTCCAGACTTTGTGCTTCCCTGACTGCCCTTCACTGCTGCTGTCACTGCTGGAACCAATACCTGCAAAGCCCCTTGAAGCTCCCAGATGCTGAAGCCAATATAGTGTTTGACAATCAGTATAGGACAAGGGACAATATATAAGGTTATAAAGCTGTTAGAGAGCATCCAAAGGAGTGCCATGAAGATGGTGAAGGGTGTAGAGAGGAAGCCATACGAGGAGAGGCTGAGGTCACTTGAATTGTTCAGCCTGGAGGAGACTGAGGAGAGACCTCACCATGGTCTGCAGCTTCCTCATGAGGGGCAGCTCCGATCTCTGCTTTGTGACCAGGGGCAGGACCCAAGGGAACAGCTGGAGCTGTGCCAGGGGAGGGTTAGGCTGGATATTAAGAAAGGGTTCTTCACTCAGAGGACAGTCAGGCACTGGAACAGGGTGCCCAGGGCAGTGGTCACAGCCCTAAACCTGCCAGAGTTCAAGGAGCATTTGGACAATGCTCTCAGGACGTGGTGGAACTGTGGGGTGTCTGTGCAGGGCCAGAAGTTGGGCTGGTTGATCCCTGTGGGTCCCTTGCAGCTCAGGATGTTCTATGGTTCTATCACATCTCCTGGCCGCATGTTGTGTTTGAAATGTGGTTTCTGAGCCTGCTCTGCCCTCTCACAGACCCTCCACAGCCTCACCACTGGGTCTCCACCGAGCCTACAGATGGAAGCAGAGCTTTGTAAATTAAAGGACTTCAGGGAAATGAGCCATATCCCTGTTTTATCCAGCTATATCTGGAAAGAGAGGAATTGGCAACGAGGTTGGTTACATTGGCTGGAAAGAGCAGCCTTTCCCACCAGACCGGACAGAGCCTGAGATGATGAGGAAATAGGGTCAGTTTGATGGTCCAACTTGGACATACCTGTCTGGAGGGAGCAGTGGGGAAGCCAGGATTTCCTGCCTGGAGTCCTCAGCATCTCACAGAGCAATACCTGCCCCCAGGGCTGCCTCTAATCCAGGCCATGTTTGTTTGTAGCCAAAAAGGAGCCCCAAAGAAGGGACTGGTGTCTCCCTGTTCCCACAGAGAAGCTGACCCATGAGGGATGCTAGTCATCCAGCAGCTGGGAAAGCTGGTGAGCCAATTCCTACTGAATGGCACTTCTATTTCCTCCAGAGCAAGTAAACAACCATGCTGCAGGGCTGCACCAGCTCTGTGCTCACTTGGCTGTGATTTGAAGGATTTGAACTAAATCTGAGTAGTTGGGGGTCCCCTGGGCTCCATCCTCTTTCTGCAGTTTAAATTTGGCAACACAGCCCAGCCAGCCCAAAGCCCAGGCGTGCTTGTGAGGCATTTTGAGGGTACACAGAAATGCAATTACCTGGGGGAAGGTAAAGCTAAAATGCATTGCAAGCCTGTGTTTAATACAGTGTTTGATGCGTTAAGGAAGAGGAATTGACAGATAGGGCTGAGGTTGGTGCCCACACTCAGACAGTAGTTCCAAAGAAATGCGATGAAATCCTGAAATCAGCATTTTTTGCGCCTCTGTTACTTGTTTTCCGTGAACAGAACAGACCACGGGGCAAATAAAGCATCTTTCCTGGGAAGAACACGTGAAGGACAGGCTTGTGAATGAAATGTAAAGTGAATGTCCAGAGAGAGTAATCTAAAAATTAGGGAGGAGAAAGACCTCCTAGTGCAACACACCTGACAAGATTGGTAAGAGCTGCCATGCAGAGACATAATGGACATGGAGAAAGGAAAGGATATTATTGCCTGGAAGGTCTGTTTCTGAGAGGGATTTTGCACCCAAAGATCTCCCAGGAATGGACAGAAATAGCTCAGGTCTCATGTCCTTCAACACACACATTCAGGTGGGCAAGGGAGTCCAGCACACGAACCAGGAGAGCATGTGGGAGGGTGAAAGGGTACCTGAACACTGTCTGGAGCTGTACTTCTGGGCTTGGGGTGTTTGAAGCCTGGCCAAGGAGAGTTATTGGATGGATTGATGATTTTTTTTTCCCCTGACAAGTGAAATAATGATTTAAAGCCATTAAGAGATTGTTTTTAGATTCCTATTGACCAACATAATGCCCGGTTCCTAGAACTGTCAGGCAAGATGAGGAACAAGCCTAGTATAAGCTGCTTTTTAGGAAAATAAAGATCCAGCTGCCTGGAAAAGAAAAACAGGCAGCAGGCAGTACCCCTCCATTCTCCAAAACACCACATTCCTGGCATTTGGAGCAAAAAGGCTTTGCCTCGTACCGTTCTCATGTGTTTCATCCTCAGATTTAAAGATATTGGTAAAAATGCTGTTATCCACTTGGAGCCAGGAATCTCTCAATGCGAAGACACCTGACAGAAGCCACGGGGTGTGCTGTGCTTTACAGGTTGCCCACTCTTGCCAAGACCCATTGCAGCCATGGAGAGCATGTCTGCAGTGAAAAGGCCTCAGGAGTTTAGTATGTGCTCAAATCTTCAGGGGGATCAAATCATCTAGCAGGACCCCTGTCAAGTTGAAATATTAAAGGCAAATAGAAAATAAGTAGCTTAGGACACAGGGGGGTCTGATTTTTTTTAAGCCAGGATTCTTTATCATAAGGGTACTTGGGTGCTGATTTTGGCTCCTGCTCTGGGCTGGGTGACACACAGTGAAAAATCTTGTGCTTCCCCGAGCAGGACATCAAGAACAGTCTGAAAATACCTCTGTTAAATAACTACAACTCCAAACAACCTAGCTGAATTTTCCATCCTCTACACTGCTTATTTACTAGAGAAAGACTAATCCCTGTTACCTGCAAAGTAGGCAAAGTAAACTTACCATGGAGGGCCCAGATAGAGTGTTTTACTATCTTTTCATCCATCTATAATACAGAATTTCCATGATTCATTCACCCACTCGAGGAACACTTGAACAGTCGGACAAAAAAATACATTCCCAGGAGTAAAACCAAAACCACGTCCGGTGCAGGAGAGAGAAACATTCTGACATAAATACAAAATCCCAGTAGAAATTGTATCTGAAGCAAGACTGTGGACCACAAACACACCAGGGAAGGGCAAAGATCAAACAGTATCACTTCTTGTGAGTGTATTTCCCCTTTTCCTCACAATCCCCTGACAATAACTCAATAAAAGGTTTCACTAAGACTACAAAGGGAACCTGAAAGCCCAGCAGCTTCCCTTTGAAAACATATTCAGGCTACAGGCAGTTTCCAAAGTCACTTCTGAGAGTCTGCCCTTTGCTGAAAAAGCCTTTGTGACCTTCCAGTCATCCCAGCATAGCTGCTGCAATTCATGGGAATGACTAATAATGACATTTGCTATTCAGTCGTCATTTGACAAGCTGTCCAAGGCACAGGGAGCTCTATCATAAATATTTCCCTGCGGTGATAAACAAACTAGAGACAGAACAACCATCCAGCTCACCTTTGTGATTAGAAATAAAACATGCCCAGGTGAGGAGGAGGTTTGTTCTTCCTTATTTCCTTCTAGGAAGGTGATTTTCAGAATGATACAGCTCAAATGATAACTTCCTCTAACATCCTGAGAACTACAGGCTTTAAGACTTTCCTCCATGGATTCCTGGAAGGATATAGCTGCTGAGAAAAGTATCAAATCTCGACAATGGGGAAAAAAA
Source organism: Anabacerthia variegaticeps (assembly GCA_035583185.1). Classification (NCBI taxonomy): domain Eukaryota; kingdom Metazoa; phylum Chordata; class Aves; order Passeriformes; family Furnariidae; genus Anabacerthia; species Anabacerthia variegaticeps. The sequence goes on from JAWWEW010000131.1 coordinate 70,721,446, forward strand.
ATCCATGTGTGGAAGATCCATCACAGTCCTGAATAAATTGTTGTAGCAAACACACACCCTGATTGAAATTTGCTGCTGTTTCTGGCTTATATTTGTCAAGTCCCAAATACTTATTCTTACCACAACTTCCTCTCTGCTACATTTACAAGTCCCCCATGATTCCATTTCTGTGAGTTCTCCTACCTAAAGTACCCTTTTGGTTTCATTTGGATTAGGAAAATTGGAAATTCTTTCCCTGGAGCACAGGCAGAAAGCAGATTAAAAGGTGGCACTATCTCACACACACACACATACCTGTGTGCTGGCCAGGAGCTGTGCTATCCTATGCTCTCTTTTCCCTTGTGCCTTGCTGCATCACTCAAAAATCCTTGGAGAAAGTCATCTCCAGGGCACACCAGGATGGACAGCAGTACCTCAGCCACCCCCTGAAGCAGATGCTTTGAAAAAGGTGAAATAAATAAAGAGGCAGTAAAAATGGGGCTGACAAAGAACAGAAGAACAATTGCCCCGGGCAAGAACAAAGGTAAGTCTAGGCCAGTGTGCTGCTCCACAGGTGGGAGAACAAGACTCACCACTCTCAGTTCCCAGTTATTTTGTGCTCAGGGAGTTTGTGAGGTAGACATGGTTATTCTGCATTAAATAACCTTTAATCTTTGGATTTTGTTTTCATAAGGTAATCTGTCTCCTCAGGTAAATATTGACAACCCCAATACCAGCAGCAAGGAACTGTATCAATGGTTGATATTTGTCCTTTGATTTGCTGGGAGCTGGCTACTTTCATTCATCAGAGAATCAAGGAATGGTTTGGATTGAAAGGGACCCTAAGATCATCCAGTGCCACCCCTGCCATGGGCAGGGAAACCTCCCACCAGCCCAGGGTGCTCCAAGCCCTGTCCAACCTGCCCTTGGACACTCCCAGGGATCCAGGGGCAGCCAC
>JAWWEW010000131.1:70722482-70742642 GCA_035583185.1 Anabacerthia variegaticeps
CCCTGCCCTCTGGCACTGGGAAGCCATTCCCTGTGTCCTGTCCCTCCAGCCCTTGTCCCCAGTCCCTCTCCAGCTCTTCTGGAGCCCCTTTAGGCCCTGCAAGGGGCTCTCAGGTGTCCCTGGAGCCTTCTCTTCTCCAGGTGATCCCCCCAGCTCTCCCAGCCTTTCCTCATAGGTGAGGTGCTCCAGCCCTTGACGCACTCATGGTCCTATACTGTGTGAAACATGAACAGCTGAATTCTTGGCAATTCATCACCGTTTTGTACACCTCTAGCACATCCTTCACAAGTTATTCCCAGGAGATGCAGACCTATCTCACCCAACATGCCTTCTTGGGGAAGCAGTTATGAACCTTTTCACCGCTTTGTTGCCAATTCAGCACAGTTCGCATGAATCCCCAACCCCTTGAATTATTCCGAGCACAAAGAATGCAGGAAATGAATATTTGGCAGGCACAAAGGAACAGGGTTGAATGTGGAAATGTGGGAGGAGGCTTTGGTGATGCCAGCAGCTCAGCTCCTGCCTTATCTCCCAGCAGGTAGCAGAGGAAACCACGAGGAACGGCAGCGAGAACAGTGGAAAAATGCAAACTAGTCCTACAAATCTTGGATCTCTAGCACTGACCAGGTGTTAAAGACAATATATTTCTCTTCCAGGCAATGTGTTGCTGACTTGGATGTCTCCCCTCAAAGGCCAAGGGGTGATACCCACAAAGGGCAGGGAATGATCCTGAGAAGCTCCACTGTTTCCATCACACTCTCCCCAACCCCTGCCTTGGCTCCGGGTGCTGTGATTCCCACAGCTCCCTGCTCACAGCCCTTCTCCCTGCCCAGAACAGCCCTGCTGTTGTGCTGTGCCCTGTTCCCTGCCCGTGCCTGACGATGCCCAGCCAGGACAGAGCCCTCCTTTGTGTTCCACACGTGTCCATGCCAAGGGCTCTGAGCCATCCCGGCACTGCGCTCCCTAAAAATAGCTTTGCCCCACGGATAACCTGCTGCCCTTGGAAGTCACAGGTCTTAAAGATACACCTTCCTATGAACCTCAACAAAATGAGAAGTGAAAGCACTCCCAAGGGGAAGAGAAAAGCTCTGAAGAATGAGGCTAAGAGGCGTAATAGAGAACACAGCCTCGGTACACCCACAAATAACCCAAAAGAATAACAATCCACCTAAATGAGCTGAAAAAATGCTCCAAATTAGCTCTTTCTCTGCATAAGGATGTGTATTTTGGATACAGAATATATCCAGATAGCGTTTTGCCCTTCTACAACTTGCAACATATCCATTTGCTCTTTCACATTTTATTTTAATTACAGGGGAGTCAAACGAGCTCGATTGACGGGCTGGTTCCCAGGGAAACACGAGCAACTTATTTCTCTTAAATAGCAGGCACAAATGTTTCCTGTGTTCAACCGTGCAGCCTGCTGTGACATTCAGATCTCTAGGATATAATCCCAAAAGAACAGAATGTGTTTGCCTGGCTCTGAGGTGGGGAAGGAGAGAGGTAGCAGCACACTACAGCTGGCGACGGGCACTAGCAGGGATCTGGCAGCCAAGTCACTTTTGTGGAACCACGTCCCTTGTCCTAATCCCCAAAGGAAGGGCAAAACAGGAGTTTAACAAAAAAAAAAAAAAACTAAAAAAGAAAAAAAAAATTGGTAAAATTACCCAGTGTTGCTAGGAGAGAAATGGAAAAAAGGGAATTGGTAATAGCGAGCCATTAAAATCTCAGTCAAAATGCCAGGCTGGCTGCCCGGTGTTGCTGGGACACGTTAAGAGAATAAAACAGCCACAGTGCTGTGGCTCAGGCTCTGTCCAGCTTGGGAAGCTGCTTTGCCAGGTGGGAAGAGACTTGGAAAAGAAACGTAAGACAAAGCTGAGCATCCTCCTCAGGTGCTCTCTGGTAGCACCTGGGGCCTCTCAAACCTGAGATTACCTACACAGACACCTGCAGACAACACGTTCCTGCCCCATGTGACTGAGGATGCTCTTCCCAACTCCAGTCACGTGGGCTGAGCTGCCGTGGCTTTGGTGGCCAAGCTCGTTTTGCTTCCTGCTGGTTCAGATTAACACAGTCAAAAAAAAGGAAAATCAGTGGCCGGGAGCAGCTGCTCGAGGTTGGGTCAAACACATGAGACACGTCTCCCCAAAACTCTCCCTGCCTCCTTTATATTCAACTCAGCCATGTCCTGAGCCTGATGGAACTTGGCTGCTTCAAATCCCAAAAGATCTCTCTTAGTGAATTCCATCATTTCTCACTTGCCCATTTACCTCCTGGACCTTCTTGTATCCACAATATCCTTCAGAAAGGTGTTTACAACTCACCTACCCATTGCAGGAGGACCCACCTTCATGGACTTGCTTGGAGCCCATATCCCACTAACTTCATTTGCTGGCCATTAGTTCCTGTAGTGGCCAAGACCCTGGAATACTGTTCCCCCACCACCCCATCCCTGGCACACAGGATTTTCCAGATCTCCTTTGTGCTCCCCTTGAGTCTCTAGGGCCACTTTCTTCTTTTACTTACCTTGTTTGAGCCAGTATTTAAGTAAGCAGGTCACTTGGAACAGTATTTAAGTAAGCAGGTAATAATTTGGCCTTGGAACAACCTTTTCCCCCCCTCCTTGCACAATTTGCTTTTTTTGTTAATGAAAAAAAAACATACTAAACCTCTTTTTTTTTTTTCTCCTCTGTTCCTTTAGGGTTCAGAAGAAACCAAAACAAAGCAAAACAAAAAAAAAAAAAGATAATGAAATAGAAGTTTCGCGTGCCAAGGTTTCCAGGTGCCCAATGTCCTGTTACTGGGACGCTGAACAAACAGCCTGCAAACATGATCCCTGCCTTTGTTCTCCTTTTGTTCCTCAGGAGGAGACATTCCACCCAGCAAAATGCTCCAAAGGACACCAAAAAGGCACCTGGATTTTTTTGGTGGGGTATTTTATTCACCGAGGAACATTTTCTGGGAGGTCTCTGTCCACACAAGTGACTCAGCTTGGGCTCTGCAAACAGCCCCAGTGATTCACTGCTCTGGGCTGTGCCAGCACCAGCTGGTGACCTGTGTGGGGCTGAGTCTCTTCCTCGCCAGGAAACAGCCTTAATAAGTGACATCAGCAGCGTGATTCAGTCAGTAGGACCACGGAGTGCAAGGCTCCCACTCGGCCACTCACTCCAGATTTTCCTTCCCCAGACAGGTTTTGCTCTCCTGTTCCTCCCAGCTGTTGGCTCCCCATGCAAGGACTGGGTCTTGCTGCACAAGGGTTTGCTGTAATGCAAACCCTGAACTGACTGAAAGAAGGAAGATTTAGATTGACTATTAGGAAGAAATAGTTCCCTGGGAGGGTGGTGGTGCCCTGGCACAGGGTGGGCAGAGAAGCTGTGGCTGCCCCTGGATCCCTGGGAGTGTCCAAGGCCAGGTTGGACGGGGCTTGGAGCACCCTGGGCTGGTGGAAGGTGTCCCTGCCCATGGCAGGGGGTTGGAATGAAATAGTCTTTAAGGTCCCTTTCAATCCAAACCATTCCATGACTCTCTGACTCCATGACTGAAAAGTGAATTCACACAAACAACAGAATTCAAGCCATTTCCCTGAACTTTTCTTGAATACACACTAGAAAAGTAAAGCTACCAAAAGGAAATTAAGTGGACCAACCATCAAAGGCAACAGACAGTCCTTCATGGAATTACTTGCTCACAGGTGCACATCCCCCAGTCTAGTTCCAGTTGGAACCTTCTTGGGAGGTCATTAAAACAAATCCAAAGAGGAGATGAGGCAGATTTTTAGTGCTGTCTGAGAAATTGTGGGAGTGTGTTGAACAAGGCATTCCTTTTCACTGCTTTCAGGACAAATTCCCAAATACCCAGCAGCTCTCCGTGTCCTGAGGTATCAGGTTGGTCTGAATCTTGCAGATATTTCCCACAGAAACAGACAAAAGTTGTCTCAAATAAAATAACCACAATCTTACTCAACTTAAACACAAATCTTCAAAACTAAGATCGCCTATTTGATGAAACAAGTCTTTATGCCCCAATTTTCTTCCTAAACATGAAGGCTGTTTTTCCTCTTTTGTGTCTGCCCCTGCTCCCGAGACATTGTACAAACCACAGAACAGACCCAGCGTGGAGAAGCTCTTAATTCTTGTGCATCTTCTTCCCATTTGTGTCCAGATAATGAAATTATTCTCATCAGAGTCCACCTCACAACTAAAGCCCAGCCTGTGGACCAGAAGACCATGGTCCCCCAAAATCCCACCCAAACACTGTCAGGTTTTCTTATCTCCCAGCGTCCACTTTCCCCTCCGCTGCTCAGTCCTATCAGTGTTTATGCAGTTACCCGAGGCTCTGTGATATAGAGAAGGAAAACAGTATAAAAAATAAAAAATAGACATAGTTTAAAACTTTTTCCAGTCTGGAGACCCCCTAAAAGCCAGCAGAAAACCAACTCCCACTCGTGCATCGTTCAACCTCCAGCCCATGGTCCTGCTCGCCTTAGTTACCTTCAGCTGGATCTTGCTGGTGGTGGAGGTGGATCAAAGCAGGTCCCTTTAAATCCTCTGTTGTGTTTGCACAAGTGGAAAACAGCTCCCATAAAAAAAAAAAAAAAATCCCCTGTGTGTGCCAAGCCGTGTGTAGAGAGATTATGAATCACTAAATGGCAGCCACGTGTCAGCAAAAGTAGCAGGAAGTGTCTTGTGTTTGACCTTTATTTATAGCAGCAAGAGCACTTGGTATCTTATAGTTACAGCCACCTAATTATCCCTGCTCACCAAGCAACGTGGGATGGATTGCCTGCATAGGATGTTTTTGCTGTTAAAATGAAAAAAAGGAAAACAAAAAGGGGAATATCTGGCTTATTTGGTGAATAGTTGCCGGTCCGGAGGCACGCTGAGAAAGCCCTTTGTGTTTTTGGAAGGCAGAGGATTTCTTTGGGGGTTCTCTGGGATTCTGAGGGAATGGGGGGAGTGGAAATCAAGACTTATCTTTTGACCCACCTTTCTCATTCACACCCCCTCGTTCCACAGAGGTGAGGGGCAGGTTGGGGAAGCAGTAACATGCTGGACCCTTTCCTTGCTGTACATGGGGAATTTCATACATGTCCTTATTTTTTGGTAAACCCCACACATCAGAGAGCATTACTGAACCAAGACAAAGGACCTCTGGGCTGCCATCCAGGGGGCAGCCTGGAGATCTGTGTGAATTATGCAACAGGGTAAGTGCTGTGCCAGGTTCTTCCCCAGATCCAGGAGGGCATTTTGGCACCTTTTCAGACTAAGGACAACTAGGGTGCTTTTCCCACAAGAAAGGAGGGTGTGGTGGAGTCCTGAAGCATAAAGATTCATCCCTTGGGCTCACCAGACCTTTCTGAGAGACTCATCAAGGGGATCATGGAATCATATATTCAGAGAATTGTGGAATGGTTTGGGCTGGAAGGGACCTTAAAGACCATCTCATTCCATCCCCTGCCATGAGCAGGGAAACCTTCCACCAGCCCAGGGTGCTCCAACCTGGCCTTGGACATTTCCAGGGATCCAGGGGCAGCCACAGCTTCTCTGTCCAACCTGTACCAGGGCCTGCCCACCCTCACAGGGGACACTTTCTTCCTAATACCTATTCTCCATCTCTCCTCTTTTAGTTTAAAACCATTCTTCCCTGTCTTATCACTCTCTACCCATATAAAAAGTCACTTCTTTTTTTCAAAATCACAGAGGATCATCTAATCACAGAACCACAGGATCCATTAGGTTGGAAAAAACCTCTGAGATCAAGTCCATCCAAACACCACCATGGCACATCTAGTCTTTTCTTAAACACCTCCAAGGACAGAGACTCCACCACCTCCCTGGGCAGCCCATTCCAATGTCTAATCACCCTTCCTGTGAAGAAATTCCTCCTAATGTCCAACCTAAACCTCCCCTGCTGCAGCTCAAGACTATGTCCTCTCATCCTGTTGCAGGTTGCCTGGGAGAAGAGGTGACCCTCATGGTATCCATCACCATGTGCTGGCTTCCCTGTGCCCACCACGCTCTACACCTGGAAGGTCAAACCTGCCAGGAGAAGAGAGAACTTGGTGCTTCTTGGTCTTTCTCTGCCTTCCAATGGGGTCCTCTCTGGGAGCCCCAAGACAGAGACAAACCAGGGTCCCCACCTGCCCAGAGCCCAGGGTCCATCCAGGGGCAGGTGCTGCTGTCACCCCAATGACCAGCTCAGTGACACCATACTGGACAACCTTGCTTGGCCCCCAGCCTTTTTTAATTACAGCTCTTCTAATCAGTTAGAGATGTCCATTGTGCTTTAGACAAAGGTCAGGGGAGCAAGAGCAGCCTGTTGCCTTCCTTCCACCACTGGCTCTCCCTGTCTTGTCAAACCAACTCGGCAAGAAAATGAGTGTTGGTGGTCAAATGCCACCAATAACACCAGGGCTAGCTGGTGGCCTCTCCCAGGAGAGATCAGCAGGATCAGGCCTTTAATCCCACTGCCCTTCATGGATTCCCACTGTCCTCTCAGATTTCTTTGTGGCTCTTTCCTACACTTCTCCTCCCTCTGCTTTAAAGTTGAGTTGATCCCCGTGTTCTCTCCACCTCATGGACTTCAGCAGTGACTCCATGTCAGGTCTGCACCACATCCACATTCTTGGAGAGGGTGCACACACCCTGATCAGGTTGGGTTGCTGCAGCAACCACCCTTGACATCATCACCTTCCCCACGTCCACCACTGTCATGCAAGAGGTTGTGAAAGCCTCTTTGGCACTGCAGCTGCATATTTGGGTGTTTGGGAGGGAGGCTCCCGTTCCAAACCAGGAATGCAAGGAGCAGATGTGTTGTGTGTCCAGAAGAGCAGGGACAGAGGGCAGTGCAGCCTGCTTGGCACAGCATCCACCTTGGAGCTGCAGGGCTGGAATCTGCTGCCTCTGGCAGGGCTTGGTCCAGACACCCTGTGGACAACACATGACTCTTGCTTTTGGTGGTGACTGTGGCCACTTTACAACCAGGGCAGAGACTGGATGCCAGAATTCCAAGGTTTTTTCAGATGCCAAAAAAACTTGTCATTTCTTTGTTGACTCATTTTATCCACCTGAGATGTTTCTGGGACAAGGGATATTGCCAGCTCACACCTTGTCATCAGGAGTGTCCAAATCTTCAGCATCCTTCCTAAAGCCCATCCTTGCTGTTGCTCAAGTCACACACACACACCAGAATCCATGGAATTTTCCAGCCATCAGGAGTGTCCAAATCTTCAGCATCCTTTCTAAAGCCCGTCCTTGCTGTTGCTCAAGTCACACACACACACCAGAATCCATGGAATTTTCCAGCCATCAGGAGTTTCCAAATCTTCAGCATCCTTCCTAAAGCCCATCCTTGCTGTTGCTCAAGTCACCCACACACACACACCAGAATCCATGGAATTTTCCAGCCTTCAGACTGGCAGAATTTGAAGAACTGAATTATGACTTCCAGACCTGTGAGCAGGTTCTCCTGGAGCCTCCCTGCAATCCCTTGAGGAGCATGTCAGTTTTAAAGCAGAAATGTTGGTTGTTTCCACATTGCAGGTTTCTGGCTTGTTAAGCCAGAAGTTGCTTCATTAACATGAAAAATTAACATCTCCTCCTTTTGTAAAGTGGGAGAATCTCAGAGGGTTTTGGAGGCCAACACAGGATCTGGAGAGCAGCTTTATGGTCTCTGCTCCACTTAACAACATCCAGAGGGGAAAGAGAGGAGACCCAGTCTGACTCTGCATTGGGGAGAGCTTCTACAGACCCCAAACAGGAGGCAAAAGGGAGATAACTCTGCAAATTCCTTTTTCCAGCCATCTGGACCTTTCTCAGCCCCTTTAATCTCACCCTGCAGGGACAGGAAGAGAAAGGTAGGAAGAACAAGTAGTTCAATGTGCAAGTAAGCTGGTAATGCCCAAAAATTCCATGTGGATTTGTGCCTTTTGGCCCCACTCTGATGCAACTCGACTGCCAACCTGTAAAAGCTTTGCATCTGTGACTGTCTGCCATGAAATCTGGTGGAAGTTGGTCAAACTCTTCAAGAGAAAGTGAAGTAGAGAAGGTCACAGATGAAGCCAGGCCTCTTCCATACACATGCTCCCAGAAGTTATGCTTCCTTAGAATACCAAGGTAAAGCCATGTCCATGGCAGACATCCATGGGAAGAAGCTCAATGGAGACAGGGGAGCCTGGGCAGGGAGCCAGAGCCTTGAGCCAAGAGTCACAGGTTATTCAGGTCTGGGATGAGGTTACACCCAAGAGATGGGATGGACAGAGTGACACAGTCATGTTTCTTCACACCACACCACACAGAGCCAGGCGAGGTGACTGGGAATTTTCCAGGCAAACACTTTTTTTTCCCCCATCAGAATGTACAGAGTTGCGGAACGCTGAACATTTCACAGAAAACACATTGCGTTGGGTGAACCTCGGATGGAGCACAGCCAGGGACATGTTTCCACCAGACAGGACAAATTTCCATGAGCAACCTGACTGCCAGTTCATGTGATGGTGTGAGGAGCTCCTCACAAACCAACTTGGCTGTAATTCCAGGGAGCCAGCCTTGTAGATTTGCAGTCAGGACCCCAGGCTGACGACTTGATGAGCTCAACCTGCTGCAAAAGTCTCTCTTATAGCTCAAATATTGGGATCATCTTGGCAGTTCATGGCCCTGGAGCAGCTCATTACTCATCCATCCCAATTCACATTATCTCCAGGCTGTTGGACTGTCCTTTTGGGAGTTTTACTTCCACACCACTCAGGTAAACCAGTGATCTAAGCAGACTTAAATCTGTTTGCATTACCTGAAGTCCTTGCTCTTTCTTTCACCCCTAAAAACTCCTGCAGGCACTGTCTGAAACCAGCACGGCTGCAAATAGCAGCTTTAAATCTGGCAAGAATCCCACCAGCTCCAGTCCTCAGTCCTCAGCTGGGTCCTGGAGTTTGAGTCTGGAAGCACTCAGAGTTGGCATGGCCTCAGACAAAAATGTTATGAGATTTCCATTTGGAAGGGAAAAAACCATATTTCTGTAGCCAGCGAGGACATAAATGAAATTCACCCTTCCAACAAATTTCTAATGCTGTCTACACTGAAGCTCTGACAGCCCAGAACCCTTCCAGCTCCTCTGCTGGCCTTGCCTTCCTGGGAGATACATGGTCCCACCAAACTACATTTCTAAAACGATAGAAATGCACCTTTTCCTATCTCAGGGCCAAGGATTAGCAAGTCTGGCCACCAATTCCGTGTGTAGAGGTGAAACACAGCTGAGGGGACAGTGACCCACGACCATCAGCTGTGTGAAGTATGGGAAGTAACACATGCAAGGTGGTTCATGCACAGAGTCTTTCTCTCCTGCAGAACTCCTGCACCATTTATTGGCCTCGATGGCCCTGATGAGCAGAGTGGAAAGAGCTTTACTCCAAACCCTCCCCTCGTTTGTTGCAGGTATTGGCAGATACAGGTGGAAAAAGACAGGTTATTCTCATAGTTTGGTTGGATGGGGTTTGGAGCAACCTGGGCTCGTGGGAGGTGTCCCTGCCCATGGCAGGGGCTCGGGATGAGATGATCTTTGAGTTCCCTTCCAACCTAAACTGTGATCCCATGATTCAAACCATTCTGTTATTCTATATATAATAGCAATACTCCTGAGAAGCCTGCAATCTCAACTTGCCATTTTTCTTAAACTTCTCGTTTGATTTGCAATGGGGAACATGTTCAATAGCACTGTCCTGCAAACCCCACGAGGGAGCTGAGCCAGGCATATAAAAACCCCAGCAGTCTCTTCCCTGATGTGAGGAGTGGCAGAGGATTTTCATGCACTTGGAAGAGCATTTGGTGCCAACAGCAGGAGGTTTTTGAGACTGCACATTAAAAAACTGGGCGGGTGTTGTATTTTTGCCTACTGCCAGAGCAGACTCATGACTTCTTCCATAGGATATAAAATTGGTGTCTTCCCTCAGGAGAGAGGATGAAGTGGATGAAGATGCGACAAAGGAGTGGAGTATGAACCCAGGAGAGCCAGATTTGATGTCGTTGCTGTAGGGGACAGAAAATAACAATGGAAATGACTTCCCCTCTCACCCCCCCTCCAAATCACAGAGCTGAGGTGCCAGAAAAGAACTTGTGCTTGAAGAGGATGGTGACCCAATTAAAGGGGCCCAGGAGGGACACAACAGCAGCTTGGATTTTAGGTTAGTCAGAACAAAAGAATAATGAAAAACTGTAAAGGAGTATCAAGGGAGTGGTGGGACAGGTGAAATTCACTGTTTCTTTTGGGATGCCATCCCCGAAGCTGTGAGTATAGTGGGTTACCCACCCCCTCATTTGCTAATGGATCAGGGAATACTGCACAGTGAGGTGCTATGGGTAACTCCAGGAGGTGTCTCAAATCACATAGTAATCACTTCTGAGGTGTGTATCTGCACACACCCACCACATACACACACAACCACCTGTCCTGGAAACACTGAGCATTTTAGGACAGAACCCTCTGGAGTTCTGTGATCCAACCTCCTGCTCTGAGCAGGGCTACTTAGCTCAGATGGCTGAGGGCTCTCTCCTACTGAGGTTTGAATATCTTCAAGGAGGGAGATTTCCTCCGTCTCTTGCTGTCCTGGTTCCCTCTTTGACCATCCATCCTCATGGGGGAGATTTTGTCCATGTATTTCCTTGGAATTTGCCATAGAATCATTGAATGGTTTGGGTTGGGAGGGACCCTAAAAACCATCCAGTCCAACCCCCTGCCATGGGCAGGGACACCTTCCACCAGCCCAGGGTGCTCCAAGCCCTGTCCATGGACACTTCCAGGGATCCAGAGGCAGCCACAGCTTCTCTGCCCAACCTGTGCCAGGGCCTGCCCACCCTCATGGGGAAGAATTTCTTCCTAACATCTAATCTAACCCTGTCCTCTGGCAGTGGGAAGCCATTCCCCCTCGTCCTGCCACTCCATCCCCTTGTCAAAAGTCCCTCTCCAACTTCCTGTCTATATCCACCTCTAAACCTGAAAAACCCAAGGGTGGTTGTGGCAGCTCCCTTCCCATTTTCCTGCTGGGAAATGCCTTTCCCACTCTCCCTGTTCCCACTGATGCCATAACAAGGCAACACACAGAAATTCCCAAACCAGTCCAGGCCAGGACAGCCCATTACCCTGTTCCAGCCTCTCACTGCAAACAAGATCCTTACAGTGACCAGTCATATTTTCTGGGTGTAACTACTTTCTCCAGGGTTTAAATCTTCCCATTTCACTGTGTAAAACGAGGCCATGGATTTTTTCATTACAAAAGGTCAAACGGGTCCTTCACACCCTTTGAACAAGCTACGAATGATCTAATTAACTGGGACTATCTTCACACTGCCAGTCACCCTTCCCAGGAAGCAGTTTCTGGATTCCAGTCTAAAGGATGTGGGCTCTTCTCTGCTGTTTGCCTGGACTAGATTAACCCTGTCCATTCTGAACTGGGATTGCTGTATGTCTCTTTTGGGTTCCCTGCACAAAATAAAATTATTATTTTCTTTTTTTTTAGTTCAAAGACCTCATGAGGGCTGTGCTGCAACCCTCCAGAGTGATGTCCAGGGTATGTGCTGAGTGCCCTTGGACGAAACCTTGGGCATATGGACATGGCAGATGGTGCAAGACATGCTGTAGGTTGGCAAGAGCAAGACTTAAACTCAAATGCTTTAAGCCAGGATGCCCTAACAAGGAATGAGTGGAATGGAGCCACAGGCTGTGTGCAGCCCCCAGCCACAGGTTCCTCAGCCCCAGCATGAGCCCAGTGCTGACAAACACGGGCCATGCCAGCACATCCCCATGAGCAGGGTGTTCTGTCAGTGCCCATTACAGGCTGCAGCTCACAGTTGTCACCACGCTCACTGGGTTGCTGGTCTCAGTCCAGGGACCAGTTCCCTGTCCCTGTGACAGCTCCAGCAGTCACATCTACTGCTGGGAGATCAACCCCCACCCAGCCTGGCCCCACCAGTCCTTGTGCTGTCACCATGTGGAGCATCACCAGGAAATCACGGGATCATAAAGGTTGGAAAAGCCCTCTGAGATAATCAAGTCCAACCATTTCCCCAGCACTGCCAAGGCCACCACTATTCCATATCCCCAAGTGCCACATCCACACAGCTTTTAAATCCCTCCAGGAATGGGGACTCCACCCCTGCCCTGGGCAGCTGTGCCAGGCTTGGACAGCCCTTTCAGTGAAGCAATTTCCACCGAGATCCAGAGAGATCTTCCCTTCTGGAAGACAAACCTTTCCCTCCCACAGTTGCCTTTGTACCCCCAAGCAGAGCATTTACCTTTCCCTTAAAGCTGGCCAGCCCATGTTACTCCAGGTCAGGCTATTCAAACCCCAGCTGCAGTGTTTGTCGTGCTGTTTTGTTGAGGAGACAGTTTCAGCATGTACAGCGCTTCCTCTTCTGGGACATTTGAGGGCTGAAACTGTGACCTTTGGCTGCTGTTCGTGTTCAGCAGCAGAGACAGCAATCCCAGGGGTGGAGGGGTTGAAAGAGGAAAGTCCTTTTTCCTCCCCCTCCATCTCTTCAGGGACAAAGCTGGACCAAAGCAAGCAGCCCCACATGGCTGGGACACTGCAAGGACACTTTCTCCATGCAGACCACAGCTGGAGCAGGGAAGTGGCTCATCACTGCCTGAAGCACTGGGGTAAAGCACAGCCCATCCCCCAAACCCAGGCAACATTCAGATTCCATATCTGACTTTCTTATGGCCAGAAGTGTGGCCCCATCCCTGCTTGGAGCATCCTGAGATAGTGGAAGGTGTCCCTGCCCATCACAGGGCATTGGAACCAGTTGGCCTTTAAGGTCCGCTTGAACCCAAACCATTCTATGAGTCTATGATGCTATGAAAGTAAGGGAAATTAACCCCAATGCAAAGTCTTTGCATGTGAGTGACCACAAAGTACCATTTCTACCCGAGTTTTTATGTATATTAATCTGCTGCTGAAACCTTTCTCCTGCCTTCTAAAACAGGAGTTGTTCAGCTCTGGCTGAGGAGGCTGAATGGTCCCCAATTCCTTCTGGGTCAGCAGACAGAGCAGGATGCACAGCCTGACAGACTCATCCCCTTCCTACCACAGAGCCCACCACAGAGAGGGGAGCAGGCACGTAATATAGGGCTGTCTCCAGGAGGATTTTCCTGGCAGGAATTGTGAAATAAAACAAGATTATGTTCCTCTGCCCAGAAACATTTATAAAGCTGCTCATGGAAATGGAAGTGACTGCAGAAGGTCAAATAGTACCATCTGCCTTGGCAGAGCCAGGCAGGACTCAGGATGCTGCAGGCTGGCTCCTGGCTAAGATGCAAAACCAAATCCTTCTCTGGGAAGAAAACCAGAGGGAATGACCATCTTGAGAGGCGTGACCTTCCTTCAGCTCCACCTCAGTTCAGCTGAATTTGTGAGGAATCAACACTTTTGCAACCCTGGCCAGATGTCCACACACGCCCCCCACCCACCCATCACACACCAATATTTGCAGCATCCAATGGGTTCAGATCTCATACAGGGACCAAATCACAGCACAGATTTTGAGCACAGTGTGTGGCAAAGGTGAGAAGTGCAAACCACAACAGCCTTTGGACAACAATGGGGAGCATATCAGAGTCCCTCCCACCCTACACAGACCTCTCTGGTCAATCTGGTGCCTTATTTTAATACTTAATACTAAAATGTGGCCCCAGCAGAGGAAGTGGGGTTTTTTTCAGATCTTCAGCCTAAGATGTCCTGTGTGATCACTGTCTGAGCAGCAATTCTAAACTGGAGTGGACTCAGGGGTTGGTTTAACTTGTTATAAAAGAATTCACTAAACCAGCCTGGGGTGCCTCCTTAGTGACACTTGGCAGGACACGCTGTACATGCTGAAGAGAAGAAAAGCCAAGCCATGATCAGACTGATGAATCCTGGGCTCCCAAGTCCTCAGCTCATGGTGCCCACCTCTTGACAGAGCAGAAGAACCTCCTGAGGGTTTTATGCTACCAGCTGAAATAAGTCTTGAACGTGGAAAAACCCACAGCTCTGCCCACTGGGTCACCTCTCCTTCTACAAAGGCTCCTGATATCTCAGCTTTAAAATGCAGTAACAGGTTATAAGTAAACACACCATTTGCTGCAGTGTGTAGCTATTCCAAATCTCCATCTGTTACCACCTCAGGACGTGGCCTATGAACCTCACACCTCTGAATCCCAGGAATGTTCTTTAGCTCCTAACAGGCTCATTGATGTTGGATTTGCAGCTCACACAGCCCTGCCCCAAAGGTTAATGGGTTGGCAACTTGCAGGCCCTCCATCAGCCTGCTTTTTGTGCCCTCGCCTCCAGCCTTTGGACCCTCCAGCTGCAAATCTGCAAGGGCTGTCACAGGGTGACTAATGAGCCTCGTGTCTTAACCTGGGGACAAAATCACGTCTCACTTTTGGCTCTGAAGAGGGCAGGGAGTTGTCAGCGAGGTGCACAGCTCACTTGCCTTGGGCTAGCTTGACATGCCCCCCCTGGCCCTGCAGAGGGAAGCCAGATGGGGAAGATGATGTTAATTTGCAGCTGCAGCAAAGCAGAGACTCGCAGCCATCAAAACAGCGAGTGGCAGCAGCGTGACTTCCCTCTTCCCTTGTGACCTGTGGGAAAAGGGAGAGCCAGGCTCCTCGTGGGGAAACTCCACTGCCTGCAGCTTCCCAGGCACAGGAGCCTCTTTCTTTGCTCCATAGGTCACCCACTGGGGATGTGCTGTGCCTTTATAGGTCACCACGTCACACTGTGCTCACCAGGACCACAGAGAGCACACAGGTCGTGGCCCGGCTCGCTTTGGTCACATCCTGAAACCAGGGTGGCAATTTCCAGCCCTGCTGATTCCTCTGTATCCATCCAGAGAAGCCAGTTTTACAAGGAAATTAAAACCCATCTCAAGCCCCCATTCTTCTCGACCAAGGCACAGATCCTGTCTCAAGACACGTGAAACCAGAGATCACAAAACCAGCACCTTTGCCAAGGGCATTGTGCAAACATCAACGTGCACCAACTCTGTGGCTTCCCAGCACTGAGTCTTTGCAGAAAGATCTGCTGAAGGTATTGTTGCTTCATCCCTCCCCACCCATCATCACACGCTGCCCCTGCTTCATCCTCTTGGTTGCCACCAGAGCAGCTTCCAAAACAACCACGCTGATGGTGCTGATGTTGTTTAGGTGTTTTTCCGGGTGGATCAGCTCCCATAATTGCATCTCTATACAGTCAATAAAGCAGAGATAGCATGGATAAAAATGGGGATGGGCACTGGGAAAGGGGTGCATTTTTATGTTTTACAAGGGCTGAGACACTCAAGCAAATACAAAGGCAGGCAATGCCTTCAGGTTCAAACGTGCTGTGTGACCTGCCTGAGGCTCCTGGTCCACACAGGGCTGGGGAAGGAGGAAACAAAAGCTTGTCTGAAGTGCCTCGGCTATAAAACAAGTGTTTGCTCAAAACTGCAGATAGAGAAGTATGTAGAGTTGACAAAGCTTGGCCTAAGCCTTGCTGAGGTTACTTTTAGGAATTAGGATCAGGATAATTATGAAATGTTCATCACAACCAGCCTTGTTGCAGGTGATTAAACTCCAGTATAGATGCTGTCAGACCTACCCACACTGGGATGGTTCCCATTGAAGCCAGAGAATCCCACTGTAAAGGACCCACAGTTGGTCTCCAGGTGCAGCTTAAACAAACACTTTGACTTGGTATTAGGATGTTTGAGAGCATGGACTGTCAAGGACACAGGGATGGCACAAACAGTTTCTAAGCCACTTTATGTATGATTTCTGTGAAGGTGACTTACCCCCTACCTGTGCAAAGTGATTAATTTTAGCATCATATTCCCCAGAAGGCAGGAGAAACTCCCACAGCATTCTCACGAGTCCTGGAACCTAAAAAATAATGGGAGCCCCAACCTACCATCAGGTATTCAGGTACACAAATGTGGGACCATCTGAGTGGCCATCAAGGTCCATTCACCCCAGTGACTTCTCTTTGGCCACAGCCAACAGGGAATATCCTGAGTGTCAGAACACAGCAAATAGGTTGAGATACTTCCCCAAAATATCCAGTCAGCTTCCAACAATCTGTGGGTTCCTGTGCCATGGAGATCGATTCCATATTTAATTACCCATAATGATTTTCTCTTCCATCAATTTGTCTCATTGCTTTAGGAACTCCCATCGATTTCCAACATCCTGTTGCAAGATGTTCTACAGATTAATTACACACTGGGAGAAGAGACACCTCCTCTTGTTTGTTTTGGATTTGCAACTTCTGGTTTCACCTGATGTTCTGTAGTTCTTTTAGAGATAGAGATGGGGAACATACTCTTCCTGTCCACTCTTCCCATACCACCCAGTGATTTACAGTCCTCTGTCATAACTCTTCTCACACGTCTCCCTTCCAGCCTGGTGAGTCTTCATGTACTTACTGGTACAGCAGCCACAGCAGAGTTTTGAACATCTTGGTGTCCCGAGTCTTTTCCAACTTCCCTTTGTGTTCACTTGTCCTTTGAGGCCAGGGAACCATCTTTTAGATACTGCATCAAAGGGAGCAGATGAAGCCTCTTCCCATGAGGGTCTGTATGGGCTCAGAACAAAGGGGCTGCCCAACAGAGGAGCATGGAATCACAGAATCATGGAATGGTTTGGCTTGGAAGGGACCCAGAAACCACACAGTCCCACCTCTGCCATGGGCAGGGACACCTCCCACCAGCCCAGGGTGCTCCAAGCCCTGTCCAACCTGCCCTTGGACACTCCCAGGGATCCAGGGGCAGCCACAGCTTCTCTGCCCAACCTGGGCCAGCCCCTGCCCACCCTCACAGGGAAGAATTTTTCCCTAATATCTAATCTAAATGTCTCCTCTTTTAGTTTAAAATCATTCCCCTTTATCCCGTCACTATCTGGTTATATAAAAGGCCCCTCTCCCTCTCCTTCAGAAGCCCCCTTATGGTGCTGGAGGGTCTCTCTCATTCCACCCCATCTCTCAGCCTGGAGCACTGGGGCCCAGCAAGCCAAAGCAGCTCTAATAGCTCGAGTAACACATTCCTTCTTGCTCCCTTTAGGAGGTAGGAGTTGGTAAATGGTCTTCTGGGAGTGCATTTTTCAAAGAAAAAAGGGGGGAGAAAAACGTCAGTATTTTTATATTGGACCCCAGGGATATTGGAAGGGACAAAAAGAGCAGAGATTTGAATTTTTCTGGGATGTTTTCCCTGAGTGAAAGCCTGGAGAATGGATGGCACGAGCAGTGTTATCCTCCATGTACCTCTGCCCATTCCCTTTCCATCTGCACCAGCCCAGGTGCTGGGCAAACCCTCCTGAGCCCCTTCCCTGCTGAGGAAACAACATCCTCACTGCACAGAGCAGCAAAGGCAGATCTCACACGTGCTTCCCTGGGCAAACAGTGGTGTTTGCAAAGCCAGCAGGGACAGGAACCAGCCCCGGAGGGCTGGGCTTGTTCTCCAAACACTGACACACGAGGAACCTCCAGCAGCCAAGGCAGGAGGCACGTGTATCCCAATCCACATCATGGGAAGGTGGGAAGTGTAAAGGGGCTTGTTCAGTATTTTCTGCCCCTGACCACAGGAATCACAAACTTGCAGAGGCTGTTTCAATCCTCTCCCTTCTTCTTTGTCATAAGCAGAGCACCTAGAGAGGGGAGCACAGGACTGTGGGGTGGTCAGGGGTGCACAAACACACCCAGCCCTTTCCATGAACACAGCTAAACCTTTCAGAGGCTCAAATGGAACTCCAGGGTCTCCAGCAGATCCTGCTGGAGACCAGCCTGCCTGCCATGCAAACATCCATCTGTCTCTCCAGCACCTTTCTGGGTCCCACAGCTTTGCCTGTCAGGAGTTGGACTTCACTGATCCTTGTGGGTCCCCTCCCACTCAGGATATTCTATAATTCTGTTTTCTGTGGCTTGCCTGTCTGGGACGCCCAGGAAATCAGATTCATTGCTGTTGGTACCACAATTCCACCAAAAGAGATGTTTAAAGACACTTCATCATTTCAGGTTCATTCAGAATCCTGTTCATTCAAAACCCCACAAGTGCATATGGTCAGAGATCATCAGCAGACACCAACATCTATAAAAACAAGCATTAATAAGAAAAAGAGACAATACTGAGTGTTTCCAAACTTTCCACTTTGTCACCATCACAGCATTGTGATGCTTTAAGAGAATACTTAAGGTGAACAGAGATGTTTAAAAGAAACTCTCCCCACCAACAAGAAGGCTGGAGACATCCTGGGCTGAACAGGAGCCAGTTAGACATTCAGTACAGAAAGGCAGTGACCAGGGACAGGGAATCCATGCAGTCCTGAGAGCTCCAGATGCCCAGGATGAGACTATTAGATGAGAAGAAGGGTAGGAAGGATGGGCACAGCACAGCAAATATCCTCAGGGTTTGGACACAGCATGGTTTTAGGGGCTCCCTGTAAGCAGGAGCGGACAAATTCCCTGTGTCAGCAGACACAGTGGTGTCCTCAGGCTTCAAGAAAAGACACCAAGGGAGCACAGGAGGAACAAATTAACGATGCTGGGCACAACCCAAAATCCATGAGGTCTTGTCAGACACGGGCCAAGGCTTTAGTGAAGACATGAGCTGGCTCTTGGCATGGTGCGTGCACAGAAGTGGCCATCAGGGAGGAAATCAGAGCCGAGGGAGAGTTGTTTCAGATGGGAAAGATTAAAACGTGTTTGGGCTGTGAGGAGCAGAATCAGAAGCCAGAGGAAGGGTAAGCAAAAAGAGAGCCAAAGCAAAAGGGAGCGTCAGGTGACGGAGCGAGGATGGTGGGGGCACTTCTGGGGCAGGAAAGGGGCTGTTGGAGGGAAAGGAAGAAATGTGCTCATGTGCCAAAGTCTCCTTGGAACAGAGAGCTCCTATTCTGAGCCAAAACAGGGGGAGGATGAATGAGGAAGTCAGCTTCATCACGAGATATCCCGCAGCAGGAGAGCAGCGGGGGGAAGCGGATGATGGAACGTGGCCAGTGCCAGTGGGATGGCCTGGGGGACCTGCAGGGAGCCAGAGGCACTGAGAAGAGACATTATTTTGTCCCTTTACAGTGATAACCCACACCATGACGTAGCCCAGGGCCACCTCCAGCCACGTCAAAATGTCCTTCAGGCTGTGCAAGGAATTCACAGGTAGCAGCCCAAGTCCTGCCCCAGAGGTACCTGCAGTAACTGAGGGGTGGAGGACTCAGTCCATTCTCTCACAGTATCGTGGCTTTCAAGCAATAACACAAAAGCAGAGATTGAATTGGCTCGGGTGTGAAGTCAGATAAAAAAGCAGATAAAAACTGGAGTTTAGAAAATTGGCATTCCAGCTCTGAACTGATAGAAATATTGCCTTGGTGCCCCTGACTCGAGAAGATCAGCAGACACATGGTCCTGACTAGACAACAACCCACCTCTCACCCTTCCCTTTTTTCCTCCCAAACACCTCTTCTCCCCCTCTGCCCCATGACAGGAAAACCACTTGCCTGTCCAACACCTCGTTCAGATCAGAAATGTGGTACCTGGGCAGGTCACACCCCTGAAGTTTAGAAGACTGAGGAGGTTCCTGATGCTCAGAGCTGCCCCAGCAAGGCACTGTCCCCAAGGGCAGCACCAGCCATGGCATGGCCACCCTCTAGTGGCCACCACTCCTTCACAGAGACTTCTCCTGTGTGAACATGCATTGCTTACTCCTCTGTGGTAGGAGGTTAACTCAGGCACACAAAGAAACCTCTGTGGAAAACCTCTTGCCAACCATTTGCAGCAGCACAGCACAAGAGTTCACCAACTGCGTGTTAAAAATGTAGGAAGAATACTGTAAAAATTAAGATGCCTGCAAGGATCACATCAGTTTGCCTGAATTTGTGGTCCAACATAACATTTACTCTATTTTAGTCAGCACTTAGCACCAGCATCACAAAGAGACCAGGCAGAGATTGAGTGGTTTTAGTAGGAGGAAAAAATACAGGTTTAGTTTGGGTGCACTTACTTTCATAATGTTTTTTGGGGGTTTGGTGGGGTTTTTCTTAATGCAATATTCTGCTTTTCAAACATCTCTGTGTTCATCTAGTGGCATCTAACTGGTGGCTGGAAGTGTCCAAGGCCAGGTTGGATGGGGCTTGGAACAACCTGGGCTGGTGGAAGGTGTCCCTGCCCATGGCAGG
>JAWWEW010000131.1:70749858-70763497 GCA_035583185.1 Anabacerthia variegaticeps
GGCCGTCCAGTGCGCTGCTTTGCTCATTTACCTTTAATAAAATTTTGGTGTTTTAAATTTTATATATTTGTAGTCCCCTGACTATAACAGCACTTCAGCCCAAACCTGCGACTCCAGGTGTGCCCCTGAGTCATTTCTCTGCAGCACAAGCAGCCCTTTCCCTCACTGCCTCTTGTAGACCACCTAGGGTTCCTCCAGCTGGAGACACTGGAGTATTTCCCACCCACCAGAAAAGCTCTTCACCCTTTCTCCAGCCACGGTCTGGCATTACCCCGAGGGATGTCTCTGGGTGGGATGAGCTCAGGCTCTCCCACAGCTCTGTCTGGAGATCACATACCCCCTGATGGAGCACAGATGCTTCAGACCCCTTGGATGAAAGGATGGTGGACACCAGGCTGCCATCCCAATTCTTCCCTCGTGGTGCAGGGCACCTCTCCTCGGGATGCTGAGCATGCAGCTTTCCAGGGAAGTCAGTACTTGGCACCACCATGGAAGGCTCAGCAACCTGCTGGATGAAGCCCAGAGTGGGGAAGCTTCCACTGTGCCTCGGAGAGGTCCCTTCCCATCCATCCTAAAATCTCAGTTTGCAGTGATAACCAGAGTCAGATGTCAAAAGAGATATATAAGAACAGCGAAGGGAGAATGGATCCTCCTGCTTTACTCCCCCTTCTCCCTGCCTTAAAAAAATTAGGAGAAGGGGGAAGGGAAGCAAATCTCCACCCCTGGCTCGTGCATTTTCTCCCATCAGAAAGCAATTTTCCATGATTACAGAGCTTGCTATTCTGGGCTGCAATTGCGAGTTTATTAGTTAAGAGCACACCAGTAGCTCTGGATTGTGCCTGCATTAGGAGAAGCACTCAAAGCTCATCATCCTCTGAATGAGACACTTCAGGAAACATCCACAGCAGTTACAGCCTTTGATGGATCCCTGCCTGTGGAATGACTTAATGTGCTTATGGTGGGAATAAGGAGAGGAGAGGGGGAAGAGGGTGATCCAGCTCCCAAATCACACCCATCTTCACGCAGGAGATTCGTGAGATATTGACCTGCTCTCAAGGCTTAGAGCCCAAAAAGGGAATTAAGTTTAAGAGGCTGAAAAGTCTCCCCTGAAAGTGCAGACATTGCGAAAGATGTGCAGGAAATACAGAGCAGGAAGGAGCTCCTCGGAGATTTCCATCAGCCTTCACAGCCAAGCAAATTCCATCCTGGGAACCTCTTTGCCAAACCACAGGGGGGTGGGACAGCTGGGGTACACCACGGGACAGGGTGTGACACCCCATCAGGGGGTGTGACCAAGGGGATGCCCTTCATACATGGCCTTGCTGCCCAAGTGGAAGCTCCAGAGCCCCCTGAGCATCTCCGGCATCATCCCCAGAGCCCACTGAGAGATGGAGTAGTTCTCATTTCACAGAAATAAGGAATTAGGACAAGCAAAGGAAAGGCAAGGGCAGATTTAAACCCAAACCCTAAAGGACTAAAGTCCCTTGGCCGAATGGCCATTCATTCAAAGGACCTAAACCTTAATGGATTCTCAATGGTTGATGCAGTAAAAATTTCCCAAGGTCACTCAGATTTACAGCAGAACCAGGGAACTGATTTTTTTTTTCCCCTGAGCCACAATCATCTTTCCAAATTGTGGAGTCAACCTTCCACTCCGTAATTTAAAATAAAGTATTTTTAAGAAAAGGAAAAAGAAAAAAAAAAAACAAAACAGAATAAAAATATAATCAAAGCAAACTTCAGTGACGTGAAATTAAATTAAGATTTTTGCCAACATCTGCTTCCTGAGGAGGAGATAATCTTGAAAAGATTTTGCTTGCAAAGGAGAGAGCATCTTGAGCAAATGGAGTAGAAAAAAAGCTCAGTCTAGGGGAGTTTGGACAACCCTCTCCTGCAGCAGGGACCAAATCCCAGTTCCTGGGAAACCCAGCCAGTCTGGAGCAGTGGGATTTATCCCTAACACCGTCAGTGTCACTCCAAGGCTGCCCTTGAGCGGGACCCACGCGGGACAGGGTTTATTTACCCAGCACAGCCTGTGCTGACGCACTTCTTGTACTCGTGGAGCTCAGCCCGGCATCTGCTGCCTTCCAGCAGCTCCCTGCAGTCCCTCCTGCAGCCCCCACACTTGTCCCAGAGGACAGAAGGGCATCTTCCAGGTCATTTTCCCACTCATTTTCCTGGTCACCACGCCAGGGACAGCAGCAGGGTGCAATATTTGCAGGCCAGCTCCTGTCCAGCCCAGCGGAACAAGAACACCTTTTAAGAGTCGATTTTCCACCATCCACCGGCCGACCAGCTCCCTCTGCTGCTGCTGCTGCTGCTGCTTCCAACCTGCTCCGAGCTGTGTTTTCAGGGATGAGGAGCCACCAGAAGCAGCAGATGAATTTTGGGCAGCAGCTGGCTGGCAGAGTACGGTCTCCGGGATGGAAGGGGCAGATGTCCCTCCCTGGTGACATAAAAACATGCTCGATGGCACCTTAAACATGTGCAGATGGCCCAGGTCCTGCAGGAGACTCCCCACATCTGGAGACCAGAAGATCCTAGGACCTCTCCAGCATCTGGACTGGTCTGAGCCCTTCTCTCCATGTGAACAGACTCCACACTGACTTCAATGTTCTTGGTTTATTTTCCATCCTTTGAGGATTTTTAATATTAAAAAACCCCAAAAATATTAGTCAGGCTTGTCCAAGACCAAACAAACACCTTCACTGTGTAACCAAGTGCAGGAAGATCCTCTGGCATCTCCCCCACCAGTGCTCCCTCCCTGTCCTTGTGCTCACATCCCTCAGTGGGACCACTCCCAGATCAGAGGAGCAGGAATTCCTGGCAAGGGGCATCACAGCAGCCTTTCCCTGTTTCCTTTTGGAGGTGTTTCTCTAACTACTGCACATTCTGCCTCCAATTTTAACTGGAGTGTAAATCCTGATGGTTTCTCTTGCACAGGTTGGGCAGAGAAGCTGTGGCTGCCCCTGGATCCCTGGAAGTGTCCAAGGCCAGATGGGGCTTGGAGCAACCTGGGCTGGAGGAAGGTGTCCCTGCCTGTGGCAGGGGATTTGGAATGAGATGATCTTTAAAGTCCCTTCCAACCAGGCCATTCTATGATTGTCTTGAACCAAGGCATTTTGTGAGCCCAACATTTGCATCTCTGGCCCTCGGAGCTGGTAAAGATGGGGAACAGCAGCAGAAAGGGGAGAAAAGTGGTCTGCTGGCTTGGTGACCGACATCACACATCCATGGCAGGAGAAGCTACCACTGGCATAGTAAAGATAATCCCCAATCATCCCCAGAAGAGCCCTCCAAGGTGCTGGGCAGTGTGTGTGACCCAGCAGGAGACAGCCCATCCTGGGCTGAGGTTCAGAGAGGTGACAACCCCCACCTCCAATTCACACATGGGGAAACTGAGGCACACAGGGGCTGGGATGGGCGTGTGAGTTCATACACAGTTAGTGGTGACCTGGAAATGTGTCCCCCAGGCCCTGCCATGAGGATGAAGGTGCCACGGAGGGGTGGCTGGTTCTGTACATGTTTAGTGAGGTGATGCCAGGGGGCTCCAGCTGTGACTGGGACAGCCCAGAGGGAAGGCAGGGGGGCTTGCAAGGTCACCCCTTAATTCTTCTGCAGGGACTGGCAGCATTGACAGCAGGCTCCTGACGATGGAGGAGGTCCAAGGGAGGTGCCCATCCACCAGGCACATGGAGGAACCACCAGTTTGGTCACCCAACAGCTGCCAGACATGCCCATATCCAGGTCACCTCCCACCCATGACCAGGCTGGACCTGATAACCTCAGGCTGTTTGAAGCAGTGACCCAGGGGTGAGTGGCAGCAGGGTTTATCTCAGAAGGTTTATTTTGACAAGGGTGTCCACCCTGAAGAGAAAACAGCCAGCATCCTGTTTTAGAGCTGGACTGTGCAGGTGGCTGGGAGAGGGACAGCAAAGCCCTTGCTAAGGGGCAGTGGAGGAGAGTTTTACTCAACACGACCTTAAATCCATCATCCCAAGGCTCTACATAGCCCCCAAAGTCTTTATCCAGTATCTTCTCCTGTCTGCAGCCTGTGACCACTGAAGAACAGGGGACAGGTAGGACTTGCCCCCCAAAAAAAAGGTGGAATGGTTGATCTGGACACACAGGAGCTGCTCAGACAAGGAAGAAGCTCAGACAAGGCCCCATTTCGACTGTTGCAGAGCTGGGAGAGGGATGTTCTCCCACAGCTTTGGTCCATCAAGCATCCCATCAGTGCAGGAGTCCAGTGGAGCACCTGGGAGGTGACACCATCCACAGCCACCTCCAGGACCTGTTCCAGTTTGTCTCCTCCAGACCAAGTATTCCCAGCCTGGCTGGGCTGTGTTTGGGCTGTTTTTAAGGACAGCAGACAGGCTGTGCAGGGAAGGGGACATATTCCTCTCTTGGAATAGGCACCTGGTGTGCAGCTCACAGAGCCCTGGGAACCTCAGCCCCTGATTGTCCAGGTCTGCCAGACCTGGTCCTCATCCACATAAGGACCAGCAGGAGGATTCATGAGGCAAATCCAGGTGGCTCCTCCACCTGCAAACTGCTGATACTGCTGAAATTTTGGCTTGTGTGGATGAGCTTCCAGCTCAACCATGACCTGTTCCTGCCAGGACATCAGAGGGGAGGGAATCAGCAGAAGGGAGAGGAGAAGAAGAGTGGGGAATGAGATGCAATGACCAGGTGGGTATTTCCAAGTGTTTGCCCAGCCCTGATCCTGCCAGGGACCTTCTGCAGCCCCCATTTCCTCTCTGATCCCAGCTGGAGAAGCACTCAGAGCAGTGACAGTAGCACAGAGATTGGTTTCAGAGGGGATTCAAGCTCCAGGAGGAAGTATTGTCACAGAGGACACCAAGTGGGAAAGGAAGAATGCCTGAAGCAAGAGGAAACCACCAAAGAGGTGCCTACAGAACAGCTTCATGGTCCTGGGTACAGCAGAAGACCTGGAGAAACAGAGAGATTTGGGCTGATGAAAGAAAAGTGAGTTGTGCTTTGCACAGCAACTACAGAGTCCCTTATGGGGGAGCGAGGAGGAGCCAATTTTAGGGTGCTTCACTTGTGTCTCATAACCTGAGGGCTGCCAGCTCCTGGAGGCATCTAAAATTATTGGATGGAACTTCTTGATGGAGAAGCACAAGCTCACAGTCCAACACCACCAGAGCTCGGAGCAGGGTGAGGAAACTCAGCCTGTGCATCTCACACCACTGGCACTTCAGCAAATGCTGCCTGGAACAGCAGCAGCTCCCCAGGATTGCTTATCTGCTGGCTCTGCCTGCTCTTGACTGATGATGTCAGTCCAATAACCCTGGGAAGAGTTTATTAGGAGTCATAAATCACTGACACTAAGCTAATTACTTGAGCTAATAGCTAAGACAAGGAATACTTTGTTCTGAAATGGAGCAAAATTTACCAGAGGGAAAAAAAAAACCAAAACCCATATTCCTTCTTATTGCTTTCTGCTGTTGCTGTTGACAGGAGAGCAACCCTAAAAGAGATTTGCTTTGGAGTTGCTGTTTCCCTTCCTATCAGACAGGGAGAAAGCCAAAGCAGCTCTTAAGATAATTCCAAATTTAAGATCTTGTGTCACACCAGGTCACTCAGGAGCAAGACTTTGGAAAAGATCAAGAAGGAGGATAAAAATCCTCCTCCTCTATCACACCTTGTGTCAACTTTCACCCAAGGATGTGAAAATTAAATGCTGCAGGATGCTGACCCTCCTGCTGCCCCTTTGCTCCTGGAGCAACCCAGAGTGATCCCTCTTCCAAAGGAATACAATAGGATGCTTCTTGTCCAAGCACATAATTGGACAAAAAAGCTCATTGAATTACTTGTGTCTTCCTCCTTCTCCTTTGAAGTTTGACTGGGCTGACCAAGAAGTTGCTGCCTGGAGCTGATTTTTAGGGTATGTTTGGAAATCACCATTTTTTTGTGATGGAAAGCTGAACCAGAGGATAGCTTTGCTATTCCATCATGGAATCCTCTCCAGCAGTGCAAAATGCATGGACACAGCATTGGTGTAGGTGCCCAAGAATTCTCCCTAAACTTCAGCCAGAAATTCCTGAAATAAATAAATAACTTCTCTATGAACAAGTTGATTCCTCCCACTCCTCCACATCACTCTGGATTTGATGGACTTGCTCTATTTCCCATCTTTTCCCCCCAGCTAGGAATTCCTGGCCAGTCCAACCATCCCTCTCACAGAAGTCCTTTGCCATCTTCATGGGGCCACAGGGATCTGAGACACCTCACTGAGAACCTGCAAGAGACCCACGTCCTTCTAGGTCAGCACCCAGGGGGCAGATGGGACATCCCAGGTCGCATCAAACACCACTTGGCTCTTACAATTCAGCAGCTGGAATGAGCTAGGTGGGATGGGGACCACCAAGAGAAGCCAGAGGAGTGATGGGGACACTGGTGAGGCACCTGTTGGCTTGTGATTTTCCTCCATATGAGCACAGAGGGTTATTTGCAGATGGATTTGTGCTGAAATCTAAATTCCTCACCATAGTTTCATCCTCTCCTGCAAATAATGCTTCTTTCAAACGAAAATAAAAACCAAGGGCCACCTACTTTGGCCTATGAGGGCAATTTTACCTCTCTAAAGCCAGCAGGCTTGGACAGAGGATAAGAGAAGGGAGGCAGGCTGAGAGGACCTGACTCCAGGGCTGTTTGGGCAATGACCAAACACCAGGTTCCATAAACCCAAAGAAATTCCATCAGTGGGAGGGGTGAGAGAGTGTTTTTGCTCACCCTGAGCTGTTTGTGAGATTTTTTTGCTGTGTCTTTT
Source organism: Anabacerthia variegaticeps (assembly GCA_035583185.1). NCBI lineage: Eukaryota > Metazoa > Chordata > Aves > Passeriformes > Furnariidae > Anabacerthia > Anabacerthia variegaticeps. The sequence continues at coordinate 70,756,655 of JAWWEW010000131.1, forward strand.
TTCACTGAGGAGCCCTAATTAATGACAGATGCAGAGACCTCCCGGGCTAAACCTGCCTGAAATCCATACAGGAGAGGGACCAGCATTCCCTGTTCCCAGCCCTCAGCAGGAACCACGGTCAAGGGGGCCAGTCTAAAATAAAAAGTTTTGTGGTGTGAACTTCCCAGAGGAAGCAAGTTTTCTCCTGGAAAGAACAGAACGTGTGTGTGGCAGGAGCAAACAGCTCCTTGGGGGCTGCCTGAGCAGGAAGGAAGATGTTTTGATTTATTCTAGGTGTGAAACTTGGCCAGGGAAGCTTGCCAGGTGTTTGTGTTGGCTCCCCTTGGTCACCAGGCTGTGCTTCCAGTGGGAAGCTTTGCTTTTCAAAGCTGGTCCCTTCATATCCGTAGGTAGGAGGAGAAGAGGGGACAGTCAGCCACAAGGTCTGGCTTGTGCTGGTGGAAGGGGTCAGGTTAGGATCATGGAATCAGAATGGTTTGGGTTGGAAGGGACCTTAAAAATCCAACCCCCTACCAAGGGCAGGGGCACCTTCCACCAGCCCAGGTTGCTCCAAGCCCCGTCCAACCTGGTCTTGGACACTTCCAGGGATCCAGGGGCAGCCACAGCTTCTCTGCCCAACTTGGGCCAGGGTCTCACAGGGAGGAATTTCTTCCCAATATCTAATCCAAAACTCCCCTCTTAAAAACCATTCCCCCGACCCTATCACTATCTGCCTGTGCAAAAGTCCCTATCCCATATAAAAAGTCCCCGTAGACTGAGCTCAGCCTCTGGCAGGAACCACAGATGCACATGGACTTCCCCCAACCTCACCACTATCTCCATCCCTGTCACCTCCTCAGGGCTACAGAGAAAACCAAGAACCCAGGCTGTTATTATTATTATTATTATTTGGGGATTTTTTCCCATTGAAGAAGATCAAAGCAAACACCTACAACTGTGATAAGCCAGACCTGCACAGTTCAAGGCTTTGGGGTGCCCAACCTTTGGTCACCCACAACACAACAACTTCCCACAGCTGAGACCAAGCTTTTGTTCTTCCAGTCACCTTCCCAGTGTGCAGGAACTGGAAGGTCCTGAGATAGGCTGGCAGCAGGCTTAAAGCAACCAAGAGGAAATACTCTTTCACACCACTCACAGCGAGGGTGCAGCTCCCTGCCAACAAATCTCCCAGGCTTCCATCCACCACAACCATGGGAAATCAGGCAGATTGTGTCCTGCCCCCCATCTGGCTCCATCCTCATGCTTTCCTGAACTGCAAGGGGTTTCCTTCCCCTCCAAGGGTGTGAAGAAACAGCTTCTGCTCTTTAACTCTTGCCTCTCCCTTCCCTGGGTATTGTTGCACAGGGTTCACTCAGAGGGGTGAGTGACCCACTTGCATCACCCCCTCCCTCCATCTGTGTTGCTTTCTCCATTCATGCTCTTCTACCTGGGATAAAGGAAAGCATGGAGAGAGTTGTTGCTCCTCTGCTTCCCTCTAATCTTCTTGGAGTCATAGAATAACTTGAGGTGGAAAAGTCCCCTGATATCACTGAACCCAACCATTAATGAAGCACCACCATGTTCACCACTAAACCACATCCCCACACTTCCAGGGAGAGTGACTTCACCACTGCCTTAGGAAGCCCCTGCCAGTGCCTGACCCCTCTTTCTGTGAAGAAATGTTCCCAATATCCAATCTAAAACTTTCCTGGCACAACTTGGGGCTGTTCCGTCTGCTCCTGTCCCTGTTCCCTGGGAGCAGAGCCCGACCCCACACTCCTGGCAGAGACTTGCAGAGCCAGAAGGTCCCCCCTGAGCCTCCTTTTCTCCAGGCTGAGCCCTCCCAGCTCCTCCTCATCACACTTGTGTTTCAGACCCTTCCACAGCTACATTGTCCTTCTTTGGATTTTCCTGGAACCCCGTTTTCTTCCCCCCCTTTTTCTCCTCCAGCTTTCCCCCTTCCTAGTGCTCACATCCACTCTGAAGGCACCAGGAGGGTGAGGATTGTCCCTGCGTGGCAGAGTGTCTCACACCTTCATGGTGTGACCACACATTTGTGAACATCCCAGCTGCATCTCGTGGCTTCTCCTCTGCCCCTCCCATGGCTTTCCTGGAGTCACAGCCATTTCTGATGTTTCTGTCCCATTCACAGTGCCCTGAGTAACAACCCCATGGTGAAACAGCCCGGAAAATGTTTGCAGCACAGCACCCAGTGACAAAGGGGCATGTTCCTCTGTGTAGAATCCAAGCATGAGACCTGGAACTGGAAGGGCTAGAGGACTCCTCAGGAGCAAAGGAGCCAAGTCTAGATCAATTGCATCCATGCAACATGGGATGGCTGAGAGAAGGGAGGGTTTCTAGGGCAAACTGTGCCCAAAATCATGCACAGGTTCCTCTCAGAGGGGACATTAGTTTACTCCAAAGCAATATGGGCCCCTCAATGTCTCATGCTGCTTGTCCTCTTGTCACTCTAGCACCTCCTTCACCAAGGATTCCCTTCGCTGTTGGGGATGAGGACCAAGGAGACCCTCCCTTGGACCCACTTCTACATATTGAAGGTGTTCAAGCTCCCTTTAGCACAGCCACCCCCTGCTTGTAACTTGAACCTTCACACAGAACCATCACAGGATGGTTTGGGCTGGAAGGGACCGTAAAGATCATCTCATCCCAGCCTTGCCATGGGCAGGGACACCTTCCATTAGCCCAGGTTGGTCCAAGCCTCGTCCAGCCTGGCCTTGGACACTTCCAGGGATCCAGGAGCAGCCACAGCTTCTCTGCCCAGCCTGTGCCAGGGCCTCAGAACCTTCAAAGAGAAGAGTCTCTTCACAGCTACAAGAGGTGACCCAGAGAGAGCAAACAGCTCTTGATTCTGCTCCAGACCAAGCACGCCCCTTTCCTCAGGATGAGACCAAGTGTGCTGAGCTTACACAAAACATCCTGTATTTCCCTGACACCTGCAGCCAGCAAGGTCCTTGGGAGGTGATTTAAGGACATTCTTCAGCTACAAACATTCTTGGTGTCATCTCTCAGAGTCAGACCTTTATTGTCATGAAGAGGATGTTGTGGTGAGCACTGTCACTTCCACTCACTGCTGGGAAGTGGACCTTGCCCCCAGCTGGCTCTCACGTTCCCATGTCATGCTTTTAGGACATTTCTGAGTAGCCCTGCCTCTAAATCACTGCTTAACAGAGCACCAGGAAGAAAGACCTGGGCCACCAAAGCCACCTACTCCGGTCCTTTAGGTTGGAAAATACCTCCAAGATCATTGAGTCCAACCTTTGACCAATCTCCCCCTTTTCAACTACACCATGGCACTGAGCACCATGTCCAGCCATTTCCTGAACTCTTCCAGGGATGGGGACTCCACCACCTCCTTGGGCAGCCCATTCCAATGATTAACAGCTCTGGAAGTGTCCAAGGCCAGGTTGGATGGGGTTTGGAGCAACCTGGGATAGTGGAAGGTGTCCCTGCCCATGGCAGAGGGCTGAAACTCAACAAGCTTTAAGGTCTTTTCCAACCCAAATCACTCTATGATTCTACATTTGACACTTCTTGCAGCAGGACATGACCCTCAAGTTTCATCCTGGTCAACGTCTCTCAGGTGCTGCTTTTCATTTCTCAAGAGGCTTGTTGCTTTTATAATTCTAGAAAAAAAAAATTCTAATTTCTAACCCAACTCCTGGACCCTCCTGAGTCCATGGTGGCTTCAGCCTGCTTGAGTGGGACCTACAGCCTGGGTGCAGGTGTTATGTTTGGGATCTCCTGTCAGTGTAGGGCAAACCACAGGAGAGAAGACCCATGAAGAGCCCCTCCTGAAGGGCTCAGCCTTGGGACAGGCAGCAACGAAGCCCCAGCTCCACAGGAAAGCACCTGGCAGCCCTCTCCTTGGGAAGCAGGGAGATCAAACACCCAGGTGCACAAGGAGGCAGCTGGAAGGGGCCCTGGAGCCCATCCCTCTTTCCAGAGCAGGATCAGAGCAGTGTGACCTGCTCTGAAAGCAGGAGGGAACAGCAAACCTGCTTGGATCATCTCTTGGGGGTCTACTGGGCTCCTGTGGACCCTCATCACTCTCACCTCTAGAGGTATCTACACCAAGAAAGGGAGAGAGGCAGGAGGGGCTGGCTTTGGAAAGCCCTCAGGTGGCACCTCCCTTTGAATCTCCACATTCCCGAGGAGCTCTCATGGCTGTGATGATGAAATCTGACATTCCCTGGCAGACCTCCTCACCATGGGGGTCCCATGGGGGAAGGTGGGATCTGCCCCATCGACCACTGGCACCTCTTCCCTGCCACCAGGTACATCTCCAGCTCAGGAGCTGCCAGTCCACCTGGGTCTGCATCCCACCTCACCCCCAAACCCAGCAGCACCTGAGAGCTGCTTCTGATGGGACCTGTCTGAGCACACCACTGCACATGGCCTGGGGCAGTGGCTGGTGTTGTGTAGAAACTAACCCCAACCACAGGCACAGCTTTGAGAGGAAAGAGGATGAGAGATTAAATATCAAAGCTAAACCTGCTGAAAGAAGAACCCTGGAAGCACAAACTCCTCAGCCTTCAAGCAGCTCACACTCCTCAAGTTCCTGGTGGTTTATTGACCAGTCTTGGCTCAGTCCTGCCCAGCTTTCCTCACAGACAAGGTGCTTCCTTACTGTGAAAGTCTTACCCCCATCCTGCTAATCCTTTGCACTCTCCAGATCTACCACAGGACCACCCTCCCCAACAACCCCCCTGAATACCCCCCCATGGTGCATCTCCAACATCTGCCCTGCTGTTGGTCCCAAATGGCCTGAACACCCCAAGGTCTCCCCTGTCCAAAAGACACACCCCACCCCAGATCCAGAGGGCTCCCCTTCAGCTGTCCCAAAACCCTGGAACAGTCACCAAGTGACTCCAGGATTGCCAGCCCCAAAAAGGCTTCCAAAAAATCAGCACCTGCACAAATCCAGATGAAAGTGAGACACCTTTGTCCATTCCTCCAGCTCACCTCACACTGAGTGTTGTGTGGCTTTAGGGCAGAGCTTCCCATAAGATACCACAGAATCATCATAGAAACCTAAAACTTTTTACATTGGACAGGACCTTAAAGCCCATCTTGTTCCACTCCTGCCATGGGCAGGGACACCTTCCATAGCCCAGGTTGCTCCAACCTGGCCTTGGACACTCCCAGGGATCCAGGGGCAGCCACAGCTTCTCTGCCCAACCTGGGCCAGGGCATCACCACCTTCCCAGCCACCAATTCCTTCCCAATAGCCCAGCCAGCCCTGCCCTCTGGCACTGGGAAGCCATTCCCTGTGTCCTGTCCCTCCAGGCACTCATCCAGAGTGTGTGGCTCTGCAAAAGCAAAAAGCCAACATCCCAAGTTTAAATGGAATTTTCAGACTGGTTAGGGTGGGAATGAAACCCCAGTGCAGGACAGATCTGGGATGCCACACAGAGATCTCCCAGACCATGCCAGAGCTCAAACAGCTGGAGAGACCTCCATGTGGAAACTATTCCTGCCCATGCTCCCCTTAGATTTTGCTATGGCACAGTCCACATTTCCTCTGCAAAGAGCAGTTTCCATCCCAAACATGCCTGTGGAGGCAGATAGGGAATATTTCCCCCATGGGATGGTTTTTGTTGGACTGGTGTGCACCACCTCGCACAAACAGCCCCTTTCAGTCCCCTGCTGGCAATAGGTATCCAAGGAAAGAGCCACATCCCTTGGAAAAGAGCACAACAAACTATTTCAACATGAAAAACAAACAGGGAACATGCACAGAGTGAGGACACTGAAATTTTTCTTCCTGGGATCCCTCCCTCAGGACACACAGGGACAGATCCAGACCCAACACTCAACACCAACATCTACTTTTTGTGTCTCAGTGATTTGATAGTCCCTCTCCATCATGGCTAAGAAGAAACCCACAGCCAGGAAAAAAAAAAAAAAAACAAAGAAAAAGAAACTAAAACTACCAAATGCCTCCAGTCACCTCTAAAAGGAAGAGTTACATGGGGATAGAAGAGGAAAGATGCTGGTGTGGCATCCCCTGGCTTTCTACCCCCCTTCCAATGCAGGCAAGGTGCCCATCCAGGAGGGCAGCACTGAAATCCAAGCCTGAACCCCCAAGAAAGGGGATTTTTGCAGACTCTGCTCAGGGCACAAGGATGTTGAGGGATTAAAGCCCCACGTGCAGGTGTGGGCACTGCTGGGGACAGACTCATTTTGGGGTGAAACAGGCAAAAAGACATGACTCAAAGAGCACAGGGTAATCCACTGTCAGCAAGGAGAGCCTGGCAAGGAAATGCAAAGTTCACATAAGGAGAATCAGCAAGGAGAAAAAAAATGGATTGTATTTTAGGATGCCTAAAGTAAAAACCCCAGAAGTGACATTCCAAAGCCCAGCATGGCTTTTCCTGGCCCACAGGAGCAGAGGGGCTGTTTCCCTCCCAAGGGAAGGCAGCAGAGCTGCTGAGGTGAGGAATTGTGGCCCCTGATTTCCACCTGGTGACGTTTCACAGCACAGGGAATTTCCAGAGATTAAAAGATCGTTATGCTTTGCTTGCTAATTATCCTCTGCAAGCTACTTCCCTTCATCCCTGGCTTCGTTTTGACACATCTACCCTGTTCTTTTGATCTCCACCTTGGCGATGACACCGTGGGTGATGATTTCCAACAAAGGATTAGGTATTTTGGGATCTCCACGAGCAGCAGCATCAGCTGTCACTCCTGCTCAGAGGCAGCTGCAGCATCTCACAGCCCTCAGGCTTTGGGACAGAGAAAAATAATCACCAGCTGAGATCACATTGAGGGGCTGGAGAGTGTGCAGGGAAGGGAATGGGGCTGGGAAGGGGCTGGAGCAGCAGGAGGGGCTGAGGGAGCTGG
>JAWWEW010000131.1:70765235-70775988 GCA_035583185.1 Anabacerthia variegaticeps
TGGGGGGGCTCAGCCTGGAGAAAAGGAGGCTCAGGGGGGACCTTCTGGCTCTGCAAGTCCCTGCCAGGAGGGGGGAGATGATCCAGGGAACAGGGACAGGAGGAGAGGGAATGTCCTCAGGCTATGCCAGGGCAGGTTTAGTTTGGTTATTGGGAAAAATTTGTTCCCAGCAAACCAAGAGGCTCCAAAACAAAAGCCTTCTACAGTTTGAGAGCAGCCAGGTTCTCCAGACTAGGAAAGGCCAGTAAGCAGAGGAAGACAGAAATGTTAGATCACCCCAAATTTGTCCTGGGAGGTAAATGGGGGGAAAAAAAAAATCTGCTATTTGGGGGGAAAAGGGTTTTACTTACAACCTGCTGTTTATCTGTGGAACTCATTGCTGAAAGTGTTCCTGAAGATTTTAAGATATTAGATTTCATTATTGATAGCTGATTTCCACATGAAATCAGGTTTGATGGGACTCTGAGCAACCTGATCTAGTGGAAGATGTCCCTGCCCGTGACAGGGAATTGGAGCAAAACAGTCTTTAAGGTCCCTTCCAACCCAACCCAGTCTGTGATTCTTTGAAATACCTTCCTCAGAAACTAACTCCAGTCTCAAATGATTAGAAATAGTTCTCCTGCTGGGATAACTCCTTCAGGTGTGTTTCAACTTCATCACATTCTTCACACTCAGGGGGCAAAAAAAATGTACATTAAGACACAATAAAGATGCTGACCTTAAAATGTTGGGAGATGTTTTGATAAGGGGAACTTTCCCTCCTCGCCCTGGATGCTTGGGCACACAGCAGCTCACACACTTGTTCCTGTGAGACCTTCCTGGGACAAAGCAGCTCTGGGACTGGGCTGGTCTGAGCCATGTCATAGGAAATCAGGACCTGGAGGCTTCCATGAGGAAATTGTTCTGTTTGAGGAGCAGTGTCCTACATGAGGAATAGGGTATTAAAGATAAGGATGGCTGCTTTCCCTCTTAAAGTTGCAAATGCTGTGGTCACCTCTGCTGCTGTGACACTAAATCATCTGAAATGGGAAGGGAAACACAAACTCTCAGTGGTGTTAGGCAGGAGAGAGGGGGAGGATCTGGGAAGGCTGCCTGAAAGGCAGGACATGAATATAGAGATATGAGAGGTTGTAAAGTTACTAAAGAGCATCCAAAGGAGGGCTGTGGAGATGATGAAGGGTCTAAAGTAGAGGGCACACAAGGATTGGCTGAGGTTCCTGGAGGTGAGGAGGCTGAGGGGAGACTCATCAGGGTTTGGAGCTTCCTCAGGAGGGGCAGCTCCATCTCTGCTCTGGGTGACAGGGACAGCACCCAGGGCATGGCTGGGGCTGTGCCAGGGCAGGGTCAGGGGGGATCTCAGCCAAAGGCTCTTCCCCCAGAGGGTGGTGGGCACTGAGCAGGCTCCCCAGGGCAGTGGGCACGGCCCCAAGGCTGCCAGAGCTCCAGGAGGGGTTGGATGATGCTCTGGGGCACTCTAAGAGTTGGTTCTCCCACTGCTCTCAATCCCTGGATTTGCTGACTGCCTTGCTGCAATCATCTGACTTCTCAGTGCTCGTATCCAACAGCTACAGCAATGCCTCAAAACCTGTAATAAATCAATATTGTCCAGCTCATTAGTACTTTTAGCCTGCTAAGTACCTTTGTGCAAGGCTTCTAAAAGCGCTGTTTAACATTCTTTGCTAAGAATTTCAACAGGCAAGGGATTTTAATGAGGTGAAGAGCTCTCTATCTGTGAAAATGCCCTGAGAAAGAGAGACATAACACTTGATAGAAGCAGTCAGAGCCACTCAGAAGCCTTGAAACCGTTCCAGAAGTTGTGCTGCTGTGCCAAAGACCAAGGAAAAAGATGAAGATAAAGGACCTTCAAGTCCTCTGACTCAGTTTGAGGAGTGTCAAGGGTGGGGGGAAGGTGGCAGTGTGGGAGGAAGGGTTTTGGAAGGGGGTGTAACAGATGAAATAATGTCCAAATATTGTAATTACATGATAGTGTAAGTAACATTGGTTACACATAGTTTGGGATACACACTTTGGAAAATATTCCCATGTAATAAATGTATTCCCATGTAATAAATGACTACTTTTTGCTTTCAAATACTTAAGAGAGTTTTAGAGAGTTCTTTTTCTGGCTTTTAAGGCAACAACCCTTTGAGCTACGTGCTGCTCTCAGGAACTTGATCCCAGAGCAGGCAGCATTTAGCTGAGCTGGCTTACGTGACAAACCCTGACCTGATGCCACCACCCTGGGAATCCCCAGGGGCACCTGCCAGCTGTGCCAAGGCCAGCTGGTGACAGGAGCGTGGCCCCAGTTCAGCTCCAGTGATAACTTGCCAAGTCTCAGTGCTTGTGATCCCACCCCATGGAGCAAGGAGACAGTTTGCTGGACAGCCTCCCTTGGCTGCTCTCTCATTTTGGGACACTGTGAGCCACAGAGCAGACCAAGCAGCTGGATTTTACAACACTTGGGATGCTGGAGCAGAAAGAACACCTCAGCAGGATCTTGAGAAGGTGCAAGATGTAGGCATGAGCAGGGCAGAGAGGTTGGTAGGCTGAGTCTCAGCCACAAGGAGCAAGACACAACCATAGAATGTTTTGGGTTGGAAGAGCCCTTAAAAAAATCACTCAGTCCCAACTCCCGATGGCAATGGATCTGTATCCCACTGCATCCTCACCTTGCAGCACAGCCAGCCCAAACCAGGATCTGCCAGCCTGCTGCAGCCAGGGAGTGGAGTCCACAAGGAATGGGAGGAGAGCACAATGTGCCACCAAGCAAAGTCCAAGAGGGACAAGGCAGCATCATCCCATGGACACAGGGAGCAAGACAACAGCAACACAGTGAAGGACAGCAGCTGGGAGAATCAAGAAGATACTGAGGATGTGCTGGCTGGGAGGATGCTCCTCTCCCACCCCACACCCCATCCCAGCAGGACCAGTCTGAAGTTTGAGCTGGATCTTGTCTGGCTGGAACAACAGATTGCTCAGACATTTTGTGCCCATCTACCCATTTTTTCTGGTCAAAAAAGGAGAATCACAGAAGTGTTAAGGTTGGAAAAGACCTCTAAGATTATCAAGAAGTCCTACCTTGCCCCAGCCAGCACTCCATGGAAGTTTGGGATACTCTCAGGCATCTCAAACAGCAACACACCTACCTTGGGGCATCCAAACCCATCATGCTGGTACCTCTGACCACTGGCACTTCAACCCATGAGCCAAATCCCATACCTGGTTCCTGCACACACACTTGGAAATGCTGGCACAGAGTTGTTTGGGGTCAGTAAACAAGGACCACGAGGTACTGGAGGTCCTTGTGCTTCAGTCAAGACTGGAAAACATTCAAGAAACATGAAGAAAACTAAAAGGAAGGCAATAGGCAAACTAAGAACTCCCATTTTTCCCAAACAACTCAAACAGAGCCTAACTACCCCAGGCTGAGCTTAAACAGATCTCCAGGGCCCATGGGTGGGGTGGAGGCTGCAGGTGAGGCTGGTCGTGTCCATGAAGGCTGATTTGTGCCTTCAGAGCCCTGACACCAAGGATGTCTGTGCTGGGAGAAGACACCTGCACATGGACAGCTACAGGAGCTCATTCCTGGGGGATTGCAGCTCTCCATGCAGCCAACATGAGTGGAACACCTCAGCAAAGGCCACTGAGCCCTGAAGGTGACACAAACTGCAAAAGGGCCACCAGAAGCCCTCAGAAATGCCCACAGACCTCGTTTTCACATACTGTAAACACTCTCATTCCTGTCTCCTGCTGATCTCAGATATTCCAGGGGTGGCTCCCTTCAGCATCACCCCCTTCCAGCGCCAGGGCTCACACAGTGCCCGCTGTGTGAACTGTTTGAGACCCTCGAGCCACCTCAGCCCAGAAGAGCAGCCCCCAAGGCTCTGTCACCTCCCTGCCACCCTTCCAAGGGTGGGAATCACCTACTCAGTGGGCAACACAGCTGGAACTTAAGGAGCTTGGGTCTCCTGGCATTTAATGCTCCAAAGAGCCTGTTTTTACTGCAGGGAAATCACCCCGCTGTGACGCCAGGCGATGGCTCTGGGATTATTATCTCCTGTGAACAGGAATACCCACGAGCACACAAAGGCATGTGGCTGGAAGGGAAAGAGTCCCACCCAAGGAAGGAAGGATGTCTTCTTTTTATGCATTTACACTAAAAACTGGTGCTAAATTCGGCTTTAGGAAAGGTCAATTCCCATGCAAGGATCCATGTGAGGCTTCTGAGTCCGCAGGAAGGATCGTGGGCTGTGACCTTGCTGCCAAGGGGTTGGGCAGTCCTTCAGAAGACCTTGGTTGTGTGAGACAGCAGTGGAGACCCAGAGTGAGGAAAACCCTTTTACTGATTCACAAAGCCATTCACAAAGCAGTGTGAACTGTCCCAGGAGTCTTCAAGGCACTGAGATGAGTCGTGAATTCACATTCCATCAGCACTGGGAAGGGGCAGATCCAAGCCCCAGCTCCCCATCACCTAACCCAAACCCTCTTTTGAGCTGTAAGGTGGACTCTCCATCCCTGGAAATGTCCAAGGCCAGGTTGGACAGGGCTTGGAGCAACCTGGACTGGTGGAAGGACCTGGTGCTTCTGGTTTCCACAGACAGTGGATGGGATGAGAGGGAAGGAGGAACCTTATCCCTTCTGAGGACATTTGAGTTCATCATCAATAGCCCCAGCAAGACTCTGCAGCACAGACATGGAGCTTCCTTCTTGGTCAGGATGTTCTGGAGATGATGCACTCAGAGCTCTTCTAACTTCTTCTTAACTTCTGTAACCCACCAGCCCCCATTTGGCAGCACCCAACTCACCAGCCTGCTTGTGGAAACCTCTTCTCTTCCTCCACATTGTGTCTTCCCACCCCAAGAGAGGGATATGGCCATTGGGAAGGAATTCTCCATCCCTCTGCCTTCCAGCTCCCTGATCCCTGCCTGCCATGGTGTCCTGGTGGCCCAGGGCTGCCTGCAAGCACCAAACACTTGTGTGGCCCCTGTGCTTCAGGAAGGCAAGAAGAGTGGGTTGAAATGGTAGTGATGTCTGGACTCAGCCCTGCTCACATGCTGGGGAAGAAGGAACTCAGCTCTCAGGTGCTCTCAGACCCTTTTTCCAACCAGTTGGAACTTCAAACTGGTCCCAGCAGGATGGGAGAAGCATCCTCCAGACCAGCACATCCTCACTTTATTTGGAAGAAAACCAAATTAAATGAGGTCACACTGACTACCTTGTGGTATGAACTGCTCCTGGTCCTGCATCTTGGCCAGCAGCAATGCCCTGGATTTTCAGCAAGGGCCTCCATGGCAAACAGGCTCTGGATTTGGTCTCCTGCTTCAGGAGACTCCACAGACTCTCCTGCTCTTCTTGCTGGAGTTGCAAATCCAGGGTGAAAGCCACCATCTCAGACTAGGGTCAGATTTTGCACTTTACTACAGTCACAGGCTTCCTTCCACCTCCCTCCCCTTTCTCACAGGCATCTTTTGGAGCTGAGATGGCTCTCCCTCCTCTCCTGTTGCAGCCAGCAGTGGTGTGGCCCTTAGCACATCTTTTGTCCATCAGGGAACGCTGCAAGATGCTTGGCCAGCAAATATATGAGGAATTTGGCCATCAGGAGATTACCACCCATGGTGGACTGTGACCAGGAGCACCTCTCCTGCTTTCAGGACACATTGATGATGGTGAGACACCAGGCTTTACCTTTTTACTTCTTGGAGCTGGTGTTCTCCCAGGAGATTTTCACCTCTAGGAAGGATGGGAGACCCACAAGGGCACAAATTCGTGCTGGCAATGCAGGAATTGGAAGATCAGGTTTGCCCAATCCGAGTCCCCCACTGCTGCTCTTCAAAGCCTCTCTGCACAACCCCCCTGCAGTGGCCTCCGGGTCACCCCAGCCTGAACCTCCAAAAAATTTGGCTGCTGCTTGTGCCCTGCAGCTCCTGAGCCTGGCTCAAGTGTCCTGGCTGGCTGGGAGCCCACGTGGGTGGCTGCTGGATCCCAGAGGTCTTTTTGGTGCCAGTGGCTCCAGCTGGTCTGACCGTGCTGGGGGGGGTTTGTAAGGGAGGGAGGAGGAAAATAGCACAGGGAAAAGATGTGACTGCGGCACCGTTTTGTAATCCAAGGGCTCTCTGGTTTTATCCTCGCTTGGGAAAACCCTGAGGGATGTCTCTGTGAGGAGAATAAAGAGGGAGAGCACTGAGTTGTCAGGGTCAACCAGCTCCTCGTGTTTCGAGAACGGGCAGGACTTGTGGCAGAGCTGAGCCCGAGGCAGGAGGATCCTGCAGAGCAACAGCACAGCCCACGCTATTTCCATCGTGCTGGGGTGAACCAAGGCCAGGCCAGCCCTGACAGACAGGCTGCAGCAGTCCCTCACCCTGGCCTGGCACACAGAGCTTGACTCGACAGCACATCCCCATCAGCAATGGGGCAGAAGGCAGAGCAGGAGCTTCAGCAAGACCCTCTGGACCACCAGCACAGCTGGGCTGGGAGTTGCACCAGTTTAGCTCCGTGGTTCCCCTGGGGAAGGTGTCACTGCCTGGGAAGGAGAGAGCTTATCCCCACACTGCACATCCCTAACCAGGCAAGACATGGCGTTGTGCTTGTACCAGCCTGGTGGGGTCATGAAAGGAGCAGATCTGAGGGCAGTAAATCCTTTGACACCAAATGTCTCAACAGAAACTGAGGACCCCAGAGCCTGCTCAAGGTCTCAAGCTCCTCACTCCTCATTCAGGTGAAATCCTGGCTCGCATCAGCCCCTGCCCTGCCATGGAAAGAGAATCATGAACCCTGAATCATAAAACCCTGCAGGACTGAAACCCAACCAGTCTCCACTCAGTCTCATGTCAAGGGTTGGGACAATACTTTCTGACCCAAAGAGAGTTTTGAGGCCAGCCAGGAGCTTTGATCCCACTTGGTTTTGTCCCTTTCCCATCCCACTCTAGCCACAAGGCAAGGACATAACCCACACCTCTGCAAACCTTCCCAGCACGGGGCTCTTCCTGCTGCCTCCAGGCTTCAGGCAACCAGGAATATTCAGACAGACCTGTCTTCCTTCCCCTGAAAAACTAGAGAATGTATAGATATGTATCTCAGGAGGGTTCATTGCCTCTCCCAGCTCAGGGAGTTGGGGAAGAGTTGAGGTTTTACAAACATCCCATTTTGCATCCTCCTAAAATGCAACATTATTGGGGGAGGGAGGATGTTTTCTGGTTTTATTTCGCTGGTTCATTTCATATTTTAATAATTATGGTTGCATTTGTAGTAGTCATCACACCAGCAGTTTGGGGTGTCTTACCTTCCTGGGGAAAAAGATTCAAGGCTCAACCTTTCCTTCAGGACACACAGTTTCTTTTCCAGATTAGGGGTATTTGCTCCCACCATCCCTGCATCCCCATACAAATCCTTGGCAATGGGAGTGGGGGTCTCCTCTGTCCCACAAGAATCCACCTTCTCTCCAGCAGCAGCAGCAGAGACTGGAGGCAGCTCATCACATGGCAGAGAAGATTTCCACCAAAACCCACCCTCTCAGAAATCAAGCTCCAAGCCAACTTTTACCCCTCTGCCAAGCTCCAAGTGTCTTTTCTCCTACCTCCTGGGTTCAAACAGGGATGGGGAGAAAGGGAAAGTGTTGTAGAAGCAAAGCAGGAGACTCTGGGATCTCCCACCTGCAGCTTGGAAGGAGAAGGAACGAGGGAGCTGAAATCAGACACTGGATCTTTCCATAACGCAATGGCCCGGCACTGCCAGGAGGGTTTTTTCCACTGTACAGCCACTATAGGGTTGGTGACAGGAAAGCTAATTATATCAACATCCTGTTTACCCGGCAGCGTGGAACAAGAGCCCAGATACACTTGGGCTCTCAGGGCACGCTTCGATCAGGTTTCATGGCAGAAAAATCCCATCCGTGCCTCTGGATGGTTTTCTTCTCCAGGAGAAATGCTACCTTGCTCCTGCTGCCCCAAACTTTGGTTGGGTCACCCAAAGAGAGACCCTGGAAAGCAAACCATGTGATGTCTCCCTTGTGCTCTGCCTCCCCAGGCTGGGAAACTGCTTCCCCTGCTCTTGTTGGAGCACATGGGGTTTATTTAAATCCCTGTGGGTTCCTGCTAACCCTGTAGCAAAGCCTGGGAGGGAGCTTCCCCTGGGAACATCCTTTGGGATGGGAACGCCCACTAAAGCCATCCAGCAAGTCAGGGCACTTTTCCTCAGTTTCCCTCCCTGTCAGGGCTATATCCAGCAAACCAGGACCTTTATTCCCACCTTCTCCTTGCCCCTCACCTCACATTTCTGGCTGGCAGGAAGGGGGGTGTGCTGCAAGGTCCTCTCCAGGCATGGTTTCGTTTTGGTTTGTACTTTTCCATGAGTGTTTCACATCAACCACAGCCTCTCTGTTCAGCTGCTGCTGTCCTGCTTGGGGTTGTTCAATCTGAGGAAGAGAAAGCTCCAGGGAGACCTTCTAGCACCTCCCAGCACCTAAAAGGGGCTTAAGAAAAAGAGGGAGAGCGAGTTTCTACATAGGCAGATAGTGATAGAACAAGGGAAACTGTTTTAAACTAAAAATGGAGAGATTTAGAGGAGATATTAGGAAGAAATTTTTGGTTGTGTGGCTGGGCAGGGGCTGGCCCAGGTTGGGCAGAGAAGCTGTGGCTGCCCCTGGATCCCTGGGAGTGTCCAAGGCCAGGTTGGAGCACCCTGGGCTGGTGGAAAGTGTCCCTGCCCATGGCAGGGGGTGGAATGAGATGGACTTTGAGGTCCTTCCCAATCCCAACCATTCTGTCATTCTATGATTCTACACTTTTTCCACATTTCCCATCACTTTACTTCTCTTCCTATGCCTGGGACATCACGGGACAGCCCAGGGACAGAAAAGCTGGAGGAAGCAGGAGGCCACAAGCAGCAAGACTTCTCCATCTCCCTCCATACCCTGCATGTAAAAACCTGAGCCTGTCACGGGTTGTGAGCCTGTGGTGTGACCTGGTGTAGAGAAAGAGCTGAAAGGCACCAATTCCTGAAGCTGGAATCCACATCTGGATCCAGGATCCACATCCTGGTATCCACATCTGGATCTGAACTTACTCACATTGCCAGAGGGTTCAGCAGAGTTTGGTCTCCTGCCCCAGGTAACAAGTGATGGGGCAAGAGGAAACAAACTCAGGTTGTGCCAGGAGATATTTAGGTTGGATATTAGGAACAATTTCTTCATGGGATTGTCAATCAATGGCACAGCTTTCCAGGGCAGAGGTGGAGTGCCCATCCCTGGAGAGATTTCAAAGCCATGTAGATGTGGCACTTGGGGACATGGGTCAGTGGTGGCCTTGGCAGTGCTGGGGGATGCTTGAATCTCAGAGGGCTTTTCCAATCTGAATGATTTTGTGGTTCTATGAACCTCACAATCAGTTCGAAAAACACCAAGATCCACATCTCAGCCACGTCTGAGTCAGTCAAGTCTGTCTCAAGGATTTTGTTCCTCTTGCCAAAGGAAGGCCCAGCCTAATTAAGGTCAGCCCAAATGCCATGGCCCAGGCTTCAGGAGTTCACTCCTGTCACCAGATCCTCTTCCTTCCTTCCTTCCTTCCTTCCTTCAGGTCAGCTGCCAAACTGAAATGACCACGGTTTGATCCAGACCTTATTACACATTAGCAAGGCCCAGGTGTATTTATCATCCTGCAGCACAGAAATGTCACTGCAAACCACCCTGGCCCACCTTTTTCACCTTGTCTCAAATCCTCTTTCATTGGGGTCATCTGAAGAGGATGGGGAGGTCACTCCTCAGGCCCCGTGATGTGTCACCTCATGGGGGACCAAAATGGGTTGAATCAAGAACAAGAATAACAAAGCCTGGCGATGCCAACAGTGGGATGCAGGGACAGGGGGACCATGGAGAAGCTCAGGTCACCACCTGCAAGGGGCTGGGTGACATGACAGAGGACCAAAGGGACATGCACACCCTTCCAGAGCAGCATCTGGAAGGCCAAGAGCTAAGAGAACACTAGAAGATTAGAAATCTGTGCCTGCACGAGTGTCCTACGTGAGGCACTGCACCCTCCTTTAAGGGGATCTGGCTCAGACTGCCTTTTCCACTGCAAAAAAAAGTGGATTTGAGTGGACAGAAGAACTCATGAATTTGGCAAATCACCCTGGTCAGATAAAAATAACAGAAGAAAAAACACACAACAGATGACAAAAAAGTCAACATCTGCCCCTGCTCATTCACACCAGCAGCACTAAATCAAAACAGAGTCAGGGCTAGAAACAAAAGCAAAACAGCTCTTTTGGTTTGGGTCAGATTTCCTTTATATTTTTATTTTTTTTTTTAATTTTCCAGTCCGTGTTTGCAGTGGAGAGGCTTGTTCTCTTTATTTACTTTGTTTGACTCAGCCCCGAAGCTGCCTTTGATTTCTCAGTGCAGGCTGAAGGTGGGACTGGGTTATTTGCACAGCTGGCTGCACACCCTGCAGGGCACGAGCCCCTCGGGATGGAGGGCACAGGAACAGACACTGCGGGTCAACCCAAAAGTGTCACAGGAGATGCCCTGTGACGGAGGGCACAGGAGGGGTGGCCACAAGTCTAAGACTTTCCCTTGTCCTCCAGTGTCCCTGTGGAACCCCCAGCACCCTGCAAGGACCAGAGTGTGGTGACTTCATAGGATCAGACAAACATGTCCTGGGTTGTGTTGAAAGGACCTTTAAAATCCTTCTTATTCCACCCCCTGCCATGGGTAGGGACACCTTTCACCAGCCCAGGGTGCTCCAACCTGGCCTTGGACACT
>JAWWEW010000131.1:70795589-70825189 GCA_035583185.1 Anabacerthia variegaticeps
GGGACCCTCCTCCATCCTCCCCGTGGGGCTGGGACCTTGCTTTGTGGGGAGGGGACCCTCCTCCATCCTCCCCGTGGGGCTGGGACCTTGCTCTGTGGGGAAGGGACCCTCCTCCATCCTCCCCGTGGGGCTGGGACCTTGCTCTGTGGGGAGGGGACCCTCCTCCATCCTCCCCGTGGGGCTGGGACCTTGCTCTGTGGGGAAGGGCACCCTCTCCTCAGCAGGGGGACAGGCTGCCCTCCCTCTGTGCTCCACAGTCCCATGGGACAGGCACCTCCACAGGGCACTGGAGCTGCCCCCCTTGTCCCTGCAGCCCCCCACGCAGACCCTAAAAGGGAGACCCTCAGGGTGTCTGGGCTGTGCCTTTGGCGTGCCATAAGGTCCCCCCTGTGGGACAGAGGGGACAGCAGAGGCGACACAAAGGGACAGGGACATATGTGTGTGTGTGTCCCCTCAGTGCCCATCCTGCCTGGACCCCCTGGATGATGGGGAGCTCCTGGGGGTCCCACCCCACGCTCGGCTCGGAGTCCCCAGGTCACCTCTGCTCCTGCTAGCAGCTGGCTGGGAATCAGACACGTCCCTTTGCTTTCCCGGGGCCGAGACAGGACGCTGCGGGTTTCTTCTGCTTAAAAAAAAAAACCCAAACACCCAGAAATGGGAAAAGCTGCTTTTTTGGAGTTACACAGGGGCTGCTGTTCCGTCCGTGCCCTCTCAGCACCCACCGCTTTGGCAAGGGGGACGTGCGTGGGTCGCCGGGGACTGAAAACCGACGGGTAAAATTGCACCTCTTGCGGTTTTGTGTGATATTTGTTTAGTTTAGCCCGTCTTTGTCTGAGCCGGGGGAGAGCACACACATGGCTCTGGTCACCCCCACGAGCGGCGCCGGCTCCGTGGGATGTGCCAGCCTGTGTGTCTGGGGGTTGTTTCCCCCCCTCCCGTGCACACCTTTGGCAGGAGGTTTGGATGACATCTTGCTCTGGCACGCTCCTCGCCTTTGATCTCCAGTTTCCTGCCATGGATAACGTGTTCGGCAACACGCGAGCCCGGCTCCGCAGCTGCCGGGGAGGGCGATGCGGGTGCCTCCTCGTCCCGGTTTTCCCCAGCTGGCTCCTGCCTACAGCTCCCGGCTTTCCTTTGTCTCGGGTGCCGCTGGGACGGGCTCTCACAGCCCGAGGAGGGTATGAACGGAGCAAAGCCGAGCACAACCCCCCACCCCAGTCCCTTTGTTTCCAGGCGTTTGCGGGCTCAGCTGGTTTTACGAAGCGTTTTGTGTGCCCGGGCAGATAAACCCACTACTCAATGTCTTTTTTTTTTTTTTTTTTATTGTTCTGAGTTATTTTGGGTGATTTAGTTTGCAGGGAACATATCCCAGCTGCAGGCTGTGCCGGAGGGATGCGGCAGCTTCCTAGAGCGGGGTGAATTCGCAGGAAGTGTAACTGGAGCATCTCGTGGTTGTCCTCTGGTGTCCTCCTTGGGTGAGCAGAATCATATGGTATCAGCACCACACGAAAATCTGGGATCACCAGCCCTCTTCCTGGAGAACTTTGACCCCAGTTTGCATGACTGGGGCCTTGGGGATGGTGAGGACAGAGGAAGGTGAACAAAACCCAGGTCCAGGCTCAGCCCTGATAGATGAAATCAGCCTTGATTTTTTTATCCTTGACTTGATAGAAAGCAAAACACAAGTTCTACTATTATTATCATCACTGTTTTTTAGATTCCTATTGCTGTTTCATTTCCCTCAGGTGTTGGGTTTGATAGTGAAACCATCACCTGAATTTGTTTAAATGCCTTTTTTTTTTTTATGACAGGTGTACACAGAGCACCTTAAGCGTGTCAAACAGCCCCTGAGTAAATCAGGTTGTTTGCTCTATTACTTTATTCATACAGGTTCGATGCTCCAGCTGATGTATCTGAAGTGCTGTGCCATCTGGAGCAAAAATTAAATACTAATTTGGCCCCTGGCCCAGAGAAATAACAACCCTTTTCCCCGCTAATAACTGGCAGTGGAAGGATAGAGCCCCTGACAGAAGAACTGCTTGGGGGCAATGTGGAAGAAGCCCAAAATGCACTAATTGAGGTATTTAAAACATATTAAAAAAGGAAAAATAATGCTTTCAGCTCTGCGTGCCATAAGCAAGCAGGAGGGGTGATGTGATCCTGTTACCAAGTCATGGGGCTGATGCCCACAGGTGATGTCCTGGTCCTGAGTGGGTGGTGGAGCTGCTGGAGGTGAGTGTGGTGGTGATGTCCCACATCTCCCCATCCTGCTGCTGAAGGAAATCCCCTCCACAACCTCCCAGAGCTCTGCTCCACCAGCTGCTCTGCTCAATTTGTGAATTTTGTCTCTGTTCCCCAGTAGAAGTTTACACCAAGGCTGTCACATCCCAGGGATGGATTCCTTCTCCTTTCCAGCTGGGTTGGTCATTACAGGTCTGTTGGTTGGATTCCAGGTCTGGTGTGGCCTCTTGGTCAAAGGCTGCCTGAGATTTGGAGGGACAAAATGTGGAGGAAGGTGAGCTGTGCTGGGGCCTCTCACATGGTGGCCCAGGAAGCTCAAATCCACTCACTGCAGGTGTGAGTGGAGATACCTGTGATGGACCAGTTGTGAAGGACACCTTGGGGTCAGCGTGCTCTGGATGTTCTGGGATCTGTTGGACCTTCAAATGAGGAGGACTGTGCCAAGTGGAAATAACAGGATGACTGCTTGTTGCTGCCACTGTTCTTGGCTGGAGGCTGGTCCTGGCCATGTGCTGGTGGACAGGCAGGTGAAGGGAAAAGGAAGATGAGGGTTCCATGGCAAGGAAGCAGTAGAGCTGCTCCAGACTGAGACTGAACTGAGCCTGGAGATTCTACCCAAGAAGGACTGATTTCCAGCTGCTCTCCTAGACTAAATGATGTGTGGGATGATAGGAGGACACAGTATTTTGGCTTTGCCAAGAGAGCTTTTGTGCTTATGGACCATCTCTCCAGGTGTTTCCCGTTGGGTCACCCCTCCCAGTGACATGCTGTCACCTTCACTTTGTGTGTCAGAAGATGTGTTGTGGGTGATTCACTCAAAGCCATAAAACACCACGTGGATGTGGAAAAGGTGGAGAGAGGCACGGCTGGTGCTCATCTCCTCCCCTCACACTGTTACCACCTGGAACCTTCTGCCTGGGGAAGACATGGCTGAGACAAGGTCCTCTCCCACTGGATCAGACTCCTGCTGCACAGTAAACCCAAGCAACCCCATCCCTCAGGCCATGGCAGGGGGAGCAGAACCTTCTGCTGGTCCTCAGCCACCTTGGAACATCGGTGTGGAAGCCTGGAGGCTGTTTTTTTGGGGCTTTGAAGCTCCCCTGGTCCCTGCTGCGGTTGGTGTGGCCGAGCTGGGTTTATTTATTTTTGTTTCCTGCAATCATTCCTCATAAAGCCGAGTGTTGTTGACACAAGATAAGATTGGCCGGCTCAGACGTCCCTCCCCTGTCCCTGTTGCCCTGGAACCGCTCCTGATTCCGGCTGGGAGTGACAGTCCTGCCCATGTCCCCACCCCGACTCGCTGACAGGGCTCTGAAGTGGCATCAGTGACGATGAGACACGGGGCTTATCTGCAAGTGAGCCCAGTCATCACCTGAGCCTGGCGGGTGCCACTCACTTGGTTGAGAAATGCCAGTGACCCCATGGAAAACGGGCTCCAGGAAAGGATCCAAACCCACACTGGTGGTTTCCTTCCTGATCTGAGGAAAAGAAAAGCCTCTGCATCTCCATGGGCAGCATGCAGTTCTTCCATCCTGGGATGCATCAGGGGTGGAGCTGCATCACTTTTGGATGTGTTTTCCCCCAGGAGCAATAACACAATGTGCTGTTTTTCTACCTGTCTGGGACATTTAAATTCCACCAAAGAACAAAACCAAACTTAAACAGTTCCAACCATGTGTGCTCACAAATGGATGTGGTGCTGGAGGATGGCAAGGGGAGACGAGCTCAGTCTGGCCTTGGTGCTCCAAGAGAAGCAAAAAACCCCAATAGCAATGCATGGATGGGCAGCAGGAGCTCATGGACCAGATTAGCTGCAAGCAGCTGCCTTGGCATGGCCAAAGGCTTCCAGATCTCCAGTTGCTCCAATGCTAGAACCAAAGCTGGATCAGCCTGCGGAAAAAGCAGGAGAGGTGCAGGAGGAGGAGTGAGGGCTGGGCTGTAGGAAGCTTGGGCAGGGAAGTTCTGCTTTTTCTGCTCCAGCTCTGGGACTGTAAATGTGAGAAGCAAGCAGGAAAGACTTCTCCAGCTTTCTTTTGACTTTTTTTAATTGTGTGTGGGTTTACATGACGCCAGAGCTGCTGGCAACAGGTGGGATACCCCTGGCTCGAAAAGGGAGAAGGATCTTTGTGCTGGATAATTCTGTTTGAGGGACTGTGTATCAGCCAGGTCATCTGGTCTGCCTTGTCCATGGAGGCAGGGGATGGGAATCCATGTGGAGCACAGACACAAGGGTTATCAATGTATTGGAAAACATGGAAGTGACTGAGAATGGTCACATAGGAATTGGGATTTCTCCCCCAAAGAGGTGTTGGAGTTGATAACCCAGCTGAAGTGCATCTGCATTAATGCCTACATTGGTAGGAGGAGCTGCAAAGCCACTGTGCATCAGGAAAGCGGTGACACAGTTGCTGTCACAGACACATGTGGGATGACTCATGCAACTGGATTGCTGCAATAAATGGGCATAGACTTTCCATGATTTACCAGCATCCCTGGCTAACTGGGGAGGTCTCAGTTGACTGGAAGTGAGGAGATGTGACAGGCAAGGGCTGGAAGGAGGATTTGGGGAACTACAGGGCTGTCAGCCCGGTGACAGGAGCAGATCACCCTGAGCCGTCTCACAGCACGTACAGGACAACCAGGGGATCAGGCACAGCCAGCCTGGATTTGGGATAGGCAGGTCCTGCCTGACCAACCTGATCTTCTGTGACAAGGTGACCTACTTGGTGGATGAGGGAGAGGTTGTGGGTGTGTCATCCTGGACTTTGGTAAAGCCTTTGACACCACTCCTTCATGGAAAGGGCTGTCCATCCCTGGCAGAGCTGCCCAGGGCAGTGGTGGAGTCCCCATCCCCGGAGGGATTTAAAAGCCGTGTGGACGTGGCACTTGGGGACATGGGATAGTGGTGGCCTTGGGAGAGCTGGGTTAGCAGTTCGCTGGCCTTAGAGGGCTTTTCCAACCCAACCGAGTCCGTGATTCTGTGATTTTATTATCCCCTCGGAGGATTAATCTCGCCGCTAATGCAGCTTTTCACTTGCAAAGCGCCTTAGAGGAAACGGCGCCAGGAGAGGTTTGGAGAGAGAAACTGAAAGTGTGCTGAGCAGGAGGAGGCTGCCCTCCCGATTCCTGCCGTCCCACTATCGCTCTCCCTGCCCGTGGAATAGCAGTGGCTTTCCCAGCTCCTTGGCTCGTAGGAGTATTCCGGGGAAAACAGAAGGGCTCCGTAGCCGTTCAGCTTCTCAGGCTCGGAAGCAAGGGGTTTCGGCTCTGCGGGAAGAGCAGCCCGGCAGGTAAGAACGTGGGAGAGGCCAAATGATCCATCAGAACTGGGTGGGAGGGAGCGCAGTGTCCCACCTGGCAACTTCCAGCCCCAGCAAATCCACCCGACGGCCGCGCCTCCCTCCCCGACTGCGCTCTCGGAGTTCAATCGCCGCCGTGTATGTATGTAGTAAGGATCGCATTAAACTTCTCTCCACGCAGAGCTTTGTGTCGAGCAGGCAAATATTTCCGCGGCGCTTTAACGACTCTCGTTTTCCTATTGTTCCCTATAAAAACCCGTCGCCAGGCTGGGCTTCCCCCGGGGCGATTTCCTGGCTCGGTTCTAAACGCAGCTGCGGGGTTGGGATTTTTCTTTCGCTTTTCGGCTTACACTTTTCATTCTCTTGGCGTATGAGATAAAAGACGAGGCTTTTGGAAGCTCCGACGGTGGTGGCCATCCAAAGTGGGATGGGATTGTGCGGCGCTGGGTGGTTTTGTGGCTCAGTAAATCGGGATGAGCTGGCTGGAGCCCCGTCTGCTGGAGCTCGAGTGGTTGGATGTCTGTCAGCTGAGCCCTTCACCCCGATCTCGCTTGGCGTTCGCATCAAAACACCCTCACCATTGTGCTGAGCGTTGTTCGGAGGCGGCTCTTTGGGAGTAAAAGCAGGGAAAATGGATCATTTCCTCGGCTGCTGCTTTGTCCGGGGGGTGCTGAGTTGTCATGTGCTTCTGACCACCCTCGGGGCTTCCCCCTTGTGTCTTCCTCCTCCTCGCATCTCCTGCAGCATCTTCCCCATGCAGCTGGCAGCGATGCAGCAGGAGAAACGAGTCAGGGAGGTGATGGGAAAGCGCTGGGATGTGTTGCAGCCAGGTGAGAGGGATGGGGCTGGAGACAAGCCCGGCATCAGGTGGTTTATTCCAGCCTTGGGTGCTAAAGCTGGGAGCTGGAGTGTTGCAGGGAGTTAGGAGTTGGGCTTCATAGGGACAGCAAGTGTTTTCCCAAAGCCAAGCGAGTATTTGTCTGTGCCTAAGGACTAAAAATTACATTCTACTCCATAAAAATGGGCTGGAAAAGAGGGATTCTGCTCTGGGCTGTCCCATCAGGCACTTCCGAAAGGAGTGTTTTTAAGATAAGCTAATGGAATTGAGTCCTGGTTTATGCTGAGGTTGGAACTTGAATCTCTTCAGGTTTCTTTTTCGGATGGAATTTTAGAGAGGAAAGAAGGAAGCACTAACAGAAGTTTAGCTTTTTCTTAGAAAACTTCTGTTTTCTAGCAAAAGTGGCTTTTCCTCACCAAAATCCCCTGAATGCTTTCTGCCTCCTTTAGCTTTGATTTATCGCAGCTACTGATCTGAGCCAGAACATCCAACTTAGGAGCAACCCAGGTTGCACATTGCCTGCTTCATCTTCTATGTCAGTTAATTTATTCTTCAATATTTTGAATTGCTTCTTGTGAGAGTAGCAGCAGATCCCAGACTAGTTCCACAAGGATGCTGTGGTATATTTTCCCACCTTATTAACTCAAGTTCTTGCCACCAAGCGGATGAAGGCTGCTGCCAAGCTGGGCGCAACTCAGGTTTTATATGAAATACTCGACTTGCTCTCTCAGAAACTTGCCCTCTCTTTTACTTACTATTAAAATAGTGTTCTCCTAACCCAGTGCAGACAAAGTCAGGGCTCTGGGGTGGATTTCTTTTTAAGCTAGAGCATCATTTCCGTAAGAGCTGGACCCCAAAGATGAGTCACGGTGCCCTGGCAGGTTGCTTACCCAGGATGGGATCCTGCCTTTGGGCTACTATGGATGGGCTGACAAGGCTTGCCTTGGATACCCACATCACTGCAGACAACCCTCAGCAACACTGTGCTGGAAATTCCCTCTTTCCACCCCAAAACCAGTGTGGATTTCTCCGCGAGGCCTCGCTGTGTGGCAGCCATCTCTGCGGGCTGCTCCCTGCTTTTGTTTACATCAGTAGAAAACTTCTTAAATTTCCTGGCAAGGGAGTAATTCTAATCCCTTACAATGAGATCAACGGATTAGTGTCTCAGATGCTTATAAAATTGTGAGGATTAGCCGAGCCTCCCCCCCTTTTCTTTCTATGCCACGTAACATCATCACCACATTTTAAAAGGGGGAATTTTGGTGCAGTTGGCAAGAGCTGAACCCGTTCCTAGGAGCCTTTGCGAATCGAAACTCTTAAAACCCAATGCCATCATCCTCTGCCTCGCTCCCTCTGGATTTTTGTGCAATATTGGGGTGTTTTTCTCTTTTCTTCCAGCATCCCTGGCACCGAACCACGGTAGCCGTTCGGCAGATACGTTGGGTTTGCGTGGCTCGGCTGCGTTGCGGCGCCCGTGCGGGTAAGTAGGGAGCTGAGCCCGGAGTTTCCCTTGGTAGAGACTTGCACAATCACATCTTGAAGGGGATCAGATCCCCGAAACGATCTTCTTTCATGAGGTTGCCCCTTGTTTCAAAGGATTCAGGCTTTTGTGGTCCATCCCCAGAGGGGAGCGGCGCTTCTGGGTTGACAGGATGCTCTCACCCCAGCTGTTGGGAGCGATGGGAGTGGGATGAAACTCCACACACCCACATTCCTGCATCCTCTTAATTACAACCTGTGCTTTCATTAGGAGTGATCCCTAACCTGCTCCAAAGCAGGGAGGGTTTGGTTCAAACCCTGTTGCTCCGTGCCTTTCCCTGCAGGGTGTTTTTTAAACGCCTTTCCTCCCAGGTCGGTGGCTGTGCGGGCGCTTGACCTGTGCGAGCAAAGTGATCTCGAGCTGCCGAGTGGTAGGAGCTCCGAGCCAGGAATTCCTGGCCCCAGCCCAGTATAGTTTCAGAGGCGAGCTTTTAAATATATACAAAGACAAGCTCATAATTTCCACTCTACTAATGAGGCCACGGCGCTTTCATTGAAATGTGCCAATAGCTGCCGCGGTGGTATTTTAGCAGCCTTGTACTGTGAATCCAAATGTGATTTAACATGGCAGCCCCCAGGGAGCAGAGGAAAACTGGCCTCTCCTCCTGGATTTCAATGATGCTGCTCGGCAGCACTGCCCGAAAATCCCCCTCAGTGGTGGGACCTTTCCTTGCGTTTCATCTCAGCGTGGCTTTTCCCCTCAGACACCGCCATTTCGGTGAAGATGGGCAAGGGTGGGAGAGAGTATAATGATATTACAGGAAGGTAAAGTCTTTAAATTAAGACTGGGTTTAAAAGATGTGTGGCTGGCTGGTACAAGGCAGGGATTTAATAACCAGGCTGGCCGGAAACATCATTAAATCATAGCAAAAAACCAAACGTGAGGGCTCCCAGACATCATGTTCTCTCTTGACCTTTAAAAAGCCACTTGAAGCTGCCAGCCTGCTCGTTGCTAAGCCCTCTCTTTAGTGCCACTCATGTATTTTCCCTTCTAGAAGGTGGTTCAGCACCCAGGAATTTGTAGAGATTTGACAGTAAACAATTCTACGCCTGAAATTCCCACTGGTGGTTTTCAGCTTTGTAGCCTTGAAACATTTGGAAAATATTTAGCAGGTTTTGTTCAGTTGGCTGCAAGAAAAATGGAGATTTTGAGTAACTCTGAAAAGTTGTTTGTTTTGGTTTTGGGGTTTTTTTAAACAGCAGCAACACAGCTGTAAATTAGGGTTTTGTGTATTGAGGGCTCAACTTATGAGAACTCCTGTAAGAAGCAGCATCCTTGGGCAAAGGAGGGATTTTGGTAGGTGTTGCTAAAAATTCACACCTGCTTGTCCATCACTTCCTGGTTATACTCCTCAGGATGTGAGTATACCTGGATTTTATAATCATGGAATGGTTTGGGTTGGAAGGGACCTTAAAGATCTTCCAGTTCCACCCCCTGCCATGGGCAGGGTCACCTCCCACCAGCCCAGGTTGCTCCAAGCCCTGTCCAACCTGGCCTTGGACACTCCCAGGGATCCAGGGGCAGCCACAGCTTCTCTGCCCAACCGTGCCAGGGCCTCACTAAGGTCCCTTGACTTTATGCAGCCCATGAAGGTCAGGCCACAAGTTTGGGAGACCAGGGAAGGAGAACAATATCCCATGGCATCACCCTCAGTGCTCAGATTCCAATAGAGGAGGAGATGTACATGTTGGATTTGTGAATGTTTCTCTCCAAGTACCTCACTTGACTACATAAGTCTGGCAGTGGACAAGTTCCATTTTCTATTTTCAGCCAAATTTTGAGGAGCTTGCCATCCTTGCAGCCACCTTTCTAGTGCCAGTCCCACAGAAGTGAAGAACTTTGTGTCCTGTATCCATATGAGTCCCAGGAGGTTTTTTTGCTGGACTCTATAAAGTGTTGCAAAACCCTCCTGATCTCTCAGCAGTGGAGAAGGAATGGTAAAAAAAACACTCCCCTAAGTCCCAGTACTTGGTTTAAAACCAGGGCAGGACAGGCTGATTGTACAGCTCATTTTTTGGAAGCATTAGGAAAAATTGCAAACGGCAGTGACGTGGCATTAGTGTGAATTCCCAGCAGGCTGAAGTTTTGGGGTGGTTTGGGTTTTCCCAATGGCTTTTTCAAGCTCTCAGCATTGTAAAATAGAAACTGGCTGGATCAACGTGGGCTCTGGGGAATGGCTGCTCTGTGGGATTTGTTTAGTGACTTTTTTCCGGTATGGAGTCATCAACTTTGTCACTCTTCTGCATCCAACTCCTTCTTCTTCTTCTTAATTTTTACCACAAATATAAATGGGGCAATTAAAAGAGTCCATGGAGAGCATTCCTGAGGACTGAAATCCAGGAGCCGGGAGCAGACAGCAGCAGCATAAAGAAGAATTCTTCCCTCCCTGGCCTCATGCTGCTTTTCCACCACAAGGCTTTACAGCCATCTGGATCCCTTTTCAGATTATGCCCCCCCTCCCAAAAATCCATAACCTAGCAACCTTATTTAGTGTAAACGAGAGCATTATGCCTTCCTGCTTCCCAATTTGTGCTTGGCTCCTCCGACTGCCTTTATAGGATGGCTGCTGGCAGCTGTGATCCCATCACCAGTGCAGGGTGCCTGTCTCCAGCAGGATTTTGTAGGATTATTGATCCCTGGGTGTTGCACTTATTATTTTCCCTATTAAAGGAGCTTAGGAAAAGAGGGAAAAAGAGTTTCAGGAAGTTGTTTACTCCATCTGCTCCTTGATATAAAAGAGTGGAGAGGGCAAGTTACTCTTCAGCTCCATGGAAAGGGATTGGCTTTGCTTCAGCCTGAAGATGACTTGATCAAAGTGGGATTTTTGTCTTCCAGATGTGATATTTTGGGAGTCCCCATTGCTTCCCCCCAGCTCTGTGTCATCACCCAGGAATTTTCGAAATCCCTGGAGCATCTTAAGCCAATTTCTCTGCTCTGACCCTTCAGCTGTGTAGGCTGAGTGTTTCTCATGGAGTTTCCAGCGTGCTTTCCCCAAGGAACCATGTTAATTGGGGAAAACTGCAAATGAGAACAAGTGGCCACAAATGAAAGTGGAAGATCATTCCCACAAAATCAAGCAATAGGGACAGGGGAGCTGCAAGTTGTAGTCTGAGGCTGCCCACCCCCATGGTGATGTCTGTGCTCTCATTGCTTTCTTTGGGCTAAAATGCACCCAGATTTAATCATGTGTGTTACTACATTTTTTAGCACCTGAGCTGTGTGGTGCAGGGTGATGCTGCTCCATCAGCACCACAGCAGAAAGCAGGGATGGGATCCCATTACCATCAATCCTTACAGGGAACCAGGGGCTGCCGCCTTCTCCTTTCACCCCGTGAGTATGAGCAGGGCTGGGGGCAGGAGGAGGCAGAGGAACATCCTTTCCCACCACACTTTCAGGAGGAAGAGTGAGCTCAGCAGGTCATGATGTTGGAGCTGCGTGCAGGGGAAAAGGGGAAAAAGTAATCACAAATCTCCAGGGCCAAAGGGGAAAAATTCCTCAAGTGTTATTTCATCTCTGAGCAGCGAGCTGAGCCATCCTTGGGCAGCCTGTCTGTACCTTTGTGAGCAAGGAGCTGCTGGCTCCACTTCAAACCCTCCCGAGAAGTGATGTCCAGCTCTTATTTCTGATGGGAGCCCAAGCAGGGATGTCTCCAAACTCTGCTCCCCCCTCCTCCAGACCGGATTAAAAAGTGCTATTGATTTTCATTTTTTTTTCTGTTTATTTTTGCCTGTTTTCCTAGAACTTGCAAAATCAGTCCTGAGCAAACCTCTGGTTTGCCTTTCCAACGGTGCTGAGAAAAAGCTTGACTTTGCATTGGGTGATGGGAGCTGCAGCTGCCCTGTTTCTGCATGTTCCTCTGCCAGTGGCAGCAAAAACATTTTCCCATTTAAAGGTTCTCTTCAGTCTTGAGGTTTTTGGGATTATTTATGTGTTGAACTGTCCAGAATCAACAGGACCTGTTGGAAATTGCAGTGGTACCGGTTGCGCTGCTGGGTGTTTCTTTCCTTTTCCTATTCTTTTCCAGTGGCTGGTTGGTTTGTCACATTGTCACATCCCTCTGTGTCCCCTGCCCAAAGGCAGTGGAGAGGGTTAAGGTTTTGTGTTTGGTGTCAGCCAGGCGGGGAATGCAGCCAGGAAATTTCCTGATTCCCGTTCAAAAAAAGCATCAGATCTGCTCTCGGGGAGAAGGGATCAAAGGTCCGAAGCACTTCATGGCTGGAGGTCAGTTTGGTTTCTTAGTTGTCCAGGCACACAAGAAAAACCCACCACCACCCACCTCCCAAACCCACACGCAGCCAAAATGGGTGAAACAAACAGATTTTTGTTCGGTTTGACACCCAAAAATTCTTTCTGTTGGTGCAGCATCGCCCTGGCCAAGCTTTGCTGGATCCTCATACAACTCTGCCTGTGGTGTGAGGGACTTGTTGGGATGCTCCCCCTTTCCAGCACGTTAATCCCACTAATCAGTAACGCTGCCAAGCCCTGCTCCTCCCCGACTCACTGCCAGGTCTTTGGAATGAAGGATGTGGGTCAGGTTGGATGCTCAGAGCTGGCACTGGGTGCAGCACCATCCCCACAGCAGCTTCGTAGCCCTATAAAATCAGCATGCCAAGAGTTTTTGTTTCCCCCCTCACTTTTAATCCTGTTGTTCCCTGGCTTGGGACAGCAAAGGCCATCGCTCCCAGCTGGAGCATTGGGATTTCCCCTCGCTCCATCCCAGGCAAAGGCAGCGCAGCCGTGTGGCACCTCTGGGGTGACAGCAGTGCTGCTGAGGGGCTGGCTCTGCAGCTGCCTGTGATTTTCCCATCGCTGGATCCTGGCGCTGGACCAGCTCCAGAGATGGAGCTGAAGGAAATTCCTTCCAGCTGCTTGAGGTCAGGGCTGCGCTTTGCTTTTGGGGTTCACGAGGGGGATTTTTTTGCCTGCGAGTTAAACACAGGAGTCTCTGGCTGCTGCTTCTTAACACCTGGAAAAATCTTTGTCTTTTAAATATTACCCTGTTAGTCATAGCCATTAAATAACCTTCCTGTTGTGGAATCATTCCATGGAAGAATACCCCGTTTTGCAGCACCACTCGGGTTGTTTCAGAAAGCTCTTGTCAGCTACTCCCAGTTTAACTTTCAACCGAGTTAATAACGCTTTTGGTTAAACCTGTCTGAAACACATTGCGAAACGCCTTTGAAACTCGAGACGCCGTTCACGCCCGCTTGAAATCTGTCCCATCGATAAAATATTTCAGCTTGGAGTTCGGCCACGGCTTAGCATTCGCTTCTCCCTGAAATCTGGGATTTCAAACCTGCCTGTGTCTGGCTCTGCCGTGTTTCCTGGAGATGGGTTGGCTTTGCCAGCCTGTCCGGTGGGATGCTGTAAGGGCTCAGACCACCAGCTTCATCTGGTATCCCCAGTTAATGGTAGAGGAGATTCAGTCCGAATTTGCTTTGAATCCCTATGGAGAAAGTTGTTTTTCTTGAAAACATAAGTTATATCCTTCTAAAAATGGAGTTTTATTTACAGCAGCAGAGGCAGAAGCAACCTGTCCACCCGCTATATTTAGGTATGATGATGCACAGCTCTTGCCTGACCCCTTTGTGCACTGATGTTATAAATAAATAATAATAAATTTAAAAAAACTGGGGCAAGCAGCTCCTTTTAATAAGTAAAACCCCGAGAAGGAGCACACAGTTCAGATCCATGTGGCAAAGCAGCAGGAAAGCAAAAATCCCCAGCTTTCAGCCCATGGCATCACCTAGAGTGGCACCCCTGGTGTCACCTTCTGCTCAGGGACCGGGGCTCTGCCTCGCTGCCCTCCTGCCTGCCTCAGTTTCTCTACCTGGGAGAAGATAATTGCCTGCTTTATTAATCCCCCTGCGATCTGCTGCGGAACGCTCTGGGTGAGAGGTTGGCCCCATGCATTAAGCGCATTAAGTGCTTGCTCTGGCTCTAATGGGGATTAATTTGGCGACGTGGCTTCTGGAGGTTTGCCTTTAACAGCCCAAGGTGTAATCAAAGCGCTGCGACGCCGCCGAGCTCACGCTGACCTGTAACACTCCCTTCCTGGCTGCTCGATAGCCCATTAACCAGAACTTGGCTTTTAATTAAAGCTCGGTTTTGTCCTCGTTGAAGAAACTCGGACGTGCTTGGCCCCACGTGGCTGAGTCATTCGAGGGTGTAAAGAAGGAGACGTGGAGCTCAGGTTATTCTGTGTTGTGGCATTGCCATCTCTGGCTCTCTGCATCCCAGGACACTTGTTCCTTGTTATGCTCTATATGCTCTGTAGAATGATGGAATGATTTGGGTTGGAAGGGACCGTAAAGACCATCTAGTTCCAACTCCCCTGCCATAGGCAGAGACACCTTCCACTAGCCCAGGTTGCTCCAAGCCCTGTCCAACCTGGCCTTGGACACTTCCAGGGATCCAGGGGCAGCCACAGCTTCTCTGCCCAACCTGTGCTAGTGCCCCCTTTCCTACGTGCAGCTTGTGCCCCTCATCCTGGGGGATGCAGGGACCTGCTGGGGCCATGGGTGCCCCTCTAGCATCATCTCCCTGCTCTGAGATGCCTTGGCCGTGGAGAGAGCAACAGGGAGGCTTTTGTTCTGCACCAGAAACTTTTCATCCTTCTTTATGGCTCCTTTTTTATTTCTTTTGGCTGCACTCTTGCAAATCTGAAGCAGATTAAAATACAGTTCCTCCCCCCCACTCCCCTTAAAAAAAGCCAACCCCAAAGCTTGGCTGCTTGGAATCATCAGATTTCACTGGAGTCTTTTAAATTTAACAGTTTCCTGGATCCTGGGCAGGATAACTGATTTTCCCCCCTTTAACCTCCGTGTTTTTTGCTGTAACATTTCTCAGCTGTTGCAGCAGGAGGGAGGGAGGACCAGGGCAGCTCCGATGTGTGGAAGGTTATTTCACGTGGGGTTGGATGAATCTGGTGTGGGACCTGCTGGACTTGCACCGTAGAGGACTGAAGGGTTGTCCTGGGAGGCTGAGCCACCACGACATGGCTGGCAGGTAGGTCATGGCTGCGTTGCTGACATCCTGTTGGGACAAAATATTTGGGAAGTGGTTCCATTGGAAGAAGAGAGTAGGATGATGGGGGTGGGTCGGAGCTCCATTGCTGCTGACTGCTTGTTTGCCACGGGCTGTGGTGGTTTTGGGGACTGGTGCAAGAGCAGCACAGCTCAGGTGCACGCAACCATGAGGAATTTTTCTGGCTTGATGGGATTTGCTGCCCTAAATACAGCCTGGATTCTCCTTATCCACTGTCTCTGCTATGGAATCTCCTCATGGAACTGCTGATCCGAAAACCCTGCCTCTGATCAGAAGAGCATCTCAAGTTAAAGCAGTTGTAAAGGACAAAAGTAATAGTCTGGTGCTAGTTGGTTTTGTTGCCTCTTCTCCAAGAGTGGTCTCTCCTTCCTTGCAAGGAAACACCCAGAACTTTCCCAGATGGAGGACGTTTCCCTGGGGTGGCTGAGGAGCTGGAGGCAGCCAACCTTGGCCAGCAATGGAGATTATCAGCACGAGCCCGAGGGCGAGGTGGGGCAGCCAGAGCCTCGTCCTCCATCCGACACATCCTCGTGCCGTAAGCGTGACCGAGGGGAGTCCCTGAACCGTCTAAAAATCCCTTTGACCCAGCAAACAGCGCGGGGCTGAAAACCAAACCCAGCCCTGCTCCTGACACTGAGCTGCGCATTAACTCCGCCGGAGCCGGGAACAAAGGTTTTGGGGGCTGGTTTGGGCTTTTTTTTTTTTTTTAATTTATTTGCAAAGCAAACCAGCTCAGCTGAGCGGAACAAGCGTCTGTGGAGGAGCATGAGCTGCTGGGTGGTTGCTGGGCTATAAAATCCCATCCTCACCAGTGCTGGCAGGGGGATGTGCCGGCTCCCCGAGCTCTTGCAGCGTTTCCACGTTGGCCGGGAGAGGTTCTGAACATGCGTGTTGGTCTCTGGAGGCTTTAATCAAATCCAGGCTTTACCAGAAATTGCCTCAAAACTTCCAGCGAGCTGAGGAGACCGAAAGCAGCCGGAGCAAGGAGGCTCCCGGGCGGGTGTTCAGCTGGTGGGAATGCTGCCTTCAGCGAGGGGATAGAGCCAGCAGGGCAGCTGGGATGAAAGGTGAGTCTGCTCGTGGAGGAGTGGGATGGCAGAGGAAAGCCCTGAGCATTCAGCAAAACACTTAAGGGGAACAAGAGATTCAGGAGTGGGGATGCTGCTTGAAGGGACATTCAGGACCCTTTGGTTTGGGAGAGTCGCTCCCCAGCACGTCTGGGCTCAGATCCCGTGGCTTCCCCGTTGTCTTCTCACGCCATGCAAAATGAGGAGCAATTACTGCGCCGTGGAAAACTCCCCGCTCCGGGGGAGGGTTTTATTATCCCTCGGTGATTTTATTTGGGAAACAGCCTTCAGACTGCAGGTACTTTCCTTGCTTGTTGTCAAACGTCGTCCAGCCCTCTCCCGTGGGCAGAAGGGAAAACAAGGTGTATTTTTTAACTTCCTTTTCTGAGCTGGGGGCGGGGGAACTCTGTGCCTGGCCAGCGACGGTTGTGCTCATCCGAGGGTGAATGGCTCAGAGAGTGATAGAAAGATAAGAAATAATAAATAAGTGCAATTAAAGTCCTGGGGGAGGCGACACACCGGAGTCATTATCCCAGGCAGCTGCTGGGGGTTTAATTGGGACTCTCTGAGGGGAGGGAAGTTTTGTTTGGTCACACGTCCCAGACGTGGTACGTGACAGCCAAAATTGCTGCGTCTTCCTCTTGGCCGTCGAGTGCCTCGGGGTTTTCCTGGGGGGCTGTGCTCAGGGATAAAGCTGAAACCTGCAAAAGTGCTCTTAAACCACCAAACCTGGATCTCACATGGGAAAACAAACAAAGCTCTTCCTACAGACTCCAGAGTCCCCCTGTGATTTCTCTCAGCAGTGCTGCTGTATGGCCTGAGAAGGTCCTTGTCCTCTCCCTTCTGCTGGGCCCTGTGCATGCTCAGTTGTTTGGGAGGAGGGGATTCTATGGAATGAGGTCTTGGAAATCACTAGAGGGGAAGGGAAGGAAAACCTGCCTTGCTCCAAGGCTTTCTGGCTGCTTTCAGCATTTGTACCTAATTACTGAGGAGTTTGAGGGACACTGGCTGCAGCTGGGGCTGCTTGGATGCAATTCCCCCCATCCATCTGATGCAATGTTTAACCTGAAGGGTGTGAGGAGAAGCTCACAGCAGGAGAAGGAAAATCCCAGCCCTGGCTGATACAACCCTGCTTTGTTTGCAGGGTTACCAAGCTGGGGGCTCAGTTTTGGGCAAGGATGGCTTCACCTTGGAGGAGGATGAGCAAGAAGTCATCTCCTTCCCCCTCTGGCTCCCTTTGGAGGGACTGCTGGTCTCCGAAGTGCATCCCAAAAAAGTCTCACATCCATGTGTTTTCTTCCTGTCTCCACAGCCTACCCATGAGCTCGGACTTCCAGCATTACAGTTTCAGGATGCCGAACATCGGGTTCCAGAACCTTCCTCTCAACATATACATTGTGGTTTTCGGCACAGCCATCTTTGTCTTCATCCTCAGCTTGCTCTTCTGTTGCTACTTGATCAGGTAAGGGAATTTTGGAGTGTTCCCCAAGAGCTTCCCTGCTTCAGAGCCTGCCACTGATCCCTCCATCCCAAAAAGAGGGTGGCATCATCTTACCTTCCCATGAACGTGATGTCCCACAAGGCAGTCACATTATCCACTGAAAAAAGCAGGCATGGAATCATGGTTGGCTTCTCAAAAAGCCTGGAAAGGGATGTTTTATGGTCTCTGATTTCTGCTTAATGTTTCAACACATTTCCCTCTGTAATGAGTAACTCGTGCCCTGCGTGCTTAAGGAATGTTTAATACCTGCTCCGTTGGTTATTGGACACAAATTGCTCCTTCAACAGCGCAGTTTGGAGATTAATGATGCAGAGTTGATGTGTTAATCTGAGCGATGGGGAGCGGGACGGGAGGGCCAAAGGTTGTTCCAGTTTGGGGCTTATTTTAATTATTTTATGGGCCATTGGGGAGATTGTTGAGCTGCTAATTGAGAGGAGAAACTTCCTGCTAAGGGAAAACTCGAGGCAAATGGGGAAAAGTGCAGTGCCTGGGAATTGAGGTGGCGATGGGGACGAGCTGTGGGAGACCCCAGGATGGAGGGCTGGCTGCACCTCTCCCTGTGGCATCACTCTGCCAGCAGTGGCAGCCAAAATCCAGCGTGCCCAGAGCTTTCCCCTCCAGCCTTTCCATCCCCTTTGCCTCCCCTCTGGCTTTCCAGCTGGCACCAGCTCCTTGCTTGTCATACATCCATTGCATCCCCTCCCTCTGCCCCCATAATACAGATTCCCAGTCTCTCCCTGCATCACAGAGCCTGCCTCTGGCTGGCCCACAGCAGCCAGTCCCACCAGGTTTTCTATCCAGAGGGTGTTAAAAATATTTTGTCCTGCTTTCACAGACCTGGGAAGTGAGATTTCCATGTCACCTTCTAAATACTTGATAATTTCCACCCATTTGCTTCTCTGTATGAAGCAAAACCTCATCAAACATGCAGGTCAGCCCAAAACCAGGTTTACCCAGAGGTGATTTGGGCTGCCTGAGCATCATGTCTTCATTTTTCCCCCACAATTATGCACAAGAAAAAGGTGCAACACCCCTGTTCATCTTGGCAAACAAGGTGATTGTCCCCAACCAGGCGATTTGTTTCGCAGTGCCTGATATTAACAAGGTCTGTGCTGGGATTTGCATCTGCATCCAGTGTTTGCATCTTAACTGGGACACCAGTGGGAGGGGATGCAAAACCAAAAATAGACCAAAGGTGTTCAGAAAGCTCAAGGAGGTGTTTTGCTCAGATGGAGTTTGATTCTATATGGCTCGCTTGGAAAATGAAGAGGTGTTTGGGCTTTGAGAGTATTTTCCTGGGCACCAGGTCTTGCTGGGTGTGTTCTGCCCCAAAGAAGGAATAACAAGGAGTAATGTCTGGAAGGTCAAGCCAGAAAATCTCTAAATTTAGAAGTTGGAGGCGTGTTGTAAGAGAGAGAGGGTGAGTAACCGGTGAAAGAAGCCAGCAAGGAAGTGGCAAGTCCTCTGTCTCCTCACGTCTTTAAATCAAGACCGAGGACCTTTCTGGACGAGACATTTTGGCTCCTATTCCTGAGGTGCTATTTAGCAACCTATGATAGATGGTAGGTTAGATTAGATCATCCAGTAATCCCTTTATAGCCTGAAACTCTACAGAGACTCTACAAGTGGCTCTCCAGACCTCCTCCCTCAGCTCTTTTAGTGGCAAAACAGAACCAAAACAGGATCTTCCTGCCCCTGTTGTGGGGTGTTTTGCCATGCCACGGGTTTTAGCTGTGCTGGTGTCCCAGGAGCATCCACCTCCATGGAAGCTGCTAGGGAATCTTGGCTTGTATGGGATGTAAAAGCCTGAGCTTTGGTGGGGTTTGGGGAGCAGGATGAGGACCACCCACCTTCAAGAGAGACCGACCCAGGCAGAGGGCCAGGACGGTCCCCTCAGGAACTCCAGGGCTCTGCTTGCATCCATAGGGGTTATTTGCAGGTAACAGCACCCCCACAGGTGCAGAGTCAACACAGCCCATCCCCTCCTTCTGCCTCCTTTCCCGTGACTCCACATCTGCAAATATTTGGCAAATACCAAGAGAGGCTCATGACACCACCCTGGTTCTCATGGCCTGCTCCAGATCAGACCATCCTATGCAGCTCTCCTCAGCATCCATAGGAAAAGCCAATATCTGATGCATTCACCCCAAATCCAGAGCTGATGGCATTAAATAAAGGATGTGCCAGGGGAGGAGAGAACGTGGGCTGTGCTGTGCAGCTGTGTCAATACAGAACACACTGCCAGCTCCAGAGGGAGGAAAAGTGGCATTTTTTTAATTGGATTGGCT
Organism: Anabacerthia variegaticeps; assembly: GCA_035583185.1. Taxonomy (NCBI): domain Eukaryota; kingdom Metazoa; phylum Chordata; class Aves; order Passeriformes; family Furnariidae; genus Anabacerthia; species Anabacerthia variegaticeps. Next base: position 70,815,412 of record JAWWEW010000131.1, read on the forward strand.
CAAAACAGAGTCCAGTAGGGATTTCAGCACAAAGCACAGCAAAAATTGTTGTCTGTGCACTGTCCAGGTGAATCTTGAGCTCTTCTACTGCTGGCAAACCACTCAGGTCAAAGCTCAGGTCCCTCATGGCTGCTGCCTCTGCTTGGAAAAATTACAGATAAAAAAGGGAAGAACAAGGAGATGAAATTTTGCAGACGGCTGGTTGTGTCTGATCTCTGCTGAATTAATGAAAGTGATAAACTCCTGTTGCCTGTGCTCCCATAAAACCCAGTCCAGAAGGATGCTGAGCCGAGTGATGCCACACTCACCCCAGGTGAAGGCTGCAGCATCCTCTCTCCATGCCTTCTGCAGGATCACATGGAGCTCATCCTGCCCACCCTAGAGCAGCTCACAGTCTCCAGGAGGTGCAGGGAATGCAGCCCCTAAAAAGCCCATTTGTTATAGGGCTGTTTCCTTCTGCATTCAGACCTACCAGGATCTGACACTGTGGTTGGTTTTTTGTCCAGGGAAGGAAACGGAGCTGGGAAGGGGCTGGAGCAGCAGGAGGGGCTGAGGGAGCTGGGGGGGCTCAGCCTGGAGAAAAGGAGGCTNNNNTCAGCCTGGAGAAAAGGAGGCTCAGGGGGGACCTTCTGGCTCTGCAAGTCCCTGCCAGGAGGGGGGAGCGGGGAGGGGTCAGGCTCTGCTCCCAGGGAACAGATCAGGAGGAGAGGGAATGGCCTCAAATTATGCCAGAGGAGGTTTAGATTGAATATCAGGGAAAATTTCTTCCTGGAAGGGGTTGTCCATCCCTGGCACAGCTGCCCAGGGCAGTGGTGGAGTCCCCATGGAGGGATTTCACTTGGCACTTGGGTCAGGCTTTGGTAGTGCTGGCGCAGGGTTGGACTGGATGATCTTGGAGGGCTTTTCCAACCTTAATGGAGAGCCCAAGGAGCCCAACCGGGCTGGAGACAGTGACACATTGATGGGGCAGAGCCAATGTCTGGGACCTTTCTATTCCTTGTCCTACAGAATGTGAAATAAGCAGATCTTGGAGGTACACCTGCAAAAAACCATTTCTCCTGCATTTTGTTCCTCTAGTCGTTCATTTGCTGTGGGTGATGCAGTCCCCAGAGAAGCAGGGCGCTCCCATTCCCGTGGGGAGACATCCCAAACCCCACGAGAGGCAGACATGAAATTCAGGGGTGGGTGACGGCGCTCGCACAGTCGGCAGCCACACACACGCTGTGTGGTCCCTTATCTCGGGCAGACATCTGCCAGGAATTCCTCCGGAGTCACAGCACTTGACACGAGATGGATGGAGCCCTGGGTCTGACAGGGCCTGGGCTCTCATTTCCACAGCTGCACCAGGCCTGACCACGATCCATCTGGCTCTGGCTCCTGGCTTTGAAAGGGAAGCGTGGAGGAGCAGACGGAGCTCGCACACTTCGGCACCAGATGTGCTCGTGCTGCTCCCCATAACCTCCACGGAGGGATTTTTTGGGAAAATCTCTCCGTCTAGCTCAGCACCAACCCGTGGCATTGTAACATCCATGCTCACAGCAGAGCTCCCTGGATCTGGGGCCGGGGGGTTGCTTCTTCCCCATAGCTGGCCCAGCTGCTCCGGTGGCTTTGGCTCACAGAGGCCAAACCCTTGGTGTCCAAGGATCCGTCAGAGGGATGTTTCTTCCCATTCCGGGCGAGTTTTGCCCCTGTCTGTGGTCTCCAACCACACGCCGTGCCTCTCCCCATCTGTGTTTCATAAGCGCCTTCCCAGCCACCGCATCCCTGCGGATTGGGCCGGTTTCATCCTGTTTACTCCATTGTTCCTGCATCTTCTGCTCGTGTTTCTGCTCAGGGTCACTGGCAGAGGGATGCGACCCCAGCCTCCTCCTCTTCCTCCTCCTCCTCCTCCTCCCTGCCTGCCTGCCACAGTGTTTTCCACGGTTCAGCAGGCAGGTTCCTGCCAGGCAGAGCTGTTGGAGCAGGAGGATTGGCTCCTCAAGAAATTTGGAACCCAGGAGCAAATTTTCTGCATCTCTGCAGCATTCCAGGTGCATTTTTACCCATCCCTCAGCTTTCAAGGCCCACAGCATTTTAGGGGGGGATCCAAGATTAAGGATACATTTCTCCATCCTGCTTTTGTAACTCCTCCACTGCAGTGTGGCAGGATCAGAAAATGCCCAGGAGCTCAGCCAGGGATCTGAGACAGCCCCCAGAATATTTTTGGAGAAATTGAATTCCAGGCAACAGGGCTTCCCATTTGAAATCACACTCAGGACTGGCTGGGGAAAATATTCCAACAGCTCTCCAAGCCCTGCAGCCACACACTGACTCCTTAGTGAAAGTCCTTGGCCAACTCTTTATCTTGAGTGTCTTCTCTCCTGAGCTTCCAGAGCAATTCTCTTAAGTGCCATGTCTGCTAATGGGAGGCAATATTAGTTATTTTTCATTTTAAATGTATTTATTTTAGGAGCATAATAGGCTTTTCCAGCCAGTGGATGCCTGTGGAGTGCTCCCCCGGGCTGTGGAAAACGGGCTGCTCTGGGTTCTGACTCTGGAGATGGAGGGGATGGAACCAGCCCTTGGCTTGTGGCCTCAAATTCCTGCTGCCACCAGCTGGATTTCCTGCTGGAATTGGTTTATCCCATTCATCTCCATCCCTCAGTTTGCTCCAGGAGCGGATGTTGTTCGATTGATCTTACAACTGAGGATAAAGCTGAGTTTGAGGACCCCAACATCACCCAAGCATCATGATGGGGGCTTTGGTGGGAAACCTCTGGGCAGGGAGATTTATCCTTGCTTTCCTTACTTACGTCCTTACTTTCCTCAGGTCTGAATCCCCATTGCTTGGAAAAGGGTGTTTTGTCCAGTCTGGGAATTGTTGGCAGCAGAAGTGGTTGGAAACTGGGGGAGATTTGTGGCATCTTGTGATTTACTCATCCATTTTTCACTGCTCTTAATGGTGTGGGTGATGTCTGCTTGGGAAATTAGGGAGGTCAGAACAGGAATAGGGGAGGAGTTTTGTGCTTTGGGATGGAGACATTCTCTTCCCAGCCACAGGAAAGTTGGATGTTGCTTAAACATGTCATGTCGTGGCCATTCTCACTCCTGAAATGAGAAACTAGAAAAATAATATATTAAATCTGGAAAGGAGGGAAGTGAAACATCTGAGGTATGACAGTAATCCTGGTTTTTTTGCCTGTCTTCACATCTCTCCCTGGTTTCCTTGCAGGCTCAGACACCAGGCACACAAAGAGCTTTACGCCTACAAACAGGTGAGATAATCCTCAGCAAGTTTTCTCCTCCTTCCCTTCATGCCTAGTGCCAAATCCACGTTGGAGCAGCCACTCTGTCAGGTTTCCTTGTGCTGTTCCTCTCCTTGGAGATTGTTGACCCTGGAAGAGCAGTTTTAGTCTGTTCCTGCTGCTTTAATTGTTCTCTACCAGATGGGCTCCCCAGGACCATCCCTCGCCTGCTCATCCACAGGTCTCTGGTGTTTCTGCCAGGCAATGGGAACATCTCCACCTCAGGAGCACCCCAACCTCTCCACCCCCCACCGTGGCAGTGGTGCCATCACTTCCCCAGCCACCAAACCATGTTTTGTGGGCTCTCAATCCACTCCCAGGGCTGGGCCTGGCTGCTCCCAAACCCCCTGCAGCCACAGGGCTCTCCCTGTCACCTTGGCAATCCCAGCTCTGCCCTGCACACACCACTCTCTCCAGTTAAAATAAACACAGCCCAGAGGTGGGTGTCAAGTTGCTGCTTCCACGTCCTGTTTTCTCCAGGATTTATGGGATTTTTCTGCCTCTGATCCCTTGCTAGAGCAGGAAACTGGGTGGGGTCAGGCTGATAACAGACTGTTGTCCTGGATTTATGGCCCTCTCCAGGTATTCGGCCTGGATGGAGTGAAATGGAATGGGAGACATCCATGCAGGGGCTTGTGGCAGAACGTGGGAGCCCAGGAGGGTTAAATTTGGGAAGAGACCTCCTGGATTTGGTCCTTGTGTTCGTGGTTATGTCTGTGCCAGCACTGCCTTCGTGCTGTCCCTGCCCAGGGGTGAAGGCCCCACACGCTCCCTGGCTGTGCCACCTTTACTGGGAGGTTTCCCAGTTCTACTGGGATACTCAACAGGATCTCTTCCTGGAGGTTTTTCCTGGGAATGCTCACAGCAGAAGCTCTGTTCTGACCCCAGCACTTTGTCTTGCAGGTTATACTCAAGGAGAAGGTGAAGGAGCTGAACCTCCACGAGGTGAGCACATCCTTGGGCAGCAAAGGCTTCCTCACTCTCCTCTTCCTCACATTAGGGGGACAAATCCTCTAGTTGAACTCCCTTGGGAGCAGAGCACACAGCCAGCTGTGCTTTGGGAAGGGGGAAAACACCTCTGCAAAGGCCTGCATTAAACCTTCTCCTTCCTCTTGGCTCCCCTCGAGCTTTTAGTGCACTATTATTATTATTTATTGCCTTATTATTATGGCAGTGATAAGGAGCTGTGGATAAAGGGAGGCCAAGGAGAGCTGGGCCATGGATAAACAGTGTCCCTGGCCACGGAGTGTGACGATATCCAGCACAGCTCTGGGCAGGGAAAACTGAAACCCGGAATAAACACCCTCCCCCAGGCCCTGGGAGAGGCAGTTCCACCTCTCCCTCCCTGCCCCGGTGAGGTCTGAAACACCTTGGTTGTTCTCAGTGAGCTTCCAGGCCTTTTTGGGGCCCACTCTCCCTATTTACAGCCCGTTATTCCCGCTGAAGTTGAGCAGGAATGTGCCACAATCCCTGCCTCAAACACAGGCTGGATTGATTTATCCCCCTGGAGACAACAAAAATGCCCACCCACATCCCGGGCACGGGGCCACTCAACTGCTCAGTACCAGCTCCAGTTGTTTGCAGGCCGCTATTGATTTTATTTTAATGCCCTGGGCAGAGCCCATCCCACATTTTATCCTTGCCCCTCACTCCCTGCAGCCAAGGGGTAAATCCCAAGGGCCCCGGGATTCCGAGCAGCCCCCGCTGGAGGCCCCTGTTCCTGATCCTCTCCCTGCAATCCACCCGCAGTGGGGTTTTTCTGTCAGCACACGGACTTCAAAGCACTTCCCGGGGTGAGAAACGGGTTGTAGGAGGGATTTGGGGATGTGCCAGCACCGGGAAGGGCAGCGATAACACTCCATCCCTCCTCCTCCATCCCTGCTCCCAGCTCCCCAAAGCTCTCCCAGCTTTTGGGAAGGACGAGGGGTCTGTGGGGAAGGGGGTAGAGCAGCTCAGGCTCTTCCCTGGGCTTTGGGAAAGGCTTGGAAGGGTTTTGCTCCCAAACATCCCTTTTTGGGCATTTGGATCTTGGCATTTGCAGTGTGTGTTTCTGGAAAGCAGAGCACGGGGTGGGAATTTTCCAACATGACGGGGCGGCTGCCCCGAGCCCTGGGGAGGGGAAAGCGCCGGCACAGCCCTTCCCTCTCCGTCTGTGCCTTCGGTTTTCCCCTTTTTCCATCACTCCGCCCCTCCCAGGCCCTGGGGGAGCTCGGGAGGTGGGTGTTCCTTGGGGGATTGTCCCAGCAGCTGCGCCCGGCCCTTGGTGTGCACTGACAGAAAGGCGCTGGGAAAACCAGCCGGGAATATCCCAAATCTCCGGGAATATCCAAAATGAGTCAGGAAGAATTGGCAGCGAGGGGGAAGGAGGTTTTGGCTAGTCTTTTGCCCCCTGGGAAAACAGCTTTCCCAGTGCTGTTTGCCTTTTCCTATTCCTAGAGTTATCCCTGTGGGTGCAGCTCAGGCCCAGGGACAACAGCAGTGTGGATCCATCTCCCTGCACCCAGAAAGCTCCTGGCACATCAAACACATCCCAGCTTTGTGGTTGTTGCCCTGGGAATCCCCACTCTGGGGTCTCCTCTGCTGGGAAAAGGAGAGCTGATCCTCAGCCTGCGATCCCAAAGCACAGGCAGCAAAATTTGGGAAGCTTTTAGGGAGGATTTCACCCTTCTGATGCAGGTGGGCAGGCCCTGGCCCAGGGTGGGTAGAGAAGCTGTGGCTGCCCCTGGATCCCTGGGAGTGTCCAAGGCCAGGTTGGAGCACCCTGGGCTAGTGGAAGGTCTCCCTGCCCATGGCAGGGGATGGGCTTTAAGGTCCCTCCCAACCCAAACCATTCTGGAATTCCACGATTTTTGGCCCACTCAGAGCTGTCCCTGTATTTTCACGTGCAAATGTTGCTTCCTGACCACTGACCCTTCCCTCTGCATCCCAAACCTTCCAGATCTGTGCCGTGTGCCTGGAGGAGTTCAAGCCCAAGGATGAGCTGGGGATCTGTCCCTGCAAACATGCCTTCCACAGGAAGTAAGTGTGGGATGTGGGATGGGGCAGTGGGATGGGGCAGTGGGATGGGGCCAGGCTGGCCCAGCCCCAGGGGCTCCTGGTGCTGCTGCTCCTCCCCGAGGGCTCTTCCTGCACCCATTCCAAGGACAGGAATTGCAGCCCCTTTGTTGAAGGCATTAGAGCATGTGGAGCAGCACAGCTCCAGTGAGGAGCTGGCTAAAGTGCTTCACAGGCATCTGGATCTAAATATACCTGATGTATTCCAAGCTGTGCCTGTCCCTCGTGTGTGTGTATTTACATGTATAAAGTCTGTATACATTTATAAAACAGATCCCCAGAGCCACCATAGCAGCTCCTCAGGGGTGGCATTGGTGATCCTCAGGGATCCCTTCCAGCTCAGTCTATAACTCCATGAAAAATGTGTATATATATACACACATATATATATATTTTATATACATGTGGTTTATATAAAGCAAACCCACTATAATTTACATTACTATATATAATAATCTTATGTTCTATATAATACTATAAAATGTTATATACACTAATACTATTTAATATCCTATTATATAATAATCTTATGTTCTATATAATAATACTATAAAATGTTATATACACTAATACTATTTAATATCCTATTATATAAAATATATATAAAAACTTATATAATCCATTTTTATATTATACATAATATGGTTTATATATTATTTTATATATTATTTTATATATATTTAATATATTTTATTGTGTTTATATATTTATATATGTATACATTATATATTAAATCATTACATAGAATATGTAACATGTAATGGTATTATCCTATTATATATATTGATTATTTACATAATTTATATTTTTATTTTATATATAAATTATGTGTGATTATGTACTATATGATACGTTATTTATAGTTATATATTTATCATTTCTATGTATATTTGTATGTATTTGTAGGCATTTTTGTGTATATATTTTATTTTTGTATCCACATTTTTATATCTCTATTTTATAAACATAAATATGAACTACATATATAAACTTACCTACGCAAAACCCATGTATTTATACACACACACAAAAAGGGCCCCAATGAAATAGAAAGGCACCCAAATGGTGAGTTAAAAATCGGGAGCAGCAGCAAAACCCCAGGGGGGTCAGTGGGGCTTGGGGGGTATCTTTGCAGCCCCTGCTATTGCCATGTGTGTCTCCTCTAAAGGCACCCCTGTCCCCTCTATTGCCCTGTCCCCACTCATACCTGTGTGTCCCCTCTATTCCCCTGTGTCCCCACTATTCCCTGGTGTCCCCACTCATACCTGTGTGTCCCCACTATTCCCTGGTGTCCCCACTATTCCCTGTGTGTCCCCACTATGGCCTGGGTGTCTCCACTATTCCCTGTGTGTCCCCTCTATTCCTTGGGTGTCTCCACTCATACCTGTGCATCCCCTCTATTCCCTGGGTGTCCCCACTATTCCCTGTGTGTCCCCACTGACGCCCGTGTGTCCCTGCAGGTGCCTCATCAAGTGGCTGGAGGTGCGGAAGGTGTGCCCGCTGTGTAACATGCCGGTGCTGCAGCTGGCACAGCTGCACGGGAAGCCGGACCCCGGCCCCCCGCAGGGCCCCCTGCCCGGGGCGCACAACATGGTATAGTGCCCGGGGGGGCCCTGCCCGGACTGCGCCCGCCCGCGGCACGGGGACACAGCCAAAGCACCGGGGCCGCCGCTGGGGAGCCCCACACCCCGCCCCGTGAGAGCTCCGACCCCCGAGCCCGGGCGCGGTTCCTCGGCCGGGGCGAGGAGGGCACTCGGGATCCTCGGCGCGACATCCTTCTTCCAGCACATCCCTCCTGCCGGGGCGCGGCGTGGCCGTGGTGGCACCCGGTGACCTCCTGGAACGCCTCGACATCCCAGCGGCTCCCGCTGCCCCCAGTGGGGGGACCCTGGAGCACCACGGCCGGTTCCTGCTCCCTCCTCTTCGCCTTCGGTTCCTTTGCCTTCGCCATTCCCACCAGGAAACGGGGTCTGTGTGACCCCCGGGATCGTGCTGTGGTTGGGAGCCCCCCGGAGCCGCTGTCACGCCGGGGGGCAGTGGGTGGTGTGGGGTTTCCTGGGTTTGGATCCCACACCCGCCTTGCCCGGGGGTGGATGACCCCTCCTCGGCTACCTCAGGGGTCCCCGGAACGGGCACCATCCTGGTGTCACCCATCAGTGGCAGAGCCATGGCAGGGAGGGGGGGCAGGCAAAAATCCTGGCTTTTGGGATCATCCCATCGCTTCCAGCCCGGCCCTGGGCGTCTCTGGGCAGCCCCCCAAACCCACTCTCAGCGTGTGGGGGGGAGCTGGGCCACCCCCTCGCCTCTCCGACCACAAACGGGGGTGTCCCCGCCCTCCTCACAGCTCGAATTCCCTGGATTTTGGGGAGGGGGCGTCAGTATTACAGGGCAGCGGCTTCCCCGGGGGCAGGGCTGGGGGGCTCCAGGTGCTGCCCCCTCCCTCCCGTCAATTCCGGACTGTTTATGGAGCGTGGAGCCTCATAGACGTGTTTGTACACTACGGATTCTGCAGCAGAATATTTTTTAAAACATTCGCTGTTTTGGGTTTTTGTGTTTTTTTGGGGGTTGTTTTTTTTTTCCTCTCGTTCGTTTGGTTTTTTTGTAAGCTCTATTTTTGTATATTTAATTGCTATTTGGAAATTCTAATAATGCGTCTTTTTTGCTAATCACACTCTTCTTAAGGAAAGAAAAAAAAAAGCCAAAAAAAAAAAATCCAACCCAGAGTTTGCATGTGGTTTGACTTGGAATGTGAATAAAAGCAGGTTTTGGAAGCGGGGGTGTGTTTGAGGGGGTCTGTGCCCCCCATCCCTCCTTCCTCAGCCCTTTGTTGCTCCAGGGATGTCCCAGTGGGGCTGGAAGAAGGGCTGGTTTGGGGCTGGGGATCCCTGGGCTGCTGAGCACCCCAAAATCCCAACCAGGGCAGGGTTGGCAGGTTCCAGGCACGGCCTGGGCCTCCCTGCTTAGGAGGGGGATATTCGATCCCGGCCCAAAGCCCTAAGGCAAACCTCCCGTGGGATTTGGGGAGTTTATCCCCAGCCTCTATGGGATCTCCTGGCGTGCAGCTCAGAACCCTGGTGTGGAGGAGGCAGGAGGACCCCTACAGTGTCCTGTCCCGCTGTCTGTCCCTGTCCCTCTGTCTGTCCCTGTCCCGCTGTCTGTCCCTGCCTCACTGTCTGTCCCTGTCCCGCCGTCCCTGCCCGGCGCGGGCAGCTGCTGCCCTCTAGTGCCGGCTGCGTCCCGGCCCCGCATCCCACCTGGAGATCATGGAATCATGGAATGGTTTGGGTTGGAAGGGACATTAAAGCCCATCTCATTCCACCCCCTGCCATGGGCAGGGACACCTTCCACCAGCCCTGGTTGCTTCAAGCCCCATCCAACCTGGCCTTGGACACTCCCAGGGATCCAGGGGCAGCCACAGCTTCTCTGCCCAACCTGGGCCA
>JAWWEW010000131.1:70835494-70848127 GCA_035583185.1 Anabacerthia variegaticeps
GTTGGATGGGGCTTGGAGCACCCTGGGCTGGTGGAAGGTGTCCCTGCCCATGGCAGGGGGTGGCACTGGATGGTCTTCGAGGTCCCTTCCAACCCAAACCATTCTATGATGGTTCTATGAAATGAGCAGGGCAGCAGAAATGTCCATCAGACACCATCAAGCCATTGCCCCTAAAAGCCTTTCTTAAGCAAACTCCAGTCTTGCTAAACATCCCACCCCTGACAACACCTCAGAAATGTTCTTTCTTTGCAGAATTTGGCCATATTGGACCAGCTTTGTCTGATTTCTGCCCTGCCCTGACATAAAGAACCTGCCAGAGCTTTTTACACTCCAGCCTGTCCCCATAATGCTCATGACAGGAACCACACCTTGTGTTTTTCCTGTCCTCCTTCTCAGCCATGGCTATCTCATGCTGTCTCACATTGTGCAGAACAAAAAGACGAGTGGAAAACTTTACCCAAGAGTTGACATTTGGCACCAAAAACTGGGACTTTACTCCAGAAGGGTCCCATAATGTTAAAAGGCACTATCAGTCCTGCCTAGAACACAGCACAGTGATCACAGCAAGCAAAACTCCTGACTGATCAATCAGAAGACAATTCAGCTTGCTCTCCCAAGGAAACACACTCGTTTTCTGGAGTGCCTTGAGCAAAAATGCTGTATTTAATCACTAAATGAGCACTTCTAATTAAAACCCTACAGGGAACGTGAAACCTTGACATTGTTACTTGCTAACATGACATAACTAATTCATGCTGGGGGCTTTTTTGTGGCAAAACCAATTAAAACCAAACTGGCAGTAAGAGATCAACCAACCACCTTGCAAGACCACACCAAAGAGGAGCCCACCCTTATGCTCATTTTTTGGTACATCAAGTTAACCAGATTATCAGCATTGACAAGCAAATATTTACCCAAATACAAATTGACAAAGATAGACCAGGCTAATTAAAAGCTTCTTCCCAGAATATTCAGGCCAAAGTTTTGTCAAATATAATAAAGCCACCAGGCCCAGTTTAATACAGATGAAATGAAGGTTATGTGGTGTATTTTTGGTTTGGTTTCAAAACTCCTGTTGAGAGGTTTTATAACATTTTGCCTACTGAATCCCAGTAGTTTGAAGTTTCTCAAGATCTATTTTTCTCCTGTTTGTGATACATCCCTTATAGCAACTGCCTCCAGATGCGTCAAGACTCTGCCATATAAAAAGATATTTGGCTTTAAATAGTTTTCTTTGGTGGTGCATTTGGAAGCAGAGCAATCCCACACACAGGTCATGGGAGATATGGGTCCTATTCCCAAAACTGCCTTACTTTGGCCAGGCAGAGGCAAAGCAGATGGTCAAATGTGGGTGCCCAAATCATTATTTGAGGTGCAGAATGAGGCATCTCCTGGGTAGAAAAGGAATCCCACGCCTCATTTGGGCTCCAAATAATTGGTTTTGGCTGATTATTTCCAAACAAACATAGACTGTTTCCCTGTTCTGCACTCTGGTGGCCTCTGCACTGGGGCACATGGAGGGAATCAGCACTGTCTGATGCTTTAGCTACACAATTTACCCACAGGCACAATTGTTATCTGTGTGTCTATTCATAATCCTCTTCTGTGCCCTCCTGTGGGATGTGAACATGTTTTCCCTGTGGATAAACCCAGCTCCCAGGTTGCTTTTCCACAGTGTTTCTCTGGACAGACACAACCACTGCAGGCGACTCCCTGTGCATGGACTGTTCCTCCAGTGCTGTCCCAGTGGGCTGTACCCTCCACATGTCCCCTGTGCCATGACCACCACACACATCCCTGCTGTCATGCCCTAGGAATGACACTCTGAGAGGCTGCAGCACAGCCCTGGTGTTATTGCAGACACCCTGAGAGGGAAAAAGAGGAGCAGAAATCACATTTGAGGGCTGCTAAAGCAAGAGTGAAATTTTTCTGGGAAAAGCAATGGATTTCCCCTCACTTCGATGCTTTAGAAATAGCCTTGAAGTGGTTCAGGAATGGTTTGGGGCCAAGTGGTCTTCCCCTGAGAAAGGGAGATGGGTGGAATACCCATCCATCCATCCATCCATTCATCCATCCATCCATCCATCCATCCATCCATCCATCCATCCATCCATCCATCCACCCACCCATCCATCCACCCATCCACCCATCCACACATCCATCCATCCATCCATCCACCCATCCATCCATCCATCCATCCATCCACCCACCCATCCACCCATCCATCCCCTACAATTTAATGAATTTCTGCTAATTTGGCATGAGCCTATTTGATGGAAACATCCTGTGCTGCTTCTTGCCTGGATGATGCCCAATAAATCCAACCAGAGCTTTTGAGACTCCGTGTCTTTGCTGGTGTTTTTAATCAGTGTATGACTCTGTGAACCAGGATCGTTGGGGACATGTGGCAGACAGAATAGTTCATCCCAACTGCTCTTGTTCCAGTTTTTTCTGGTGCTCTGGGCCATAAATACTTATCCCAAAGCAACTGACATTCCTTTTTCCATGTCAGTTCTGCCACTTCCATCAGAACTCAGAAAATTTTAGGAGATACAAAGAACTTTCCTGACAATCAACATAATTAAATGCTCTATCTTTCATCCTCCTGCTTTCCAATCACCTCTGTACAACAACTCTAAAGAAGTTTGGGGTTTTTTTTCTGGGATTGTGTCTTGTGGTAGATTTTTCGTGAGTATTTTCTGATGTCTAACCAGAGGGTGAGCTCACTCTGCAACCTTCCTTCTTGGGGGGAAGAACATAAAAGTTTCCACTCCTTTAGTCATCTGTCCATTTTTATAGGAAGTTGGTAAATTGAGGACTTTTAGCACTTTCTCAAATGTGGTTGATGATGGGCTGCATCAAAACCAGCCTGACCAGAAGGTCAAGAGAGGGGAATCTTCCCCTCTGCCCCCTCATGTGAGACCCCACCTGCAGAGCTGCCTCCAAGCCTGAGGTCCCAGCACAAGAAATACATAGACCTGTTGAAGTGAGTCCAGAGGAGGCCACAAAGATGCTCTGAGGCTGGAGCTCTCCTGGTCTGGAGCCAGGCTAGGATAGCTGGGGGTGTTGAAGACCCTGGGGAGACCTTTGAGCACCTTCCAGTACCTAAAGGGACTGCAAGAGAGCTGGAGAGGGACCTTGGACAAAGACATGGAGTAACAGAACAAGGGGGAATGTTTCTAAACTGACACAAGGCAGGGTTAAATTAGACATCAGGAAGAAATTCTTCCCTGTGAGGGTGGGCAGGCCCTGGCACAGGTTGGGCAGAGAAGCTGTGGCTGCCCCTGGATCCCTGGAAGTGCCCAAGGGGCTTGGAGCAACCTGGGCTAGTGGAAGGTGTCCCTGCCCATGACAGGGGGTGGAATGAGATGGTCTTTGAGGTCCCTTCCAACTCAAACCATTCTATGATTCTACCATGAAAGAGTTCCTCAGACTTCCATGCACAGAGGCACAAAGCCATGACATAATCCCTTTTTTTATTAGGAAACCATGCTAAATGCTCTTATATCAAAGTAGAATTAGACTCTCTATTTCCATTTCTAGCAGAACAGACTTGGTCTCATCTGAAATGTGCTTCTACCTCCATTGTTATCCCCATCACTTGTTTAACAAGTGACAGCTCCTGAAGTTGAGCCCTGCTGTGCATCTACGAGCACACCTTCTGCAAAATGCTTTGAGAAAGGACTCCTGCCCTGTAAAAAACAGCACCTACAAATATATTTATGTTTTGGTTTGAGGGAGACCTTTCTGAGCCTGGTTGGTGCAGCAGGTGCCTTTCCTTCAGGGTGCAGGTGGAAAAAGCCAGTACAGTGTTTTTCTGAATCATTCCTGGAAAGGAGCAGCAACTTCCACTGCAAATACAGCAAGTCACCAACCCAAGGCAAACACAAGACCATGAATATGGAGTCAGTCCTTGTCTGGGTAACCTGCTGCTTGTGGAAAAATGGAGAGAAGGGAGCCTTGGGTTGTGCTCTTCACCCTTGTGTGGCACTAACCATGGTGCTGCTGTACCTTTCTCACAGCAGTCTTGATCTGCAACCAAATCCAAAGAATAACAAACATGGGAGCCCTTCACCCAGACTGGACTGTGCTTCTTAAGAGAGAAGGGCCATTGTGGTGTGTAAATCACCATCTTTGGAAACAGCTAGAGCATCCTTGATCCCAAGGCGTGCTTGTTTCCTCATAAATGCTTCTGGGGTGGTGATGGAGAAGATCTTTTACTCCCCTCATGAGATGATCCTATCTGGGGACTCACATTGCATTGCTCACTTTGCATGCTCCTCAGCTGAAGAGGGGATGTGGACCAAGCCTTCATCCCTCCTCCTGCTCCTCCTTCCCCCAGATCAGATTTGAGAAAGCAGCTGACTACCTATCTATAAGTGTTGTGTAGGGGGTTCTGGTTTCTTGATCTAGGAATCCTTGACCACCTTGCATAGGTGCCCCACTGCAAGGACAAACCCAGTACCTCATTTAGCAGGGTTTTCTACTAGCAGAAAAGCCAGTGAAGCTTCTATAGAATCACAGAATTCTTGAGAATGCAAAAAGCCCTCTGAAGTCATCAAATCCAACAATTAATCCATCACTGTCAAAGCCACCATTAAACCATGTCCCCAAATGCCACATCCACGTGGCTTTGAAATCCCTCCAGGGATGGGGACTCCACCACTGCCCTGGGCAGCCTGTTCCAATGCTGAGAACCCTGTCCATGAAGAAATTTCCCCCAATATCCAATCTAAACCTGCCCTGTCCCATCCTGAGGCTGTTCCCTGGGAGCAGAGCCTGATCCCCCCCAGCTCCCCCATCCTGGCAGGGACTTGCAGAGCCAGAAGGTCCCCCCTGAGCCTCCTTTTCTCCAGGCTGAGCCCCCCCAGCTCCCTCAGCCCCTCCTGCTGCTCCAGCCCCTTGCCAGGACATGCTCCAACATTACCAACATTCCTGCAGAAAGGAGGATCTTGGGTTTTAGTAGGACTCCTACAGGTCACAGACAGGGGTGACAGCACACTGCTGTTATTTGTGCACAATATGTTTGCTTATCTGCAGACAGATAAGGGTGGAACACAAAGAAGCCCTCATTTTTCCCGCCCTCTGGAGCGGGAATCCCTCAGGTCAGGCTCTTTGGGGAATGACCTCTGCACAACCACCAGCCTAGCAGGTTTGAGTGATGTATTCTCTCCTCAGCAGATTTACCTGGTGGCAGTAAAGCACCTTCCAGAGTTTTCCAGCTCCCAGGAGCTGCTGGAGCCGGCAGCTCCCCACGATATTTTTAACCCACTGAGTTATTTTTATGTATTTCCATAGAGGCCACCCCCAATCATCACCAAAGGAAATCTTGAAAGAAGATGCAGAGCTCTATTTTTGGAGACGCATCCAAATCCCAATCACTCTCCATTCCTGAGGCATTTACTTCAAACAAGAACAGACATAAAAATAACTTTTCATGAATGAAAGGGAAAGGAATCTGAATGGCAGCCCAACAGAGGGAGAAAGCAGGAGCAATCCAAGGACTTTTACACATGTAGATAGTGATAGGACAAGGGGTAATGGCCTTAAGCTGAAAGAGTAGGTTTAGATTGAATATTAGAAAGAAATTCTAAGTTATGAAGGTGGGCAGGCCCTGGGACAGGGTGCCCAGAGAAGCTGTGGCTGCCCCTGGATCCCTGGAAGTGTCCAAGGCCAGGTTGGATGGGGCTTGGAGGAACCTGGGCTGGTGGAAGGTGTCCCTGCCCATGGCAGGGGGTTGGAACAAGATGGTCTTTAAGGTCCCTTCCAACCCAAACCGTTCCATGATTCTATGATTTCTGGAATATATCTGTTCCCGTCAGGGCATGCAATTGGATTTCTACATTATGAACTGTACATTAGATTTTTTTTTAAGCATCTCCACTGTTGCATTTAGACAACAATCTTGCCCCAGACTCACCAGGGTAAAAAGAGGGAGAGAGCAGAGGATGGGGACTCAGAGGTGGCATCACTGAGGTGCAGCAGAGAAGACAAACATCCAAAACCCAAGGCACAGTGCCCCCATGAATCCACATGCTGGGAAATGCCATAGATTTCTCCATCACAGTCTAATGGGCTCCCACTTCCCAGCACCCAGTTAGTGGCATGTAAAATGTGTTTGTTTTCAAGGTGGTTGTGAAGTTCACACACCAAACACCTCCCGTCAGTGACACAAACCTTCCAGATTTTAGGGCAAGCACCACCTGGTCGATCAGTTCAGGAAGCTTCCTAGTCACAAAAAGAGGAAGCAGCTCCTTGGAAATTTCATCCCTTCCTCAGTGCCATCCAGACCTTCCATTTTTTAACGTCTATAAATACAGCTTTTATTTGGGTGTTGTTTAATTAGCAGAACACCAAGTGTGGGGTTAAATCATGCCAGTTATCCACAGTCCATCTCGCAGAAGCACGGAAACAGGAACGACACCTGCAGAGCTGGGAGTAAGTGCAGCCAGGCTGTGCTCAGGGCTCACTATCTCCACCCAGCACTGGCCCCAAAAAGAGGATCCAACCCCCTGAGCTGCGACAGAACCTCTGACTGGAGCTGGCTCACACATCCCTGCGGGACCAGCTGGAAAGGCTCCGCACGGAGCAGCTGGTGTTCTCCATCTGCCAGCAGCTCGGCTGTACCTTCCCTAAGTCACCAGGGATAAATTCTAAAAGACAGCCTATTAAGGTAATTAACTTACACCAAATGATTGTTAATTATGGATCTCTCATTATATGCATCCCAGCCACAGGTTAAGAATCCAAGGAAGAAGCGTGTGAGCTCAAAATTAAGCACTTCTTTCCCATTCTGCAAAGGATTCCCTATGCAGAAACACCTGTCAGAGAACTCAAATAATCCAGGGCAGGGACAAAACTCGCCTATAAACCTGTTTGTGTAGCAAAGGGGAGTGGCACACAAACAAGAGGAGGAAATTATTTCAATGACATGGAGAACCATGTCATATTTTTCCTGACTCTTACAGGAAGTCAGACAACACGAACATGGAGGGCAGCGACAGCTCTTCCACATCTGAGAACTAGAAAAATCCAAGGGAGGAAGGAGGAAGCTCTCCTGGATGAACGCCACCGCCATCTGCTACTGAGATTTCTCTTAAAACACTGATTTTTTTTTTGATTTTTTTTTTCCCCAGCAGCTGAAAGCCACCCAGAGATCTCTCCCTTTTAATCCTCTGAAGCAATTTTTCCAAGAGAGCTGCTGTGGAAGACAGCAGATCTTGAGGAGCAGCGGGAGAACTGGCAGCTTGCAGGAGCCTCTGGGCATCCCCGAGGCTGATTTTGCTCAGTCAGAAGGTTCTGCTGGAATAACCAGACAGCAGCTTTAATGGCCAAGGCAGGAAATGCAAATGCTGCCTCTCCTCACCTCCTCCCTGCTGCTACCTGGAGCTCTCCATGCTGGGAAGGGCCTTGCAGGTCTCCCTTCCCAGCCAGGATGGGGAGGATGGCAAACCAGTATGCTGCTGTGGGAAGGGCATCGTCACCCAGTACCTCCTGGGAAGTGTTTAGTCATTCCCTGGGTGTTTGGGCATTGACAAGAAAGGCAGGAAATCCTCTGCTCTGAGCTCAAAACCTTCTGCAGTCTTTCTCATTAAAGAAACTCCCTGTTGCTCTGTCAGCAGGATGAGACAAGAATCCTGCTCTCAACACCGGGTAACACGTTGCCCAGAGAAGCTGTGGCTGTCCCATCCCAGGAAGTGTTCAAGGCCAGGCTGGACGGGGCTTGGAGCAACCTCTTCTGTGGGTAAGACAAAAATGAATCCAAGGTATTCAGGGGGAAAACATCAGGGGTACAAGGAAGGTGACTTAAGGGACCGGCAGAGACTGTGGCACCACTCAGCACGTGGAATCATAGGATGGTTTGAGTTGGAAGGGATCAGCTAGATCATCTCACTCCACCCCCTTGCCACAGGCAGGGACACCTTCCACTACACCACGTTGCTCAGGCACACAACAACGAGCCTTATTTTCATTCCCTTCCCTAAGGCAACACATTCCAAGAGCAGTTATCAACTGTCTTAAACACAGGTTTTTTCCAAGAAAAAAAAGTCTTCATGCTGTCGCCTGACAAAGCATTGCTTTCCCCGAGCACAGCCAATTTCACAAGCAGCTCTGTACATATATTCTCATATACACAGCTTTTTGTCTTAAAAACAAACTTTCTTCTCAGGGCAGATCTATGGATATGCATCAAGAAACAAAAGATCAGTCTGCAAAGTTAAGGACTCACAGCTCTGAGTAAAGCTCAAGGAGACTTCATGTGCCCAAAGCAAGAGCTGCCACCCTCCCCTCAAATCCCTTTTGCACTCAGACTGTAAGATCTTTGGGGTAAGAAAAAGAAAATGCCTTTATCTGATATGCAAATTACTTTATAAAATTGGACACTGTATAAATAAAAAAACCCCAAACCACTCAATAGACTTATTCTGGAAGCTGCAGAACTGTCAAGATGAAAGAGGTGATATAATTAAAGATCTCCATGGTGGATTTTCTTCACAAAACAAGCAGCTCGGGTTGTATTTCAGAGTGATCTTTAACTTCTGTGCCAATTATATCAGGAGCTAAAAAGATTAGTCTGTGGAGCAGTGAGGGCTGATGATTTAGTTGATTCAGATGATTTGTGCGACAGCACCTCTAGGCTTACTCTAAAATATTCAATATTATATTTTAATAGTGTTATACCATACCATGCTGGAAATGTTACAGCTGGGAAAAAATACAATTCACTAGCATTTAATATAAAGTGACACTAAGTCTGCATCTCCTTCCATCCCTAAAAATAGACTCTGATAGAAATTCTTATTTCTTACACCATTCCAAAACAGAAAAAGGTATTTGAAAATCAAAGCTTGAATTTTGTATGACAAAAAGAGGTGTCTAAACAGCACTTTATTTGTACTTCTGCTTGGATACTGTTTATATTGAGAATTTAAAGCCGTGTGTCCATTTTGTCTTTGCATGATTCTAATAGGAGATACTAAAACTTGTGGGGCAAAAAAAAGGGATCAGTTGAAAGAAAAGAATATTTTTTCTTAGAGAACTAATGCCTGCCTGCAGTAATAACCCCCTCAGGCTCCTCTTCCCGATGCAATACTCCAAAGCTTCAACAAATCTCCACAACATTTTCAGGGACACTTCTCATTCCCTTTTGAGAGCAACAGTGTCCTTGACTTCTCCCCCTTCTGCCTGTGGCACATGGAAAATCCTGCAGTAAAGCTCTTCAGTTCCTGAAGTGCACAGAGAAACATTCCATAGGATCATGGAATCCTTTAGGCTGGAAAAGACCTCCAAGATCATCGAGTCTAAACACTAGCCCAGCACTGGCATCTTCACCACTAAAGCATGTGCCACATCCCCAGGTGCCACATCCACAGGACTGGGAATTTAAATTCCCAGGGAATTTAAAAGCCCGAGGTGCATGAAGGGACTTTGGTTGCAGTGCTTAGCTCAGATCTACCCCCAGCCCAGTCCCCCTTGGTCTCAGATGTTCCCTCATCTCTGCAGTGAAACAGCCCTGGCTGCACATCCTGGCACAGAGGGATGGTGAGGAAGGAGGATCACGAGCCTGCTGAAATCCTTTCATTCCTGGGGAATCGGGGCTCATCTGCCAGGGCATCTGCCAGCACAGCCAGGCAAGACAAGCCTCAAGGTCACCGAGCTCGTTTGCCACATGCCAGCAGCAGACAAGTGCGAGCTAAAGTAGGACATTTTTGATCCCATGCCCATTAAGTGTTTTGCTTTCATTTCAGCTTAAGTCTTCCTGAAGGTGGGATCAAGCATTTTAACTCCGAAACATGATTTACCCTGACATCAGGCATTGTCCCTGCTAAGGGATGCATTTGCTTCAGCACATTTCCAATTATCACAAGAATCATTTAGGAAAGACAGGCTACATTGTAATCCCGAATCACGCCACGCTGACCTTCCAGACGGGATCCAAATCCTCTCTTGGAAGCTGCCAGAACACCTGTTTTCCTTAAAGCATCCCATGCCACTCTCTGCATTTAACTTCACCACAACAAACCAGAACCCCAGCGGCCAACTTCAATCTGTATTTTCCAGAGAAGACACAGAAACTGCCCAGAGCAAGGCAGAGGAGAATCATCACTTAATGCAGAGCTCTGAGTCCTCCCTCATTTTCGTACCAGACATCTCCTTCATGTCCCTGCAGCCTATTACCCAGCAGATCTCTAATTAACAGCCCCACAGATCCCTACTCCTATTTTTCACACTAAGACAGGGAAAAAGAGAAGTTTCCTTTTTTGCCACCAACCAAAAAATGAGCAGGAACACCATTAAAACTTCACATGAATACAGCAACAACATCTCAGCATTGCCAGCCAGGAGATGACACGCAGGAGAATCCTGATCCCTTTTTTCAGCCTGGATTCATTGCTCACATCCTTTTAATAGCCGTGTAGGTACTGATGAATTACATCAATGCTGTCTTATTTTCAGAGTATGGCAATTCCCTTCCAGGAGGAAGGACTCCAGCCAAAGTCAAGGAATAATCGCTCTGTTCCTCCTCAAACATGGCTGAAGTCAGTGACAGCCACGGCACCTGCACGGCAGCTTCTGCTGCTCCCAAAATGAAGGCTGCCATCCATTTTGCTGTTTCCAATAGGACACTTAAAAAGGTGGGTTTAGGGATGTTTTCTGCCCCTCGAAAAGCCTGGTTGGTCTGTGCACAGCCCCTGTCAAACCTGTGGGGTTCTTCCCTCCCCAAACTGACACCATTCCCGATGCTCTCCGTTGCTTTGCTTTTCCAGATGCCAGTGCTGCCCCACACCCTCACACCCCCGCCCCTCTTTGTGTCCTGTGTCCTTCTCCTCGCCCTTCTTGTCACCAGTCACCTCCCCTCCCACCCAATGTCCCCAGTTCGGGCATCTCAGCACCCACCACAGCCCCATCCCGTGTCCTGCCCCACCTCATCCCAAACCTCCTGAAGCTCACCTTGTCCTATCCTCAGCCCCAACCCTGTGCCACTGCCCCACCGTGTCCCCACGGTGCTGTCCCCATGCCACCACCCCAATGTGCTGTCCCCAATGCCACCACCCCAGCCTGGCCACGCTGGATGAGCCATCCCCCACGCGATGTCCCCACGGTGCCGCTCCAGCACTGACCACACCATGTCCCTACCGCCACCACCACCAGCCACTCCTTCGTCCTGTCCTGCTGTCCCCATGTCCCGAACTCCTGGCCCCACCCCCTCATTACAATACCCAAGACCCCTCATCACCATACACAGACCCACCTCCATTATCATAACACAGTCCCCACTCCCTCATTATCATACGGCAGACCCTCATTACCATAACACAGACCCCGCCCCTCATTACCATGTCACAGGCCCCGCCCGCTCTCATTATCATACCCCAGACCCCTCATTATCATACTAGGGCCCGCCCCTCGCTGTCAGACCACGCCCCCTCATTACCATACACCAGATCCCTCATTACCACAGACTCTGCCCCCTCATTATCATACATAGACCCCATCCCTCATTACCCTTCCTTGACCCCGCCCCCTCATTACCATAACCCAGACCTTTTATTACCATTTCAGACTCCACCCCCTCATTACCATACCCTGAACCCGCCCCTCATTACCATAACACAGACCCTGCATTACCATATCAGACTCCGCTCCCTCATTACCATACATAGGCCTAGCCCCCTCATTAACATAATTCAGACACCTCATTATCATACATAGGCCCCGCCTTCTCATTACCATACCCATGCCCCGCCCCCCATTCCCTCACCGCCCCCCCTTGCCCCCCTCACTCACGCGGGCGGTTCTTGCGGACCGAGTCCCGCCGCTGCCGGCTCACCGACCCCCCTCTCTCCCGGGGCTGCGGCCCCGCCGCGCCGTCCGCGCCTCCGCTGCTCCTCCGCCGCAGCTGAGTGGGCCCCGCGTCCGCCCCGCCGCCGCCACCGCCCCGCCGCCGCGGCTTCTTCTCCTCCTCCGCGCCATCGCCGCAGCTGCGCGGCGGCTCCATGGGCAGCGCGGCCCGGCCCCATGGGCCGCCCGCCCGCTCTGATCCCGATCCCGGCCCCGATCCCGCTCCGCCGCCGCAGCCACCGCCCCCGGCGCGCCTGCGCCGCGCGGCCCCGGGGGGCGGGACACGCCATGAGGCGCCGACCAATGGGCGCCCCAGGCGGCGCGGAGCGACAGGCGGCTCAGCCAATGGGAGGAGGGGGCCGCGTGTGTGTGCGCGGGGATGCGGATGGTGACAAGCGCAGCGGGCCAATCGGAAGCGCGCGCCAGAGGGGGCGGGTGGATATGCGGCAGCGCTGACCTATGGGATTCCCCCGGAATGAGATTGACAGCGCAGCTGTCCAATGGTGCGGGCGCTCTGGGGTGGGGGCGGGAGAAGGCGCGGTGATTGACAGGCCGGGTAACCATGGCAACGCGGGGGGGCGAAGGGCAGAGCCGCAGCAGGCCCGGCCGGGCTGGTTTGAGTGTGATTTCGATATGCAGATTAAATGGTCCGTGAGGGACATTAAAGATCATCCCATTCCATGGGCAGGGACACCTTCACTAGCTCAGGTTCCTCCAAGCCCCGTCCAACCTGGCCTTGGACACTCCCAGGGATCCAGGGGCAGCCACAGCTTCTCTGCCCAACCTGGG
>JAWWEW010000131.1:70863666-70881015 GCA_035583185.1 Anabacerthia variegaticeps
GCTGCCCCTGGATCCCTGGGAGTGTCCAAGGCCAGGCTGGACGGGGCTTGGAGCAACCTGGGCTGGTGGAAGGTGTCTCTGCTCTTGGCAGAGGGAGAACAAGATGGTCTTTAATGTCCCTTCCAACTGAAACCATCCTGTGATTCCATGCCAGGGCACACAAATAATCCCTCTCTCTTCCCTCCCTGCCCTAACTCAAAACTCACCTGGCTGAAAGCACCAGCTGTGGTTGTCAAACCCACTGTGCTGTGGTTGCTCTTATGGTACTGCCGTGTTTGTGGGCTGCAGCTGTGATGGTGGAAGTCAAAACAACTGAGTGTGGGTTGGGTTTTGGTATATAGGTTATATAGAAAATCCTACTGTCCAGTGTAACAGGTGTGGAGATTGGAAATCTTTTTTAAAATGGGACTGTTTATCTTTTTCCCAAAACACGTGTGGAAGAATCAAAAAATCACGGAACGGGTTGGCTTAGAAGGGACCTTAAAGATCATCTCATTCCATGGGCAGGGACACCTTCTACTAGACCAGGTTGCTCCAAGCCCCTTCCAACCTGACCTTGAGAGTGCTCCTTTTATTCCATGTGCAAACAGATCACTTGCTCAGGCAGCAGTGACTCTTTATTCCAGAATAATTTGTTGTCCTAATTCCTTCCTGTTGAAGCAGCTCCATTTTGCATGGAATAATTAGTACTAATTTGGACCTGGGATGGAAAAACAAGAGTTCTCTGACTTCAGAGGAGTAGACAAGAGCATAACCTCTGCCTTTCCTGCATGAGTCAGGTCGTGCCATGCCATCCCTCCTCTGAAGCAAAATTAAAACCTGTCTGTGAGACCAAACATCCTGGGTTGGTAGGAGGGAGCAGGAGGTGGAGGTGTCATGGATTTGAAGCCTTCTGCTGTTGCAGGGAGCTGAGGACATGTGTGGTGAGGGGGAATGGGCCACCACCTCCTTCCCTCTTGGCTGACACCGAGGAACAAATAAACAAAAATGTTCCCACCGCGCTGATGTGAAAAGCTGCTTGTGAGCCAGCCTGGCCTGGTGGTGGATTCCTGGCGCCCTGGCCAAGTACTTGAGATCCTTTTTATTGCCATAACGAGGATTTCCTCATCCTGCCCCACAGTCTGACTCGAGCCACAGTTATTTTCTGGTCCTTCCGGGAAGACATCCCTGCTCTGCCTTCCTTTGCGTGGTGAAGGGAAGGCAGCCAAATCCCTTCCCTCCCCCAGTCCTTTCCCTCCCCCAAATCCCTGCGTGTTTGCAGAAGGGGAGGTGCAGCCATCCCTCCTGGCTTCCCCCCCGCCTGTCTCTGGTAGGTTCAGTGTTTGCTAATGGGGTTGTGAGCACTGAGGCCGTGAACATCTCTTCAGGCTGAGTCCTGGAGGCAGTGGAAATGGGGGATGTCTAGCCCTGAAATCCCAGCTGCCAAGAGATGGGATTCCCAGTGCCTGCATATCCAACCACCAGAAGCTTGGGCTGATGGATGCTACTTAAACAGAGAGTTTTAAGACTGGATTCATAACTTGGGGGTCCAAAACACTGCTTGACACCCCAACTACCTGGCTAGAAGCGTGTTAGAAGCTGACTGCAGAGGTGCTGCAGCAGCATACCTGTGTGGAAAACAGGGTTCGGCGTGTTCGAGCTTGTAGGATTTGTGTATCCAAGTGAAGTAAGAGGTGACAGGAAACCTTGATCCAGGTATGAGCAGTGAATCAATCAGCACTGGATTACTCGGGGGTTGAACCAGCCCCCCCCCAGCATGACTGTCCTCCCATAGCACGCCTGATGTTTCGAAATAAGCTCTCAGTGAGGATCGTTCTGATGATCTAAACCCCAGGGGTTGAGCTGGCTCTGGGCTCCACCCCGTCGGGGGTGACCTTGTTTTGGGGCTGCAGAGAGCAGGGATTCCTGGTGGAACTGCTGAAGGAAGGATGTCTCCCTGGATCTGTGCCCAGGTGATGATCCCAGGGAGTTGGGGATCTCCTGCCCAGAAGGCAACTTGTGGAGGGTCTCTCCAAAAATGGCTCCCAGCCATCCTTGCTTGTCTGTTGTGCACCCAGCATGTCATCTTCTGGGAACACTCATAGAATGGTTTGGGATGGAATGGACCTTAATGATCATCTTGTTTCACACCCCTGCCGTGGGCAGGGACACCTTCCACCAGCCCAGGGTGTTCCAAGCCCCGTCCATCCTGACCTTGGACACTTCCAGAGATCCAGGGGCAGCCACTGCTTCTCTGGGCACCCTGTGCCAGGGCTTGCCCACCCTCACAGGGAAGAATTTCCAGTCTAAATCTACTCTCTTTCAATTTGAAGCCATTTCTTCTTGTCCTGTCACTCCATGCTCTTCTAAATTGTCTCTCTCCTTCTTCCTTGTGAGCTCCTTCAGGTCCTGGAAGGCCACAATTAGGTCACCCCAAAGCCTTCTCTCCTCCAGGCTAACAATCCCAACCCTCTCAGCCTTTCCTCACAGCAGAGCTGCTCCAACCTCTGATCATTTTGGTGGCCTCCTCTGGACTGGCTCCAACAGGCCACAGTGGTGAACTTGCAAACCAAGCATCAGATCCTCCTGTAATCCCTGGGAATGTGTGGGGTCAATCCCTTGCTTTCAACCCCGTGTTTTCAGCACTGGTGTCTCATTTCCTACTCTGGGGATTTCAAACACTTCATTCACAACCTGTGGCCGGCTCAGGGCTGATATTACGAATTTGTGTCAGTAAATGACATTGTGGTACTTGTCAGAGAGGGCTCTGCAGCCAGGAAATCTGTTCCTGGCCTCAACGTGGTTGCAACCAGCTCAAAGTCCTTCTTGCTTCCCAGTTAGGCATCTCTTACTCCATCCACAATAACCCTACTGTACAAACCCAGCCCTGGAGAAGGGACAGGAGAAACAGAGCTGGAGGAAGAATCAACCTGCCAAGGCAGTGAAATAGGTGGAAGAAAAGCCAGGAAGGAACTCAGGTCTGGCCACTGGTGTCAAGGTGACCTGAGACGCTCAGCCAAAGGGACAGATCTCACAGTCCTGATGCTGTTAGAGGTTTCTAGAAGGCTGAAAACCTCAAGGAAGTAAAGCTCACTGAGTAAGAGGAGAAATATGAAGAACAGGATTTGCTTTTTATTTCTTTGTTTTTGGTTTTGTTTAAAAGAAAAGAGAGCATTTTAGTGGTTTATAAGGATTCCAGCAGCGCTCTGGGAAAGCGCAGCCTCTTGTTCCAGGCACAGGGATATCCTGGCTCTCGACCTGAAGGTTTTGAGGGACCATAAATTTTTCTGGTGATAGAGCGTGGCAGGACAGCCTTCAAAACTTCCCTGCTGCTCCACAGTTTGAGTCATGGTTTTATCATGCCAGCAGATAACCATCTCACTTGTGTTCCAGAAGCGAAGCTCTTATGGGTATGTTTGAGAAGCCTGAAAATAAATATATTCACATGTGTTTCCCAGTGTTGCTGAACATGTGGTGTGTCTCAGAGCCTCTGGATTTCACTCTCTTGCAAACTGGCCACTCTTGAAGGCTCAGAGGTGCAACTTCAGTCCAAATGCTGGAGCTTCACACCCCTCCCATGGCAGACACTAACGCCATCCCCTCCAGGATGAATTAGAGATGAACAGAGATGAGTTAGAAATGAATAATAAATTGGAAAGCATGGATAATCCTCAAGATTTTCTCTTGAGGAGACTTTAAACCTATTTGGCTACAGGCAAATAGATGTTTTTAATCCCAGTTGCCGTGTAGAATTTGCATCCTCATTCCAGGCAGGGTGGGAATACTGGATGGGATCTTTGGTGGCAGCAGCTTTTCTTTAGATACTCAGCTAGCTGGGGGATTGAGACTGGGATTAGAGTGGTTAAATTATTTTCTAAGCTTATCTAGGAGTGTGCTTGACAACCCTTTTGGTGAAGAACTGTCCCCTCATATCCAATCTAAATCTCCCCTGGCACAACTTGAGGATGTTTCCTCTCATCCTGTCACTTGTAACCTGGGAGAAGAGCCTTGCCCCCACCTCACTACAACCTCCTATCAGGGAGTTGTATTCAGCCAACTCGTTTATCATCCTCCTGTACGTGGCTTGGTCTTCTGTGGTTGTGTAGGAGTTGTTTTTTCACTCCTGGAGGTGAAATCTGTGGCCCAGCCGTTGGTCTGTGTTGCAGCAGTGTCTGAACTGGGGTTGTGCTTCAGTTGTGCTTAGCAGGCAGGTCTGGCCTCTCAAAATCCAGCATGCAAATGAATAAAAATTAAAATAATCAAATAGGCAAGGGCGAAGTGACAGAGAAAAGCAGCTTTGGAAGGGTTAAGGTGAATCTCTGCTCTGCTGGGAGGTAACTAAAAGGCACACTCATCCTTTCTCATGCCTCCCATCCCCTCCCCTGCCGAGGCTCCAGAGAGGATGACAACCTGGTGGTTGCTTGAGCATTTCCCACCTTGGGTCCATCAGCATGTTAAAATGGTCTGGAGGGTCCCCAGGCATCTCCATCCCTCTGGGTGGCTTGTTGTGAGGGTCCCTGTGGGAATTCATGTCCCTTGTCCAGAGGGTCCCCAAGCATCTCCATCCCTCTGGGTGTCTGTTGTGAGGGTCCCTGTGGGAATTCATGTCCCTTGTCCAGGGCTGCAGGGGCCCTCTTGGTGATTCAGTTGTAAAACCAGCACTGCAGGTGCATGTCCACAAAGCTGACAGGTCTCTTGATCGACCCAGGAGAGCCACCTGAGTATCTCATGCTGCTTCTTGTGTCCAGGTCTTATTCGTGGCATAATTGAGGCTTTGCTCTTTGCCTCCTTTGAAATTTGTTAGACTGAGTTCCGTGCCTGTTTTTATTCCACGATATTCCGTGGGGGTTGCTCGAGTTTATGTAACTTCCCATATGTTGCCCTCTTCCTGTGGAAACTTGAAGATAAATTGTGAAATGCAGGGAGGCTGCTTTAAAAGGATATATCCTCAGCTGGATCTCAGCCTGTTCATGGCAAGAAAAGGGGAACCTCAGAGCCCTCTGCCCTTGTTCCCTCTCTGGCCCAGCTGAGTGAGCAGTGTGGGATGGAGCACCTGATGCTGCCCTGTTTCCCAATGCTGGGATGCTGCTCCAGGAGGAGACCATGGTGAGCTGGCAGCAGGCTCCAGAGCAGGCACGTGCTGTAAGGAAGGGTGGTGGTTTCTCCATGGAAAGGCTGCAGCCCCAGCATTGTTCCCTGAGAGCCCTCTCCCACTTCCCAAAGCTGCTGCGTTCCCTACATCTCTGCCCAGCATTGTTTTCAGTGGAGCTTTAAGGCAGGGTTGATTGAACCACGTGGCTGGACCTGGTCTTGCCATGTGCTGCTTGGTCTACACTCCCATGTATATCATAGAATCATGGAATTGTTTGGGTTGGAAAAGCCCTCTAAGACCATCAAGTCCAACCATCCCCCAGCACTGCCAAGGCCTGACCATGTCCCCAAGTGCCACATCCACACAGCTTTGAAATCCCTCCAGGGATGGGGACTCCACCACTGCCCTGGACAGTTGTGCCAAGGATGGACAACCTTTTCAGTGGAGAAATTTCTCCAATATCCCACCTGCCCCTGCCCTGTCCCAGCCTGAGGCCGTTCCCTCTGCTCCTGTCCCTGTTCCCTGGGAGCAGAGCCCGACCCCACCCCGGCTTCCCTCTCCTGGCAGGGACTTGCAGAGCCAGAAGGTCCCCCCTGAGCCTCCTTTTCTCCAGGCTGAGCCCCCCCAGCTCCCTCAGCCCCTCCTGCTGCTCCAGCCCGTTCCCCAGCTCTGTTGCCCATGTTGAAGGGATCTGAAGATGCTCAGTATCTTGCAGATGGGCCTTCTTGGGCTCCTGTGGTTATGACATAAGCCGAGGTGGTGGGAGATTCATGGCTCTTGTTCACTGCAAACCTGAACAAAACCCTTCACCCATCACCCAGCTCGTTTCTGCTTATCAATTTGAAAATGGTTCTATCCCAAATGGGAGAGCAGTTGCAGGCAGGATGCTGGCAGAGCTTCCAGCCTCCACTGAGGAATTACACAGCGTGTGATTAGTCCCCAAAAACATCTATTTCCATTCCCTCTCCAACGCCCCTGGAGCAAAGCCAGGAAGCCCAGCCCCTGAACAAACCCCCTTTTGAACTTCAAGGCTGAGAAACTGAATTTTCATTCTGAAAACGGAGCTGATTTGACTGGTGGACGAAGAACGAGGAAGTCTGTGCACAAGTGGATGGGAGAGGTGGAAAGTCCTGAGGGGAAAAAGTGCTTCAGAGATGAGCCACACAGGTCTGATGATGGTTGGGTGGAAACTGCAGCCAGGGCTCCTGGACAGCCAGGCAGCCTCAGTGGTGACGGGAAAGCTGAGCTCCTCAGCATCCAAACCCGGGAACTGACCTATTCTGTAGCTCTTTCTGGACTTACTGCGGGATCATGACTGGTCTTAGGAAGCCAAGAACTTTGCTGTTGCTCAATTCTCACTCAGCCGCCTTGGTATGTGTTACTTGGAATGGTTTTCTTTTTGTAGAGTGGATTTAGGGTTGCCAGCGTGGGATCTTTGGAGATTGATGTGCTTGGCTGCTGTGGGAAGAGGTGGTGGTGAGGTGGGGCCTGGCTTGGTGACTGTGGCTTCATTAGAGGAGACATGACAGGTGACTTTGGGCAGCACAGCAGACTGGAACACAAAACTTGCAGTTTAATCTCTGTCTCTTCTGCCCCAAACAAGTTCCTGCCTTTTGCTGCCCATAATTAGGGATGCACAAATTTCATAGAGTCATGGGATGGTTTGAGTTGGAAGGGACCTGAAAGACCATCTCATTCCAACCCCCTGCCATGGGCAGGGACACCTTCCACTAGACCAGGGTGCTCCGAGCCCCGTCCAACCTGGCCTTGGACACTTCCAGGGATCCAGGGGCAGCCACAGCTTCTTTTGGGTTTGGAGGGTGCAAATCTCACCCACTGACAATTTGGCTCAGTTTGGGAGAGAATCTTACAAATGGTGTTTTGAAGCCTTTGAGGAGTCCTCTTCTTAGGGGACTCATGGTGCTATGTGTGTTCACAAGGGGGGTTTAATTTTGGGCTGTTCAGTGCCCTATGGGCCGAGAAAAGTGGCACGGATTTAAGGGAATTTAAGCTCCTGGAGCCCTGTGTGCTGAAATTCCACCCACCTGTGCCAGAGAAGGTATTGCTGCCCAGCTGAGATCTTTGTATTTATATTTGATGTTGAATTTTCCTCCTCCTGCTGCTTCATTAAGGCAATACAGTCATAGAAATGTCAGTAATTAACTAATGAAGGACACGGGTGGTAGCACAGTGAGCAGCTTCCACAGGTGTGTGGCTGTTATTCCACAGTTTTCACTCCAGCATGGAAAGGTCATCTTGGGATACCTTCGTTATGCTCACTGTGACTGGTCCCATCCTAAATCCAACACTTCCCATGTCACCTCAGCTGTTCCCTGCCCCCTGGATGGCCATGGCAGTGCTGTGTCCCCCCCTCCAAAATTGGGGTGCAAGCAGGCTGCCAACCCTGCCTCCGGCAGATCCCGACCCCAGGGGTAGGAAGAGGGATGCCACTTCCATATTTTTTCCCTATTTTGCCTGTTACAGTAATTATTGCTGGTCTTTTCAAGCATTCCTTAAGTTCTGTCTTCATTTACAGGCCTGGGCTGTTGGTGCAGGAGGATTGTTTTGCTGAAGGGGTGACAAATGGCAGCTCAGCTCCTTTGGGATGCTTTGATGTGACTCATTAAGAGGTTCACATCCTGAGGGACTCGCTGACATCCAGAGCTGTCCTTCGTGTCCCTCCCTGTCCTTATTAAAGGTGGAAATGCCAGACTTGGCTGTAGGGTTGAAGCAGATGGAGCATGAGCAGCAGGAATATTTACTTCCCTTCTACTGCCCTCCAAAGGTGCTGCAGCCTCTGCTCTGGGGAGTATCAAAGTTCAGCCACTGGGTTCCTTCATTTTGGTGGGTTTTTTGGAGAGCCAGAGTTGCATCAAGCCTTGGGAGGCTGCAGCCTCTGAGAGCTGCTGTGGCATGAACTCACCTTTGGGCTTGGACTACCAGCTTCCATCTTTGGGCCAGCTCTCAGGTAACAGTGGCTTTTGTCAAAGACAGGAGTGTATTTTGTGTCCTTCTTGTAGGAAGCTCTTCCAGTGACCCTGTTGGAGCTCTTCACTGTCCTTCAGCCAGTTCTGAAGCATCTCTGACCACCCCAATTTGCCTGTGGACACTTGATGTGAGGTTACAAATGACCCCATCAAACTGTGGTGTTGGATGTTATGTTAGAATCAATTTTTCTCATTGCTGATGGTTTTCTTTCATATATTTTTGGAAGCTGGGCCCTGATTTTACTTTGAAGCAGTCAGACATTGAGTAAAACACTCCAAAGCTTTCAGAGAATTTGAACTGTGTTTTCCCTTCAGACATTCTCAGTCCTTTCCACCCTGGGTCTGATCCCAGATACCTGCTCTGAGCTGTGCCCAAGTCACAGAGGCACTTGGATCTGCATCTGGAGGGAAGTGAGAACATTGGGACTGATGGTTTGGGGGGACAGGAACTGAAAATGCACGTGGTGCTTAAATCTGTTCTTGCTAATAAGAGCCACTTGAACTTATTTTTGGGCACAATTTTGGTCCATCCTATTCTGGAGCTAAATTCATGGCTTGTGTTTTGGATTGTCTCCTCCTTCCCTCTTGGTCTCCAGCTGCCAAACCCTCTCTTCTCCCCCCTGCCCTGGCATGTAGCATTGCAGTATCTCAAGCTCCACCACTGCAGATGTGCCAGCTGGAGATACTGAGCTCCTACAGGTCTAAATTTTGGGAAAAAAATGACTGACTTGAGAAAAACCTGGTGTGTGCTGAATTTTCTGCCTGCTCAGAGCCCATTGATGAACACACACCTCGAAAGTTTCGTCCAGGAGAGCTCCCAAGTGTTGCTGCTGTTCTTAGGATGCTTTGGGTTGGAAAGAACTTGAAGATCATTTAGTTCTGACCCCCCTGCCACGGGCAGGGACATTTCCCCCTAGCCCAGGATGCTCCAAGCCCCGTCCAGCCTGGCCTTGAAGCCAGTTCTGCTCACAGACATCCTCTGCTTTTACAAACCCATTCCCTAAATTATCTCTGCTGACAAAATCACACTTACGTCAAGCACTTGCCCACTTAGTTCTTCCACTTGTGATTTTTCTTTCCTCTGGGCAGGGTTGTTTGTCAGCAGCTTTGAGTGCAAAGATGCCTATTTGTTAAGTCTTTCCTGGCTGCCGAGTTTAAACTCTTTAATATTCCTGTCTTCTGTGAGTTCTCTTCCATGAACTTTCCTTCACGGATCCTCCTCCCATTTGTCAAAGCCTTGCTCACAAATTTGGGGTCCAGGGAGGGACTGGGGTGTTCCTGTTGTGTCACACCAGACTGCCTGCTGTCCCTGGGGAGAAGGAGAGGGATGTGAAATAAAAGGAGAGTCAGTTCTTCTGTGCTTATTGAGAAATGCTGACTTTTGAAATGCCCTAAGCCTGAAGTCTCATGTTTGGAGAACAGATCTGATGTGCCTGATGGTGCTAACCAGTTCCCACTCAACTTGCCTATTGCCTGGTCCAAAAGGGATTTATTCCCTTGGAAGTAGAGCTCATTCAGCTCACTTTAGGTAATGGGCAGCTGAGAAAGCAACACTTTTGCTTTTTCCTGGCAGAAAACAACCTGCAGAGGCTTCATTAGTAATGAGCTAATCTGAGCTAATCTAAGCATCATGAGCTGCTAAGCCTTGTCATCTTTGACTGCCAGGCACGAGCTGTGAGCTGAAATCAGTGGTTTAGTCACAGAACCATGGAATGGTTTGGGTCGGAAAGGACCTTAAAGACCACCTAGTTCCACATCTCTGCCATGGGCAGGGACACCTTCCACCAGCCCAGGGTGCTCCAAGCCCCATCCAACCTGGCCTTGGACACTCCCAGGGATCCAGGGGCAGCCACAGCTTCTCTGCCCAACCTGGGCCAGGGCCTGCCCACCCTCCCAGGGAAGAATTTCCCCCTGATATCCAATCTAAACCTCATCTGTTTCAGTCCTGTCCTACAACCTCCTTTAACTTTGGTGCCAGCTGTGCCTGTTTCACCACCAATATTTGCACTTAATATTCCCACTTCCTGCTTAATAGCAGGGGGGTCAAGCCCTGTCTTGTCAAAGTTGGGTGTTCTCTGGGGCTCAGGCACAGCTCCTTTGTGAGTCCCTGGCTGAGCAGGGAGGGCTCTTGCCCCCGTGCCAAAGGGAAAGGGAAGGTGTGAAGAGCTGACAAGTTGTTTCGTGGCAGAGGTGAGCTGCTGTAAGGAGGAGGTGGTGTTGTTTTGGAGAGTTTATTTTTCTGTTCCCTGCTTTCTGCACGTGTTGGACCACGTCTGGTGGTGGGGTAAGACAGCTCAGCTTGCTTTCCTTGGCTCAGAGCCACGCTCCGGCACGGCACCCCATCCTGGCTGACTCCTTGGCAGGTGAGCTGATCCCACTGGGGCTGACACAGAGCCTGGCACGGGCAGCTCTGGGAGTGCCTGGGGTGGGAGGTGGAGGAAAAAGGAGCTCTCACCAGGTGGCAGAACCCCATCCAGCTTGGAGAACCCTGAATAACCCCCCACAGAACTCCCGACTCCAGCTGGTGCCCCTGACTCCTGCCTCTGGGTAGGCTGAAATGGAAATGTGGAAACCAGATGTGACCTACTCATGCTATCTTGTTTAACTATCTATAGCCAGATGTTTCCAGCTTGTAGTGCTAATTTCCACTTGCAGTTACCCATGAGCTAACTCCAAGATGCCTTCATGTTTGGGAAGAGGAGTAGAACTAACATTAACATTAGTCAGGTGATCCATTATTTCCCTTGACCTGACATCTCTTGCATCCAGGTAGGATAAGCCTGTCCATCTCCAAACTGTTGCTTACATCTGGAAATCTTCTTGTACTGAATATTTGTCTTTATTATATGGGTGAGAGGACTTAAAAGCAAGAGCAATCAGATTTTTGCCCAGAATTTTCATACTTTGCAAGGACATTTCGTATCCATTTTAGAAGACAGTGGGAACAGCTTTCTCCAAGGGATGCTCTTCCCTCAGGACTGCACTTTCCTTAAATTTCTTTGGCATGTGACCACGGAGCATGGACGGACTCGCAGGAATGTTTCTAGCTCCCTTTGAAAGGCAAGCTGTTCTTTCAGCCTCTTGCAGAATCACCCTGACAGGAGACGCTGTAATCAGGCTGCAGAGGTAATTGCATTTGTAATGTGAAAGACAGAACAGAGTCTACAATTCTCGTCCTCCACTGGCTCTTTGGGGACTCAAGGTAGTCCAAAAAAATCCCCAAACCAGCAGAACCAACCATTGCTTTTGACATTTGCTATTGGTCTGGGCAAAACATTAGGAAACAACATACTCAGGGGGACAAGATGATCTCATACATCTGCCTTTAAAGCAACATGCTCCTGTGAAAACACTTCTGTGCCTATTCCAGAGCACTGACTGCTGCCTGGATCTCCTCTGCCTCCCCCTAGGCCAGCTCAGCTTAGTCAGCAAGTTCCAGTTCAACTTCTCTTCTGCCTTTTATTTTGTCCTGTGCCTGGGTTAGCTCCATTCCCCACTAACCAGCTCTTTGTCAGAGGAAAGGCTTCCAGGATGCTGCCAGCAACTTACTGTCCATTTCCTGAGGAGAACTGCTTGCTTTTAAGTAGTTTGCCTGAAATCTTTGCTATTCCAGTGCAGCTAAGGCTTCCTGTGTTGCTTGACCTTCTTGGGATGAAGGTCCAGCCACCCACATGCGCTGTCTGCATTGAGCTTGGAGCCTGGAGAACAAATCTGTGCCGGAGGATTTCGCCATCGCCGCGTTGTTGCTCCTTTGACACTGCGATGCGCGGCGATTCTCGGTGTAGCAACTGGGATTTACAAGCTCTCTGCTCTTTATTGCTGTTGGGTTTTGATGGGTGTGGAGGCAGAAGCTGGGCTGGAGTGAGCCATAAGGGTTGGATGTCCCAGCGCTGCGGGAAGTCACGGATGGAGCTCAGTGGCTTGGACTACAGATGGCAAATCTTCCCTTGTCTTTCCTTGAGCCAGCCCTGAGTGCAGGTCAGACCTTTTTGATTTCCACAGCTCTTCAATATGAAGACAGTGAAAGGATCTTGGCATCCCAGGTGGAGATGAGCTTGTTTGCATGCAAGATACTCAAGGTTTTCCTCTAAAAAAGCTTTGGCGTTCCCAAATTGCCCAGCTTGAATGCCAGGCTGTTTCTTTCTTCCCTGTCATTGTAGGTGTGGTGTGGGCTTTCCCAACAGGGCATCGCTCATTCACTCCATTGTTTAAACAGACTAAAGTGGATTATCTTTTCAGGGTCTGATTCTTCCTGGGTTTTTTGGGAGCAGGTGCCAACAGCTGGTGTGGCCATATATGCAGAGAAGCAGCTTGTGTGGATGTGACTGCAGCCTCCTCTCTGCCTCCTTGAAAGCTTTCCATCTTCATTAAATGCACCTGCAGCAAGGAAACCTGACAAACCCATGAACTCCCAGCACCAGCAGCCTGGCTGGTGTTGGTGTTTGGGCTTTAACTGGGGAGGATGACTCAGCCTGTCCTCAGAAAGCACCAGAACTATCAGCACCACTTGACCACCGTTTTCCTGTTGTTCCCTTTTGTTACTCTCTTATTCCTTTTGTTGAAGCTTTTAAGAGCCAGGGTGCATGTTGGGGAGAGTGTCTGGATGTTTCCCATCACTGGGAGTCTCCTGTTTGTGTCTTCTCTGTGCCAGAAAAATGCAGGGATCAAGACTTTGTCTGAACCTGATCTTGTAGTATCGTAACCACCAGCTGACCTTAGAGAGCTGTATCCGATCACTCCACAACTAAATCTCTAAAAATCAGCATTTCCACTATAGAAATTCATACAAGTTCATTGCAAAGTCACTTAAAGTGCAGCAGAGTGAAAAATATGAGCTAGTTTGGGTTAAGTCTTTCAAGGTAGGTTAGTACCTCTCTAGAGGCCACAGAGGACTGGTGACTATGAAGATACAGCAAACTCATGCCAAACTCTTGTGTTTGGTCCTTGGGTTATGGCCTTGGTGCCTCAGGACCAAGCTGTACGTACTGGGCACTCCTGTTTTCCCTTGTTCATCCCTTTTTCCTAAAGAAAAGAACTCAGGGATGTACAGCAATGCCATATCAGAGTGTGTGCCTGGGTGCTGAAGGCACATCTTTGGCTTGTCAGCACGGGGCAATATCTGCATGGAAAGTGGGGCTTGTGGAGATGGGAACCATCCTGGCCGAAGTCGGAGCAGATGGGACGCGCAGACTGAACCAGCCCGTCTCGTTTATGCTTTATTAATTAGACATGTTATCAGAGTCATCTGTGTTTTCTTCCCTTTTCTCTTTCCAAACCAGTTCTGCTGCTTCCCTGCCCGCAGAGGCTCTAATGGGGAGGCCAGTTTGAATCCTTGAGACTGGCATGGCAACACTGGTTCACTGTGGTCTGTGTTAAACGCCATCAGAACTTTGGGGTGAGGACTTAGAGGGGCTCTGGGAGCTCTGGGGATCATAATTTTTGGAGTTGATGGTGCTGTCCTGGTAGCACATCCTCCCTCTGTGTACTGTCAGTGTTTGTAAGCACTTCCACCACGTGTGTTGATCATAGAACCACAGCATGTTTTGGGAGGGACCTCAAAGCCCATCCAGTCCCATGGGCAGGGACACCTTCCACTATTTCAGGTTGCTCCAAGTCCCATTCCAGCCTGGCCTTGGACACTTCCAGGGATGGGGCAGCCACAGCTTCTCCAGGCAAATTATGTCACTACTTGCTGTAGGATGTTTAAAAACTTACATGGATCGAAGAGGTGTCTGGCTGAACTCTTGGAAAGAAAATATAAAGATCCCTGGGTAGAAGCAGTCCATGCTGGAGACTGGGAAATGTTCTGGGGAGAAAATGGTACGTGCTGGTGTGGGTCTGACCTTGCTTCCTAGACCTGCTGCTTGCTGTTTTTGGAGTTACTGAATTAAATGGATCTTGGATGAAATATGTCATGCACACTGGGACAATCTCAGGCTGTCCCTATCCACACTCAGTTTTAAGATTTTCCGGAAGGAGAGAAAAACCTTTTAGAGGTTAAAGTGGCCATGTGGCAGCCAGGAATAGGGATTTTCCCAGGATTTCCCTTTGGACCTCTATTCCTTGCAGGTTGATATCCACATGCTCAATGGCGGTGCCCTTTTCTGCACGTGAGGGTGACTGGATTGTAAAACCCTTTGAGTGAACCCCTAAAGCTGGGCCAAGGAAGGTTCAGGCTGGATGTGAGGAGGAAATTCTTCACGGAAAGGATGACTGAACATTGGAATGGGTTCCCCAGGGAGGTGATGGAGCCCCCATCCTTGGAGGTGCTTAAGGAAAGGCTGGATGTGGCTCTGAGTGCTCTCATCAGGTTGACAAGGTGGGGATCAGTCACAGGTTGATGAGCTCTGAGGTATTTCCCAACCTACTTGATTCTGTGTTTCTGTGAGCGTGGTGTGCCCACCTCCAGTGGGGGAGATGGCGAAACAGGAATTGGACTGGATGGTCCTTCAAGCTCAGGATATTCTGTGACCCTGTGAAACCCCATAAAAAACCCCTCCTTTCAGACGCTTGGGAGTGGTTTGTAGCCACTGTTTGGTGAGGTGAAGGTGAGATCTTTGGATTTGCTTTATGTCTGATGCCCTTCCAGGGAAAATATTCACTCACTGAATGAGCAACAGGATCATCCCTGTGCCTGGGAGTGGGGGAGAAATGACTTTGAATGATGAGCTTGCTGGCTGACTTGGGTCCTGCCCAGATCCCTTCCCTTACAGCAGGATGAGATGATCACCGTGTCCAGGCTCTTCCCTTGCATATGTTATCCTTGGAGTCCTTTTCCCAGGCATGCCTTTGTGCAGGCACAGCATCTACCCTGGTAATGGGATGCTGGTGCCTTGTATCAGCCAGTTAATTGGGTCCCTCGGTGCTGGGATATTTCCTGCTGCTGCTGCATCCTCTTCCCAAAGCTATGCCTGCACCTCAGGAGCTTCCCTGCTGCTGGAGTTGGGATGCTGAGCTCTCCTCCTTGCCTGGAGCCAGGGGAGGTTAAATCACAGAAGGACCTTTGGGGATGCACGTGCTGGGAGGCTACTGGAGTCATTTTAATTGCGGTGTGTTTATCGAGCTTGCTGTAAACGCAGCAGGAGGTTGCTGCTTCTCCAGAGCCTGGAAGCCAAAGGTGTATCGATCCCAGGGAGCTGTGGGACACCAGTGGAGAGCTCAGCCAGGTTGTTTCCAGCTGGGGATGAAATCTCCCCTGTGTCTTGTGCTTCCTCCTCAACTTGTGCCCGACTGTAATGATTTTGTAAGGGCTGATTTCCCCTCCCTGTTGCTAGGGATGGGGGAAAAAAAATACCTCAGGAATACTCATCTCCCTCAGCCCAACACTGCAGATAACATTGAGTCACTGCTGAAAGCCTCAAAGCAAAACAGATGTTCGGTTTCTAGTGACTAAGTACTGAAGGTACCAAAGGAGCAAAGTTTTAAGTGTGGTTTTAATTTGTGGTTGGCAGCTGAGACAAAGCATGAGCAAACAAGGTGCAATGCAGGAATGCTCCCTCTCCTGTATTATACAACCTGTATGTTTTCATAAAACTTTTTTCCCCAGTTTTTCCCATTTTTTAAATAGGTCTTTCCGGCTTGACTCATTCTCTCTGTAGTTGTAACCTTTAGTTCTGGGTGGGAAGGCAATTATTTTGTGAGACATGAGACCAGTGGCAGGGGGAGTGGGCTTTTGTTGCTGCCTCTGTCATCTCACTGCTTGACAAGTCACTTCTCTGGGAGCGTCTTGTGTCTTGTGAAGCTGGGGATAATTATACCTGTACTCAAAAAGAAGGAAACTGGACTTAATGGTGCATCTCCTCAGCCTTATTTTGAATTCATGAATGAGTAGAAAACTTGGAATGTGACTGTCATGCAGCTGTTATTCTCTGAGTAAGAGGCAATTTTTGATGACCTGTGTTCTTAAAAAAGATGAATAAAATTAAATTCAGATCAGAACTGTGATCCCAGGATCCTGGGCTCGTTGGACAGCCGACACTGGGAGCTCCTTGAGGTGCTGCAGGTGTGGGTGTTGGGTTCCCATCCCTTTGATCCTGGTGAGAAACCTGCAGCACTGTCTGGCTGTGTGAAGCACAGGTGCTGTGTCCCTCCTTGCCACTCCAACCCCAGCACGTGAGAACATAAAAGGGAAGGGATTGTGTCCTGGTCCCTCTTCTCACTGCAAGTGCTTGTGGGTTCCTCAAGTTCTAGGAGTATCTTACATAAAAGACATGAAAATCCTGAGAAGGAGGACCATGGCCAGAATTCCTTCGTAGGTAATTTCATAACCCACTACACTCTGTACTTCTTGGACTTGTGACTTGCATATTTGGCTGTGTAGCACCACATCATCAGAGAAGGACAGAACAGACCTTGGGCTGACCAGCCTGCTCTCCCTGCTGTGTGGGGAGTGGATTTGTACTGTTGAGCCCACGTGGGAGTGAAGCCAAGGTTCCATCTCGCCAGTCCTGCAGGATTTAGCTTTGTTATTGGCAAGTTCTGGATGGTTTCTGTTAAGAAAAAGGCTTTTTGGATGTCTTCTGAGGGTTCCTCCCTTTGGAGGCTTTCTCAGGAGCCCCTGTGCTGAGCACTTAATCTTCCACCCCACTTAAGGGAAGAGAGGCAGACACCAAACTCTGTTGGCACCTTGTTTCACTTAATTCTTGCATTTAATTGTTCTTCATTCGGCTTTTCAGAGAGTCTCTGCCAAAATGAAGGAGCTAAAAACTAAAGTAATTATTGTGGTGATGGAAGCAATCAAAGAGGCCATCAGGCTCCTGGTCTGTGTGCTGTGCGGAAAGGAGCAGGCTGGGACTGAGCTCATCTCCAGGGACAGGCTGGGCTCCAAGAGTTAATTTTGCCCCTGGCTTCTCTGTCCATGAGTAATCCATTTGTGCTGGGAGGAAATGGCAAGTTCTTACAGCAAGGACAGGCTTCTCTGCTGGAGAAAATGATGCCTATTTATCATATGATGCTCTCCGTGCCTTTTTTATTTGTCCTCCCTCTGAACTAAGCTCTTTGGTGATGAGCTTTCCTGTCTGACAGCAGATTTCGCAGTGGCCTCCAAGTGTTCCCTGCAACTCCTCACACAACCCCAGGCACCAGTTTGTGCTGAGGCCACCCAGTTGGGAAGGAGCTTGGCAGGAAAGGACTTGGAGGTTCTGGTGGGACACCAAATTTGAGCCAGCAACGAGCCCTTGTGACAAAGGACAGCGGTGTCCTGGGCTGTGAGAGGCAAAGCAGTGCCAGCAGGTCAGGGAGGGGCTCCTGCCCCTCTGCCCAGCACTGGTGGGGACACACCTGGAGCACTGG
>JAWWEW010000131.1:70881208-70896392 GCA_035583185.1 Anabacerthia variegaticeps
CCAGTGGTGCCCAGGGACAGGACAAGGGCAATGGGCACACACTGAGGCACGGGAGGGTCCCTCTGAACATCAGGGAATAAGATTTGACTGGGGGGTGATGGAGCCCTGGCACAGGTTGTCCAGGGAGGTTGTGGAGTCTCCATCCTTGGAGATACTCAAAATGCATCTGGACACGGTCACCATCAGCCAGCTCTGTGTGACCCTGCTGAGCAGGGACTTGGACCAGGTGGCCTCCAGAGGTTCCTTGTGACCCCAAATGTTCTGTGATTCTGAGAAGAGGAGGCTGAGGTCCTCAGGAGGGGCAGGGCTGGGCTGAGCCCTCTGTAGGGGTGTGACTGTGCCCAAATGCAGCCACATTTGGCATCGTGCAGCCCTGTGTGATCACACCTCCCTCGCTGCGTGCAGTGCTGTAAAGATGTAAAATGGCTTAATAATCCTTCTCCTGCTGTTTTGGGATAATTTCTATCTTTATGCTCTGTGTTTTCTTTGCTTGCTTCCTCCTTTCACCTTCCCAGCTGTCTCCTCAGAGCAAACTTCCGTGACTCTTATTGTTCTGCTTGTTTTCATTCCCTTCTTGGGTAAATGTATCATTTTTTTTTTTAAAGTGTGGTTTCCTAAAGCTCCACAAAATGTTCTTTCCCTGCTGCATTTTGAAGTGTTAGTTGCAAATGTACCTAATTCAGGTTCATGTCTTCCTGTGTCTGTTTTCCTTTTTGAAAATGACTAAAGCCACTGATAAATAATGCTAATTTTTGGTACCATCTGTGAATGCAGAAACCAAGCTGTTTCAGAGCAGCATTTTTAGTGCTTTATCTGTTCAGAGGGGAAGGAAAAAGGCTCTTTGCACTAGCAGCCATAACCTATCTCCCACAAATTGTAGTCTGTGCTCCCATCTACCACGAAAACCCAAAGCAAACAAAGATTCATGCAGAGACAGGAAACCTTTTGGGTGTAATTGCCAGGAGGTCTTTGCTTTCACGATTTTTGGGTTCAACCAGACAGGCAGTGCTGCGGTTCGCTGGGGTGGGTTTGTTATGAGCTCTCCCTGGGCTCTAATTTGACGTTTTTGGCAGCTCTGTGGGTTTTAAACACCCTCTGCAAGAGTCTCCTGGCCACGCTGAGTGAAAAAGCGTCCCGTGGAGGGAGGGAAGGGGCCGGTGAGTGGAGGCACAGTGAGCTACGCCCTGACGACAGCCCTGCCTCCAGGCTCCTTTATTTTGGCCTCGAGCCTTGGTTTACATAATCCTGCCCTGATCCCTCTCCTTCTGCATGGATTGGAGTTAAAGGACCCTCCAGTTTGACCAGATCGATCTGGGAAGCCTTTCCCTCCCATCATCTGAGACAGGAGGTGGTGGTGTTGGTGGAGTCACTTGGCTTTGCATATATTAGAAGACCTCACCGGTACCAGGGCTTGATTTTAAGTCTCCTTTGAAGGCTGAGAGAAAAATTAAACCTTGAATATGGTCTGGAAGACTATGGAACAGTTTTTGCTGGAGCCTGTGTGTTGAATAGCTGATGGTACCACAGAACCCCTCGTGGGTGAGGTCTCACCTGCAAAGTCCTCGTGACATTTTCTGGTGTGTTTATCTCTGGGTTATGTGAGTTTTCCAAAGCAGATCTGGACTGTGATTTAGCCTCAGTTTCCCAAACCAGGGCTGGACTGTGATTTAGCCTCAGTTTTCCAGCCCAGAACTGGACTGTGTTTTAGCCTCAGTTTCCCCAACCAGAATGGGACTGTGATTTAGCCTCAGTTTTCCAGTTCAGAACTGGACTGTGATTTAGCCTCAGTTTCCCAAACCAGAATGGGACTGATTTAGCATTGTTTCCCAAAGCAAAATTGGACTGTGATTTAGCATCGGGTCTGTGGGGAAGCTTGTCACGGCGGTGTGTAATAGAGTAATAAAACCTTAACTACTTCACTTTAGTGTGTCAAATGAGTCATTTACTGTATCATCTGGGAGAGATGAGGCTCTGGAAGATAAGTAAGACTTGCATGGGGAAGGAATATTGAGTAATGGACCCACAGCTATAATTGGAGGGGGAATAAATCTTCTATTTCAGATCTGAGGAAGTTTATCTGCCCAGGCTGTAAGTAAATGATCCTTCTCTCAACTTCCTCCACATACTCTCCACTTCCTATGTGTAATAATCCTGTTATAAATAACTGCTTCATTGAATCCTAGGGGCAGATACTGCCTGCATTTCTGTATTGTATAGAAGCTGAGGTCCAACAGGTTGGTGCATAGTCCTGCCCTTCTGGAAAATTGATATGGAAGCAGGGAAAACATCATGTCCCTATAACTAACCCCCCTTTCCCTATAGCTGACCCCTTTCATGTTGAACACAGAGCACCCATCCCACAGGAAGCCAGAGAAGTGGCTGACAGACATACAAAGGATTATTATATTTGATCAGGCTTGGAAATGGGCTGGAGATAAAGCCCTTGGTGTTTACTGGACCATTAAACATTTATTATCATCTCTCCCAGTGTGCTGGTAGCTGTAAATAACAGCTGGGATGAAAGAGTGGGGTCAGCAGTTGCCTTTTGCACCGATGTGTGTAAATGGAGAAGCAGATCCTGTGATTTTTAAGAGCTTATTTGGGGGGAGCATCTGCCCAGATGCCTTGGAGAGAAGGGTCAGATGAGCTGGCAGCTTGGAGCTCCTCCTTATCACGAGGAAACGCCGAAATCTTAGGAAGTGGGAGACTTTAAACAACAATGAAAAAAAGATTAGGGCCAGAGTTAGGAGTTAATTTATCCCTGCCCTTCCTAACAAAAATACTTAATGCCTTTGGATCAGAACAGCTTTTGGCTCTGGGTTTAATTAGGTGGAAGGAGGGTTCGTGCCTCTCCCCCAGCTCAGCTGGGCTCAGCGAGGCATTTCCATCATCCTACTTTGATTTCCCTTTCTCCCCCTTCCCAAGCTTTGGCAGGGAGAGGAGAAGCATCGCCGCAGGGCTGGGACTCGGCTCCCGGGCTCTGAGCTGCAGCACCTGGTGGGATGATGGGGCTTCTGAAAGGGGGAATATGAAGGGATTACTCTATTGCTGGGAGGCCACAGCCCGGTGATTCCTACCGTAGGCGATCCCTCTGAAGTCAATGAGATTGGAAAGCGTGTAAATCAGCATGGAATTCGGCGTTTTCCTGGAAAAGTGGGGGCTGTTTGTTTTGCTTGCATATAAATCACCTCTAATAAGGCTCTACAGACGTGACTGATCCCTCTCATCACACCGTTGCTCCTTCCAGTCCCAAAGCGACTCTCACTGTCCTCTCCTTTTTAAATAATTTTGTTTGAAATGAAAAGGCTCCTGCGTGGGAATTCTCTGTGGTTGCTGCCCGGCTGTGAAGCGTTGCTGGGAATGACTCAGGCAGGATCGTGTCCTCGTGCGCCTGGGACCTGCGGTGTGAAGGGAGAAAGGAGACGGGCTTGTTTTCACACTCTCTCTCCTTTTGAGTCCCTGACATGTTCCTGTTCCACCATTTGGATGTCGTCAGGCTGAGGGATAATTAGAGGGAGCCTGTTTTGCTGCAGAGCCGGATTGGGAATCGGCGTCGCCGTGAGCGGGCCGGGTTGTTTGTTGGGGAATGCAAAGAGGCAGAGTGGGCGACCAGGGAGCTCTGCTGCACCACGAGGGAGAGGATGCTCTGCTGCTTCCTCCCTCTGCCTGCAACTTCAAATAAATAGATTCATGGAAGCATGGAATGGTTTGGGTTGGAAGGGACCTGAAAGATCATCTAATTCCCTGCTTTGGGCAGGGACACCTTCCACTAGCCCAGGGTGCTCCAAGCCCCATCCAACCTGCCCTTGGACACTTCCAGGGATCCAGGGGCAGCCACAGCTTCTCTGCCCAACCTGGGCCAGGGCCTCATAGCCAACAATTCCTTCCCAATATATTAGAATTTCTTCCCACTACCTGAGAATCCTGGTACCTAAATTGACCATCTCATTTATCCAATGCAAATTTACAAGCTCTGAGCTGGATTGGGGATGTTGGTTCTTTCAGTGGTGCTCTGCCCAGCAGTCTCCATCAGATACATCCAGATGTTTCAGGGAATCCTGGAAGCTGCTGTTGGAGCTCTCTGACATCACTTCTGCTGCCACCTTTGCTGCCTGGGTGCTGGTGGGTGGTTTGGATGCTGTGAGAGGGGACTTGAATGCTCTGATAAAGCATCAGAACAAAGAGCATCAGCTTTTCTGCTGTTGCGTTGAGGATGTTGAATTTTGCCAGATGTTCCAACAGCATAGGTGGTTTCAGCTCTTTGAGACCGGCCTTGTCTTATAGAAACA
This sequence comes from Anabacerthia variegaticeps, assembly GCA_035583185.1. NCBI lineage: Eukaryota > Metazoa > Chordata > Aves > Passeriformes > Furnariidae > Anabacerthia > Anabacerthia variegaticeps. The sequence goes on from JAWWEW010000131.1 coordinate 70,885,498, forward strand.
CATCTTGCCTGTTTGTTTATCATGCAGCGTGTGGAAAACGGGACCAGCTTTGGCTGAGAACGAAATCTAAAACTGGAAAAGTCCTACAGAAAGTGACTGAGGAGCCAAATATACATAACTGAATAATTGAGCAGAGAACCAGGTCCCATGAAGCTGGTTGCCAAGGGAATAATCCACTCGTCCCTCCCCCAGTTTGCTGAAATAGTTATTGTTTTCCTCTCCTCCTTGCCAGCATACCCACAGCTCCAGAAGAGCCACCTCTCACTCCTGGAGATGTTCTGACTGATACATCCCTAATTCCACCTCGGGGCCGTTCTCGTGAGCAGAGCGTGCCTTTGAAGGCACCGTCCCCAGTTCCAGGCCTCCAGAAGGGTTTGTGTGGTTGAAAGCTTTGTCCCCTTTTCCCACTGGTGCTCTTTGGCCTGGCGAGTGCCCTTCTCCTGCCCCCAGACCTTCCCTTCCCCAGGAAAAGAGAAAATAAGGTTGTTTTTAAGACAGTGGTGTAGATTTGAATGTAAAATGGAGATCATTCCAGCTTCAGACCAAGCGATGCATGTTCCTCGTGCTCTCAATTTATGACTAATTTCTTTGTTGTTAATTAGCTCCTGGTGTATTAGCAGGCTGCATAAATTTGGGTTATTCCCCAAATCCCTTGAGCTGTGGTGTTCAGTCTTCTTCTTGACCATCTCCATGCCTTTTGCAGGCTGGTGTTCCTCCAGCTGCCCTTGGAATACCTGGATAAACTTATTTTATATGGAGACTACATTAGCGGCTGGGACAATCTCATTTATATGGGACAGTCCCAGTCACCCACAATAAAACTCAAGTAGCTGGGGCAGTAAAAAGCCTGTTTGTTGAAGATGACTGGTGTGTGTGAAATAACTCCTGTATCTTGGCACAAGCCATTTACTGGGTGTTCCTCTCTTCCAGGGTGCATCGAGGATAATCCTCAGCCTTACTAAGGATTGATTGTTTACTCCTCGTCCTCGTCCCCATTTGATATTAATCGGAAAAAGCTTTGACCGTCACCTTGGGGAGGTGAAGAGGTGAATGAACGTCCCTTTAAGGTACAGTGGAAGCATTGATGAGGTGTTTGGGGTATGGAGGTGGGACTGGTGTAGCCTTTGGAGGTTCCAGGGTGTAGAGCTTCCTCAGGGATTCACATCCCTCAGCCTTCCATGGGGAAACTGCTCCATCATTCCCTTGTTTGATCTTGATCTGGTCTTCTTAAACTGGGGAGTGTTGTCTTTGTTTTGATGCAAACTTGAACAAGTCCAGCGTTTTCTCTTTATTGACTTGAAAGAATCTTTCAGTTTTGAAACTTTTAGGTTTCGGTGTGAGATGTGTAGAGTTTGGGCATCAATATTTGCACAGTTTTGAGGGATTTTCTTGAGGTTTTTTCTTCTCACCTACACAAACCAGTGGAATATATTGACCTGTGCTCTTCCCTTGGCACAGATGGGCACATAATTCTGGCAGGAGTGATTTATTAAAGAGGGGGAAAGAGAAAAGCCCAGAGCCTTTCTGAGGAAAGGAAGACCATGAAGTAAGAATGAAGGTTATGGAGTAAGAAGGGGTATTGGTGAATTAAACCCCAACATCCATCAGGGAGTTTGTGGGAAGTTCTTCTGGTCAAAGTTCTTCCCATGGTCTGACTTGAGGAAAAGATCGAGGAATGCTTTTAAAAATTAAAAATAAGAACCTTACTGTCCAATTTCATGCTGAGTATTCCAAAGGACTCGTTCCAGCCCAAATGGATTCAGTGCTCGGATGGTGCTGCTGGAACAGCAAATGGACATGTGTGTGTGTGAAACCTGGTGATTTGTATAATTCAGGTCTTCACTTAAAGCATTTCTTGTTGCTGTGGCTTCCCCAGATTCACCCTGTCTGGAGGAGAAGTTTGTATTTGTGGTTTGATATTTCCTTAAAGCTTGTACACGGGGTCCTGCCAACACTGCCCTGCTTCACAAACTCGACCAATTTCTGGTTTCATATAAAAATTCTTTGAACTCTTTGCAAACCTGCTGTGGTGCCTCCGTGCCAAACTGAAACCAAGCCGGACTTTTAGGGATGACTAAATCCTTCCCTTTGAATTTGTGTGACACTTAGGGAAGAGTTGCAGTTCTGTTTGTGTGTGTTTCTCTCTGTACTTCACTAAATTTCATGGTGTGTTTTGCTCTGTGTATTTTTAAGTGCTTTCTTGCTCTGTTTTTGATTTGGGGAAAACTCCTGTTGAAGAAAACAGCTGAATTAATCCCAGTAACTGGGGCTGTCCTGTGCAGGGCCAGGAGTTGGACCTGGATGATCCTTGTGTGTCCCTTCCAAATCAGAACATTCTGTGATTCCATGATTCTGATATACTGAGAAGTGGCCAGCTCTCCTAGAAGGACTTTCTCTTTGGTGCTTCCTTTCTCTGTAGCTGGTCCCGGAAAAGGATGAAGTTCAGTGAGACTAAAGTTTGTGTATGATGCTCAACCTGAACATTAATAACCCAAATTCCATTTATTATTCAGGTTTTGCTGGGATATGAAAAGCCTTTGTAGAGCAGCAAGAGCCTGGATGTGCTTGTCAAGGCTTCTGAGCTGTTCAGGGTTGGAAGCTGGCAATTCAGTGGCCACCTGGAGTCCTCAATTCCCTGGGATTGGCAGGATGTTCCTGATCCCATGGGAAGAGCAGCAGCCGTGGGCTGATCACTGTGGCCAGTGCTGTGACTGGGCAGGTTAACTGGTCCCAGCAACATTGCTGTGTGTGGGTGGTTTGCCTGGCATAGTGAAGCCAGATTTTGGCCGGAGTGAAATAGTCCCACAGCACTTTCCTTCTGCAGCAAAATCCTTTTGGAATAAGATAGCAAGGTCCACAGCCGAGGTCCTGGGGCTTGCTCACCTGTCTCAGGTAGTGGGGGCTGCCAGGTAAGACTCAGAGGTGAATTCAGAAGATTCCAGGTGTTTGTTGTACCAGGAGCTCCTTGACTCCTGTGGGCCACTGGAAAGGTGTTTTGGGCTGAGTGTTTTCTCCCTCTGAAATGGGAGCTCTGAAATGGCCACTGTGAGTTGGAAGGGCTTGTGCAGCCTTTTCTGCTTGTGTTTCATTATCCATCACTTCCTGATTCGTGTCACAGGGCCAGAGCATTCAGATTGGGATTATGTGGGAGAGAACTAATGCATGAAGTCTATACAAAGCTGTCCACTCAGATGGATCACTGGATTTCTGGGCTTTGTTCTCACGGGTCACATTCACTTGTCACAAGCTCCTGTCCTCTTTTTTGTCAGCCATTTCAGCACTGTCACACATTTATTCCAGCTCAGATGTAGCTCAGGCTGTGGAGCAGTAGCAGGGCTACTCGTAGGAGTGTTTGCAGGAAGCAGGTGAGAAGACTTCAAAGCTTAGGTCTAAAAGCTTCCTTACATCCTAAAAAGTTCTGCTTGTGTAATTGGAAATCTTGGGATCCTGGACGTTGTGGTGCTCTCAGGTCTGGTGGCACCTCTGAGTAGAGGTCACGGTGGTCTCAAATCAAAACTGGCTGAACTGCAAATGGTGGAGGAGGGGAAAGAGGGTGGGAGGAAGAAAGAGACCTACTCCCAAACACCTGCCTTCTGTCCCAGAGTGTGAGTGGGAATCAGGATGTTTGGGATGGAAGGGACCTTTAAAGGTTGTCTCGTTCCAACCCCCTGCAGTGAGCAGGGACATAAAGTCATAGAATCACGGAATGGTTTGGCTTGGAAGGGACCTTAAAGCTCATCTCATTCCAACCCCTGCCATGGACAGGGACACCTTCCACTAGCCCAGGTTGCTCCCAGCCCCATCCAACCTGGCCTTTGATCCTGCCTTTCCTTGCCAGGGATGATTGCACTGCTCATTACAATGTGGTGTTCCAGGGCTTCGTTGTCTGTCCCAGTTACCCCACTGGACAGGACAGTTTCACAGAGCCGTGGTTGAGTTCTCCCAGATTTTCCCACCATAATTATTTTCATGATCCCAACAGGTTTACAGGAAGGGTAAGGGGGAAGTCTCCTCAATGATGTACAAGGCTCATCTTCTCCTGGTCCTTGGACCATCAGACCCACCTTAGCCTTGGGGAAATAGTTGTGTTTCGAGAAATCAAGGGCCTTGTTCAAAAACACTGGAATTTCTTTGGAAATTCAGCATTCAGAATCCACGTCTGCTCCCAGCAGTGGGTCGGAAGCTGCGTTTTTGGGATTGCTGCCAAGGAACGTTTTTTGGGAACTCATCCATGTGCGGTGCAAACAGCAGGACGGGAGGTCCTGACTTGAGCTCTTGATGGTAAAACCACGGAGGGTTTGGCAGGGAGTGTTTGGATGCCTCGTTCTTGGCCTTTCCTGTTTGGGTGAACCCCTGCCTGGGCTGGCTCAGAAACTTCCATCTGACTTTGTAGACAAGCTGAATTTTCCAGTGAAGAGGAAAGATTTTGGGAATTGGAACAACTCTCTGTTTTTTGGATGGAATTCTCCAACCTGTTGACTAGACTTGGTCTAGTCCTGAACCTTCCTTGCAAGGGCAAGAATATTCATAGAATCACAGGATGGTTTGAGTTGGAAGGGACCTTAAAGACCATCTCATTCCACCCCCTACCACAGGCAGGGGCACCTTCCACCAGCCCAGGTTGCTCCAAGCCCCGTCCAGCCTGGCCTTGGACACTTCCAGGGATCCAGGGGCAGCCACAGCTTCTCTGCCCAACCTGTGCCAGGGTCTCACCAGCCTTAAATTTTCCTTAAAGCTCATGTTCTTCTTCCATTTTTGCCCTCTCTGTGGTCTTGCTGCTCATGTTACCTCTTGGCTTGTAAGAGGGACTGGTGGTGGAGCTCACCTGACTCACCAACACCCTTGATAGACTGAAAACCATTTTCGGGAAAACTTTAGCGGAGAAGGGAGAAAAACCTCTTTATTGCTGCAAAGGCCAACTCAGCATCTATTTTTTGAAATCCCTGTGAGAACAATTTTTCAGAAAACATTGTGGGAAGCAGGGATCTGAGCCTGCTGGAGCCAAGAACTTCCTTGGTTGGAGCTCCTCCGTGTCACCAGCAGGAGCAGGAATCTGTTTATAGTGACTGGACAGGATAGGAAGGAGAATTTCCCAAAGGATAGGCTTCCTCCTGAAGTTTTGTTCTCCAAGGGGGCCCTGAGAAAAGCAGACACACTGGGAAGTTGGGAGCTCCAGACAAGTAGGTGCACGCACCGGGGTGAATACTCACCTGTAGGTACACAGAGAGCTTTCCCAAATGGCCCAGAACCTGAGAAAATGGAGATAAAATCAAAAGGCAATTGCAGTTAATTATGCTTTCAAGGCAACTGGAGATTGGTTGGAAACCTGTGGGGTTTCTGAGGCCTCCCAGTGCAATTTCAGGCTGAGTGTGGGGAGGAAGGTTTGGCTGCTGTGGTTGTGGATGTCTCAGTTGTGCCTGGTGTTGGATGAGGATGGCTTTGGGGCTGTGGGTGGCACAGGTGTCACCACCAACACACAGTTGCCTTCTCATGGCAAATTCTTCTTTATGAGTTTTGGGTTGAGATTCAAAAAAAAGCAACAAAAGAAGCATTTTTTGCAAGAATGAACCTCATTGTTCTTTCTCCCCCCGTGAACTTTCCCGTTTCTTCCCATCCTCACCAAAATCTGGCCTGCATTTTGTGTTCTGGGCAATGGGAAAAAGCCACATTCCAAGAAGTCTTTGGTTTATAGAGGAGTTGGGATATGACCAAACTCCTACAAATGCCAGATGTTGGATGTTTGGGGGCTGCAGGTGAGCTGGTGTGAGGTAACAGATGTAGAAATCCATCATGATAGTCAAATGTCTTGTTTTCTATGATGTGATCTTGGGAAACAAAGGAAGAGCCTTACTTTAATTCCAGAAAAGCCAAAGTCTTGAAGGATTTAACAATGGGAGATAACCAAAGACATAAAGCGGTACAGGAGAGTATTTCTTGCTGTGCCCTTTTGTTCCTGTGGGAATTGAGGCCAGGAAATGCTCCACTAACTTCAGAATTTTGGCCCACCCAACTTTTGGGTCTAAACCCACGTTTTAGCTGCCCCATCAAATGAAACTCATCAGGAAAATTGCACTGCACGTTTTTTGGGCTGTTCATGTTGAGTGTTTGTTCAGGGCTGGACTTCACCAGCAGGAGCACGTGATGTTATTAAAAAGATAGCACAGGCTTGTTTTTATTCCCTTAAGATGGCAAATCTTCCTTCACGGAGTCATGAATTAAACAAGACAGTGCCTTACAGTGGGTATTAAGGAAAAAATAATAATTAAAACCAAAAAAGCCTTTGCAATGGGCTTTCCCTCTGGCATCTTCGCTCAGGTTCTGCAATCAGTAATTCAAAGGAGGTTTTGTGGAAAGGGGAGGTGAGATGTAGGGGTTGATATGACTCCCCCAAGGGTGAGAACTTCGAGAGCTGGGACCTGAACATTAATCTCTCTAATTCCAGCTCAACACTTCACCATGAGATCATTATTTTGTGTGATTAATCTGTGCAACGCCTGCAAAGCCTCTAAAGCCATAAAGCTACACATGCACTGAGTGAGCTGGAATATCTGGGAGCCTTTTGCCATCCTGGACACCTTTTTTACTTGAACTTTGAATACAAGGAAGCTTTCCCTAGCATTGGTTGGTCTTACTCTGATCTAATTGTCAGGGCTGATACCGTTTTCTTTGAGGAATATTGTTTTGGATAGGGACAAAGAGTTCTCAGTGAAAAAATCAGCTAAAATGCTGATAATTGATAGGTACAAGTGCAATGACAAAGTCAGTCATAGTTTTTCTACAACTCTCAGTAAAGTGTTGTTGTTCTTTAGCTGAATTTCCTAAAGTAACTCTGGGTTTATTGGCCCCTCCATCCCAAAGAACCTCCCGAACCTCTGAGCAATTCCAGCCACCTTCGAGAAACCTCAAACCCTCCAAATCCTGCAAATTCTGTGGCAACTGAGGGTCAGGGACATTGAGTGGAGAGATCAGGAGACTTCCCAGACTCGATGCAAAGTCTGCAGTGTAAATTTGCTTCTTAGGTAATCCATGTTCAGTCTGTAGGATGACGCCAACTCCTCGCTCGAGGTTGTGGTGCCACCAAAGCCTCACGTGTGATGCTGGGCAGTCACTTTTTGCCCCTCTGCCGTGTTGACCCCAGTTTTATGTAGGATGACATCATCTCTCCCCTCTCAGGGGCACGTGCTGCCCCTTTCCCAGGCACCAGCAGATTTCCTGGCACCACCTCATACATCTGAAACGCTCTGCCCCGTGCCCAGGGCCCCGGGAGTATCTCACACATCATGTTGCAAGCTGTGAAATTGAAGATTCAGCCCCACTTTGATGCTTTGGCTCTGCGAGCAGCAGAACTAATGTGGCTCAGCATACTAATGAGGGAGGTGTTTATCGTGCAGTGCCCGCCTGGGCACTGAGCTTCATCCCTGGAAAAAATTCCTGGGAAGCTGCTCTTCCTCTCGGGATGAGCTTTGTGGGGTCCTTGGCAAACAACCAGCATCGCAGCAGCAGGGGGGAAACCCCAGCCTTCAGAGGAATAGCCCCCAAAATGAAATCCTCTAGATAATTTATTAAAGACCTCAAGGAAGGAAGGAAGGAAGGAGGAGGGATTGGCGTGGAAATGGTTGTTTTTCATGGGGAGAAAGTGAAGATGAAGCTGAGAAGAGGCCTAGCCTGACAGGTCACCACAAGGATAAAATTAAGATTCTCACAGCTCGCAGCATCTCTTGGGGGCATCAGAAGTGTTGGTATTTTCATTTAGGAGAACCTCTTCTTTGGCACTGTCAGTTTGGGTCATTGTCACCTGGAAAATACCAACAGGAGTGAAAGTATCACTTTTAACCTTCTCTGGGCTTGGTAGAAAAGCATTTAGAGCTAAAAGCTGGTGCTGGTGGTACTTGGAAATACTGACTGGAAAAGGCTTCATTGAGATGAAACCCCTTTATAAAGACAGGATGTCAAAAGCCAGCAGGTCTGTCAGGTACCACATCCCCTCAGGGAGGTATCACTAAAACTCAAATATGTCAACTGGGCAATTTAAAATCTCTAGAAGGGGAAATACTTGGGAGAATTGTGCTTGAAAGGATGGCTCCCACCGGGAGGGGAGGATGGGGTGCACAGAGCAGAACAAGAGGGTGTGGTGGTTTCTGTGAGTTTGGGTGATTTCACACCATTCTGGACACCCTGGAGGCTGGCCAGGCTGGAGATGCTAAACCTCTGAATGATGTGTGATGTAATGGCTGAATTACTGGAAAAAAATCACAGAAAAAGGTTGGAAAAGACCTTCAAGATTGAGTTCAACCTTTGACCACATTGTCAACCAGCCCAGAGCACTGAGTGCCACATCCATTTGTTCCTGGAGCACCTCCAGGAATGGGGACTCCACCACCTCCCTGGGCAGCCCATTCCATTGTTTAACAGCCTTTTCCATGGAGAAATTCTTCAACATGAGATGGTCTCCTGAATATCTCTCCTCTTGACTCTGCTGAAGGGCTCCAAGAGCGATGATGGTTCTGCTTTAGTTACCCTCAGCTGCGAAATGGGCATCAAAAATCCCAGAGAGAATTACTTGTCTGCTCCACATCCAGCTGGGATTTTTCCATCCCCAATCTGGATTTACTTCCACTGAGAAAGTTAAATTCCTGCTTGAACCCAGAGCAGCACCTTGACACGGTGCTGAGCGGGAACCCAAAGAGCTTTTAAGAGCCTGACTGGAAATTCCAGCAAACAAGGGCTGTTGGCAACCAAACTTCCAACCCGAAACCCTCCAGGAGCACAATGAGCTCCAGTTAGAGCGGCTCTGCCGGGTCAGGAAACGAAGGCAGCCACTGCTGTATTCCTGTGTGTGATATTTCTGACACACAATGTTATCTTGGGGATTGTTGCCTCGGCTTTTATGTGGTTCACGGAGGGTGGGGCCGAGGTTAATGGTCCTCTTAATGGTTTTTCGGGTTCTTAATTTAGACTCTGAATGCTGTTGTTGGGTATGGGGCGAGGAGCAAAGGTTATTTGTGCTGTTTGTGGTGCTGTCCCATCTGTGGTGTGGGGAGATGCCTCCAGCTGCAGCCCAGGTCACCCAAGGCTTGGATTTACCCACTTTGGTTGGAAAGCACTGAGGATCCAAATGGATGGACTTACCCTGAAACCAGAACTGTCTGTACAGACTCAAACCCAGCTGAGCTTCAGCTGAGGGAGGGAAGGTCCTCACTGTGTGCTTGTTCAAGCTCATCTCTAGCAGAATGTCTTTAATTCGCCCAAAAATTCCTCTTTCTGGACATGTGTTGTGGAAACTAGTGCAGAGTCCCTGGGTTTGTGGTTACAGGGCTTTTTCTCTTCATAGAATCACAGAATTGTTTAGGTTGGAAAAGGCCTCTTAAGATCATTGAATCCAACCATTCCCCCAGCACTGCCAAGGCCACCACTATCCCATGTCCCCAAGTGCCACATCCATATGATTTTGAAATCTCCCCAGGGATGGGGACTTCACCACTGTCCTGGCCAGCCTGTTCCAATGCCTGACCACCCCTTTCATGAGGAAATTTTCCCTAATATCCAATCTAAACCTCCCCTGGCACAATTTGAGGCAATTTCCTCTTTTCCTCAAAATATTAAAAAAAAAAATAACAAAAATTAAAACCCCAAACCCCCTCAACTTGTTTTGTTTGGTGACCATTCCTAAAATACTTTTGCTCACCAAAGTTATGGAAATAGGCACCCCCATGTGTTATGAGTGTTTGGTTCAGGGTTACAGCTCAATGAAAAATGAAAAAGTACAGGAGATTGGCTTTTTTTAAAAAGAATTCTTCAGTGTCTGGTTAGAGCAGGAGAAGGTGAGGACAAACATTGTCTCCAGGCTCAGGTCCTGCTGCTGCTGGTGGCTCCCCTGGGACCATTCTGCTGCTTAAATCAGTGAGGAAGTTAAAATTCTGGGGTCCTCAGCTTGCTAATGGGTCAAAAAGCATGTTTTTGCATGGATTTAAAGTCAGAAAATTCCCCAGAGAAGCTGTGGCTGCCCCTGGATCCCTGGAAGTGTCCAAGGCCAGGTTGGAGCACCCTGGGCTGGTGGGAGGTGTCCCTGCCCATGGCAGGGGTGGCACTGGATGGGCTTTAAGATCCCTTCCAACCCAGACCATTCTGTGATCCTAAAAAGACATTCAGTGCCAGTTTCTGTTTCTAGAAACTGAAATGTCACAGCCATGGTGGAGCAGTGACAGAAGAAACACGCACAACCATTTTTGCTGTGGATGGAACTTCCTTTTTTATTTACGATGTGCTCACTTTGCAAATGAAAAGCCTTTTTGCTAAAGCCCGTTTGCTTTTCTCCAGCCAGACCCACAAGGCTGTGCTCAGGAAGTACCAGTGGGCTGGTTTAATTTTATAAGAATTTTAAAATAAAAACACTTCTGAGAGAGCTCTTCGTGTCATGCTTCCTCCCTGCAGGACTCCAAGTCTTTCACAAAACTGAGCAGCATCCCATGGGGGCACAGCCATCCCAGGGTGGTGGATTCAATGACTTAAGTGTCTTTTTTTGGTCTGATTTGTGACTGTAGCTTTAATTTATTGCCTCCTCTGTAAGCCACAGATATGTTTGTTATTTGCAATTACATGGTAAAAGGAAAAAAAAAAGAGCTTTATTTGGATTTTTCACTCATTCTTGCTCTTTGCCTTGGCATTTGTTGCAGTGAAATCCTTTTATGAGGCTTGTGGAGGGAGCTGGGTTGAAATAGCTTCTCAATGGGACACGTGACAGGCAGCAGCCCAAATGAAGGGGATAGACTGGATATTTGGGGAAATTCCTTCCTGGAAAGGGTTGTCCATCCCTGGCAGAGCTGCCCAGGGCAGTGGTGGAGTCCCCATCCCTGGAGGGATTTCAAAGCCCTGTGGATGTGGCACTTGGGGACATG
>JAWWEW010000131.1:70908656-70924408 GCA_035583185.1 Anabacerthia variegaticeps
TGGGAGTGTCCAAGGCCAGGTTGGACGGGGCTTGGAGCACCCTGGGCTGGTGGAAGGTGTCCCTGCCCGTGGCAGGGCATGGAACTGGATGATCTTTAAGGTCCCTTTTTACCCAACCATTATATGCTTCTCTATGCCAATATTTGACTAATGAATGCCTCTCACATACAGTTGTACATCCACTGGCTTCCTAAAACGTTGCTCTCGATGTCACTGGCCACCTCTGTGTCCCTGGATTTATTTTATTCCCAACTCCATCACTTCATTCTCTAAAGGAGTCCTCCTTCCAAACAGCTTTGCCCTGTCTCTTTGCACATTCCCATTTAAGAAACACCATCACCTAAATTTTACAAGCACCAGGAGAAGACTGCGAGATGCTCATCAGCCCTGCATCCCATCCGTGGGAGCAGAGCCAGACAGGAGCTCGGAAAATGCCCGGGAACGGCTTCTACGTGCGCACACAGACAGGGCGAGGAGAGGAAGGCAGAGAGGTTTGCCAAGGGAAATGGGCTCCCGAAGCACGGCGTGTTTTCTTTAGGGATTTGTTTCCCACCCTTTGCTGGGGATGCAGAATTGGGCTCTGAAGATTTGAACCCGGCTGGTTTTATCTCGGGGTGTGTCGTCGCTCAGGGCCCTTATCAGGTGTGTCGTGGGGAGCGAAATCATTCCAAGAAAAGCCTTTCAGCTCCGTTTGTGTGCCGGGTTCCAGCGCTTGGCCACGGCTTGGGCCACGGTTAATGCGGCTGCAGGAAAACCTATGGCTTTTTTTGGGGGTCTTTAGGATATTATTTCAGGGGGTGGAAATCCCAGAAGGGGTTGGTCCAGATGAGTGAGGTCAGAAACACCAGTGAGGCTGTATGGAAGCCCCGAAATTAAGGTGATCGTGTGTTAGAATTATCAAACCATTTAGGTTGGCAAAGACCTTTGAGATCGTCGAGCCGAGCTGTAGAACGAGTCGCTGTGGTTGGAAGCCCAGGAAAGCTTTTCCTCCTGGAGGCTTGTTCAGCTGTCAGGGAAGCAGCCTGATGCTTTCCTTGCTCTCAGTCGCTCCTTTAGCTCTGACATGCTGTTTGCTGGGATGAAAGGAGAGACATCAACAGGCAAAACTGCGAGAGCTGCCGGCGTTTGTTGCTGTCACCCCTGCGAGGTGGTGCTGCCAGCACAGCAAACAGGCAGGTACAGTAAATACACCGGATTTTATTTATTTTTTTTTTCTTTTTTAGAAGCAAGGAGATAACGATTGGATGGTGTCCCATTTTCAGCCGAGGAATTGTTTGCCAGACTTGAATTACAGGAATTGCTGTAGCGAGGCAGAGCAGCTCAGTGTGCCATGGAGTGGGAGCTGGCAGGGGCCACCCTGGCCCCGCGTTGTGCTCCCGTCAGAGCCGATTAAAGGAGCTGCTTGTGATGGAAACAAACCCAAATTGGGCTGGTGCTTTAAGGGGAAATTAAACGGGGAAGAAGAACTTTAGTGAGCTTGTTTATTGCATCTTGCTGTGCTCCCTTCAGAGCAGCAGGAACTGTTGGAACTGGCTGGGGCAGCCAGCTTGGATTTTGTGTGTTGCTTCTCTGAGCTGATGTGGTGTGGAGGGCCTTTGGACAAAACCTTTTCATATCCCTTTGGCTTAGTTGAAATCCAAAACTGATCTGCTGGTGACAGCCTTAAACTAATTATCAGCAAAGGGTGCAGAGAAGAGGTTTAAAAGCTGTTGTTGTGATAAGATACTGGGTGTTCAGAAATGCCTGGGAATTACTGGGTGTTAAGGCGCTGATGCTGGCCCGTGCCAGAATCCCTGTTCCTTCTTAGGGAGGGAGGGAGGGATGAGTTTGCTTTCACTGCTAAACTGCTTAGAGGGGTTCTGCTGAAAGATGAAGGGGAAAAACCCCCACCCAGGCACTGGTGCTCGAGGGTAGCTGCAGAGGAGCAGAAGGAAGCTGGCTGTGGGTTTTTATCCTTCATGCCTTGCTAATTCCTTTGGTCTGCAGCTGGAGCAGCTCAGCTTATTCCCTGCTCTTGCTTCTTGTGGAGCATCCCCCAAGCCCTTTGTGACCCTGCACTTCTGGTGTTTTTATCCTTTCACCTTCGTTCAAGACCATCCAGTCCCACTTTCCACCATCCCAGGTTGCTCCGAGCCCCATCCAACCTGGCCTTGGACACTTCCAGGGATCCAGGGGCAGCCACAGCTCTGGGTGCTGCTGTAAAATCCATCTCTTGGGGTTTAGAAAGTCAAAGTAACAAAGAAATCTAAAAGTGCTGGAATGCTGAGGTCAAAAACATTAATAACCCTTCACCTGAGTGTCTGTTCCTGGGATGGTTTGGTATTTTGCACCCTTATTCTGTAAAAATTGACGATTTCTTGGTGCTGCACACAGCGTATTGTGTTTGCTCTCACCTGTGGCTCCGTGAGCGTTACCAGATGGTTTACTCAAAGTTGATTTTTTTTCACACTTCTGGTAGTAGTTTAGTGCTTGCTGCTCTTCTGCTGTATGTTTTCTAGCCAGGCAAAGTGCCAGCACGTCTGTCAGAGGAAAAACTCCTGGCTGGATCCTGGAGAATAAACCGAGCTCGAATTCCCTGTGAAGGGAGAGAGCTCGAGTCCCACAGCGGGGCTTTTTCATCATAATGGTCCTGTTTAGCAGGTAAATTAGTGACCAATTTTGGAGGGAAAACTGAATGACTTTGGGAGCATCCCCTGCTGCCCATAAGGAGGAGGGGGATGTGGTGCAGCCCCAGCCCCTGGAGCTGGACATCACTGGCAGCAGCACAACCATCCTCTCCACGGGACGTGACCAGGGGGCTCAGGCTGCTGGATAACTCTGGGATAGCTAAAAAATCCATGTTTTGATAAGAGACCCTGGAGGTCTTAATACAAACCCTTGATAATTGCCTACTCCAGGGAGACCTCTCCATGTATGGCTGTTTAACTGAGTCTCTGATGTGATTCTTGGGGTATCCCTTGCAGGGCCAGGAGTTGGACTCGATAATCCTTGTGGGTCCCTTCCAGCTCAGGAGATTCTGTGATTCCAAAAGGAGAAGCTGTCACTTTGCAGTTTTTTTGTTTCTTTGTTATCCTTCCTCATTCACTTGGAAAGATTTAGGGTTGCTTTTTTGCTTTTAGGACAAGGATCCTCAGGATATTCTTATGTCACACTCCTGATCCCAGCAAGCATCCCAACCTCAGCTGCCATTCAGGTGGGATTGGAAAGGGTACAGTGCAGTGGCGCTGGTTTTTGTGAGGATGATTTGTTTCTTCACATAAGTTTGATAGAACAAAGTGCAGGGATTTGAGTCCCCTGCTCTTTATTTGCTTCACATACACCTTGGGGTTTTTTTTTTTTCTGGCAGCCTCTCTCTGCACCCATCAACCTGTTTCGTGCATCAGGGATGTGATATTTAGGAAACAGAGTTCTTTTTGGAGGAGAAACCAGCATTTCAGAGGAACCAGATCACACCAGGCCTCTCTGCCCCTTCTCCTCAGTTATTTAGGCTTGGTTTGGGTCACTGTGGGGCCGTAATTGCCATAGTGGGATCCCAATGGAGCTCCAGCCTTTCCAGAGGCAGCACCTCCCTGGCTGTGCTGTCCCAGAGGGCTGTGGCAGATTGCAAACACGCTCAGCACAATCATACCATCCCAATTAGCATAATGATGCTGCCTAATTTATGCACAAATTGCCCTAATTTATGTGTGTCGATACATATGATTAAACCAAGCACAGGTGGAACAGGGTTTGGTCTCACCCAAGCAACGAAGCACATACCTGTGTCCACCTCAGAGTTCATGAAAGGACCAAAATCTCTTCTCTCTGTTACTAAAACACAGAGCTTTGTGTTGTTTTGCTCTGGCAGCACAAAGGGGTGCAGGGCAGGACTAAACTCGTGGCAGGAGGTAAGGGAATAAAAGATTCCTGGGCTGAGATTTGCATGGATTAAAGGCAGCTTTAATTTGCCTTGATACACTTGGCTTTCAGGTGGATTAACAGGCGGTGGATTTGGGGCTGTCTAGCCGACTAATACCTGCCTTACTTTTATTTTAATTATTTTAATAAGGGATGGAGAAGTCCTAGAACTGTGGGCCACCTTTGCCAACTGCTGATCTTGAGCATTTTTGTGTGTAAGGTTTTATACCATTAATGTTCTTGATTAACAAAACCGCTGCCATTGTCTGAATTCCCAAAGCACTTTCTCAGCAGGATTCTTCCCAAAGAGACTTCTTAGACTGTGACCTTGTATTCCTCATTTTTATAAAACAAGTGGTGTTGCACTGCAAAATTGTTCCATAGAATCACAGAACATGGATTGGAAGGAACCTTAGAGATCATCCAGTCCCACCCCCTGCCATGGGCAGGGACACCTTTCACTAGCCCAGGTTGCTCCGAGCCCTGTCCAGCCTGGCCTTAAACACAAGCAGGTTGATCCAGCATCAGAAGAACCACAGAGTTGTTTTAAGTTGGAAAAGCCCTCTGAGATCATCAAATCCAGCCATTCCCTGCCAAGGCCACCGCCAACCCATGTCCCCAAGTGCCACATCCGCATGGCTTTGAAATCCCTCCAGGGATGGGCACTCCACCCCTTTCCTGATAACAGCAGTTCCTTCTTTGCTGCACAGGGACCTCCATCCTTGACTTCCACGGAGTCAGCAGACCAAAGGGCCTCACTGACACACCATCCCTCAAAGAACGATGTGCTGCCCCAGGCAGGACACCCCTAAATGAGCAGAACCTCCTCACCCCCAAGCACAGAATTCCCCATCCTGAGCATTTTCCTGCTTGTTGATGGGAAGGCAGCATGGAGCTGCATTTTGTGGGATAAGCTGCCTCTGATATTTCTTGAGGGTGGTTGAAATCTCTCCGAGCATTAACTTGAGCTCTACCAACCAATGGAGCATCCTTTGGACCTGCCCATCTCCAGGGGTTGGAGCCTTCAGGTGAGCTGAAAAGCCCTTGACAACTGCTCAGCAACAACTAGAGCATCAGTGTGTTATTAACATTATTGTCCCCCTAAATCCAAAACACTGTACCAGCTACTGGGAAGAAAATTAACTCAATCCCAGCCAAAACCAGGACTACCTGCTCACAGCACCAAGACTGTCCGAGTTCAAGAGGTGTTTGGACAATGTCCTCAGGCACATGGTGTGATTGTTGGGGTGTCTGTGCAGGGCCAGGAGTTGGACTGGATGGTCCTCATGGGTCCCTTCCAACTCAGCATATCTGTGATTCTCACCCTACTGGGACACACCACCTCTCCTCAGCTCTGGGCTACGTGTGCTCTTTGGCAAATGGGTGTCCTCCCATGACAAGTTTGTGAGGACAGATGTGGATGGAAGGTACCCGTGCAAGATGCTCCTGTGAGGATGTACAGGGTGATGTTTGTGCTCTGACACACTCGAGCGCCGCCCGCGCCTGCTCCTCACCTGTCACAGGCAGCGAGTCACGCATCACAAATTCCCCTCTTCTCCTGGCACTGATGTGTTTTTACAGCCAGCTGAACACACAGCCTGCTCTACACCCCGTGCAGGCGTGTGCCACTGACATTTATAAGCTCTTGTTTTCATTCTGTCTTTGCACTCGCTGCAAACTCCCAGTTTTCCTTTCAGCAGGATCTTGTCCTTGCCTTCGAGGAGCCGCGAGCGAGCGAGCGCTGAGTGTGTCTTGCTCCAAGCTCTGGAAAAACTCGACTTCATTCCTGATTCCCTTTGAAATCTCAGATGATGCTAGTAACTGTAGGGAGGCTGGAGAAGAGGAGGTTTTGGGGAGGCCTTCCAGCACCTTCCAGTACTCAAAGGGGCTCCAGGAGAGCTGGAGAGGGACTTGGGACAAGGCCTGGAGGGACAGGACACAGGGAATGGCTTCCCACTGCCAGGGGTCAGGGATGGATGGGATATTGGGAAGGAATTGTTGGGTGTGAGAGTGGTGATGCCCTGGCCCAGGTTGGGCAGAGAAGCTGTGGCTGCCCCTGGATCCCTGGAAGTGTCCAAGGCCAGGTTGGAGCAACCTGAGCTAGTGGAAGGTGCCCCTGGTGGAATGAGAGGGTCTTTGAGATCCCTTCCAGCCCAAACCATTCAGTGATTCTGTGAAGGGAAGCTCTTCCTTCCATTAAGACTTCCTGAAGCTGGAGATGAATACAAACTCCTCCAGCTACTCTTGACTTGGCACCATCCAAGGCTGCATTTGGAATCTGGCAGCTTTGTGAATGAAGGAATAAATGGAAATATTACCAGCACAGTTGATTACACCCAGCTTCCTGATTTGGCCCCTTAAAGTTGCCCCCTTTGTTTAAGTGCATGGAGCTAACCAAAGGATAGAAGGGCCTCATCCCCATGGAACAGGGAGGAGAGGACAGGCTGAAGGCTGGGCTGCATTCCTGCACTCTCAGAACCCTCTGCCCTGGGACAGCAGCATTCCTGGGAGGTGTTGGGAAGTGGTGCATCATAAGGAAGAAGATGCAGGTGGTACAGGGGGACCAGGGAGTTCAGAACATCTGGGGATCATTCACCAGAGAGAAGAGAAAGCAGATGCCTCAGCTGTTCCCCAGCTCCCTTAAAAAAGAAATATTGGGAGAGTAACCCAGCTCTCCTCCTCCCTGCCAGATCCAATGTCTTTTAATCTGCTCTCCCTCTCAACTTCTCTTCCGAAGGGAGTTGCTGGTGGTCTGCTGGGGTTAAGCAGCGATTCTGGCAGCCTTCAGAGCAGACATGAGCCCTGGGTCTCACTGCTTTGAAGCCCCTGGTTCTCTCACCCCCGACTAAATCAGGTTTTTTCTTCTCCGTGGAGGTAGAAAATCAGCCCCGCGCGCCCATCTGATTGAAGTGCTGGGGCTTGTCTAATTGAACAAGCGCTCGAGTCAACACTTGAGCAGGATGAAAAACAACCAGGAGATCACCCAGGGATTATGTCTGAGCTCCACAGCTCCTGGCAGCACCACAGCAGATGGCTGGGTCACATCCTGCCCAAGGCTGGCCAGAAGAGATGTCGATAGGAAAGAAATATTAATTTGGTTAAATACGTTCAGCTTCCAATCCAGAAGCGCCTCAGGTCTCTCATTTTGTGCTTTGCAGCAGCAGCCCAGAAGGTGGGATTAGCTCTGCACACTCCTGCAAGGAGCCTGCTGGGGGCTGGGGTAGAAAGAGCTGGGGAGGGGGAGTAAAAAGGATTTTAGGGTGATGAACAGAGGCACAGGGAGTGGAAATGACTTGGCTGTCGTGTGAAAATGGGGAACAAGCAGGAGCAGTCTGGACATTGGGAGGGTGGCTGCGCTGCTGGAACCAGGAGAGCTGGTGGGGAGGGAGGAGTTGTGTGCATGGGTGTGAGAATGTCACAAACATCCCTGCAGGTCACCTGAACTGCAGGGACAGGCTTCAGCCTCTTCCCTTCAGGATCTCACTTGATCCTACAGCCAGAGTCTGTGTGCAGAGGGGTTTGGGCTTGGGGAAGTCAGTGGTTACAGCCTCGTGGGCAGGTGGCCATCAGAAGTGCTGGTGACCACCATGCAGCTGTTTGTCCCCTTCCCTTTGGGTGGGGATGAGTGAACACACACAGAACTGCCTTTTCCCAGTGCCCAAACTTCTTGTGTCTGGGGAAGGACACCCAAGGTGATTGTGGTGCCTTCGCTGTGACAGAAACTACCTATTTCCTCTGGCTGTGGACCCCCCTGAGCTTCAGTTTCCTCACCCCAAACAGCAGTGAACATACCAGGCCATGTTGGGGAGCATCAGGGAACATCCTCGTCCACAACTGCTGCTGCCACCCTGGAATTCCCTCCTGCCACCTCTGCCCAAAAGCACTTTTAACCCTGGAAACTCTCACGATTTTTCTCTCTTTTAAAAGTCATTTTTCTCGAGTGTGTCTCCAGCTTGAGCCATAATGAGAAGCTGCATTTTCCATGTGGTAAAGCGAAGCAGAATCGTCGTGCTGGCTGCAGTAAAAATCCTGTTTTTTCCAAAACGATGCTGAATTTGAGCTCTTCAGTTTTAAAAGCTTTGTTGTTTGTTTGTTTGTTTTCAGGGGGCACCACTGGAAGAACCTTTATGGGCTCCTGATGACATGCAGGTGGACGATTGACTTATGATATTTAAGGTAGGAAGAAGTGCTGTTAATTTTGGCATCTTCTCGTTTGTCCTGCCCTTGAAATGCAATCACACTGCCCGGTGGCCCGACGGTCATCGCTCTATTTTAGGGTTCAGCACACAGTGATGGCACTGTGGCCAGGCATTAACTCGTGTTAAAGTGTCCCTTTAAACACAGAGGGAAGGGAAATCTTATTTAAGAACTACCTGGGAACGTAACTAAGTGGAAAAAATCTGACTTCCTCCCCCAAAGGATAATAAGGTCTCTGTTGGTGCAGAGTTGGAAGGGACATGACTCTTATTTGAGAGCACTCAGCACAGGGATTTTTTTGTTCTGCTGAAACCCAGTGGTTGAGTTGGAATTCAGGTTCTAACTTGACATCTCAGTGAAAAAAACAAAACAAAAGCAAACTAAAAATATATTTTTTTCGTTTATTTTCATCATCTCGAGCTTCTGTGGAAAGCTGGTCCATCTCCAGATGTGGCAAGAGAGAGCTCAATTCTTGATAGATGAAACAGAGGAAAATCCCTGATGTTAAAAGCACTAAACTCTTGGGCAAACTTGGAAAAGGAAACACAAATGTGTGCAGAGTTAAATGGATTCATAAGTAGTTTTTAGGCTGGCTTAACATCTGGATTGTTGCCTTGCTGGGTCATTTCTGCTGTGGTTTTTGTGCTTGGAGGCATCACTGGGGCGATGTGATGGTCACTGCTGGTCTTTGCCTCCTCTTGCAGTAGCAAAGAGGGTCTTCCCCTCCTTAGGGGTCACCACAGAGACTCCCAAATTGGGCACAGGCTTTGCTTCCTCTCCCCGTTGTGGTTTTCGTTTCTGATTAACGGGTGCAATTAACGGCTGGTTGGTGTTTGGTGTCTGCAGAGGGTTTGTTGGAAGGAGAGGGGGAAATTCAAGCTGCAACAAGAGTGAATTCTTTTCATAGGGGTTCACAGTTCTCCAGTGTATCCCTGCTTTTTGTTTGGCTTGCGATAAGATGCTCTCCTGTGGAATTTGCTTGGAGCGGGGATTTGCATGAATTATTGTTTCTTACTACGTGCACATCTGTGCAAGCCTCCTCCCCGTGCTCCACAATAGCTGAGCACCCGTCTGGAGATGGATTTGGGTGCCTGGGTGCAGTGGCCAGCCAAAACCAAGGGCTTGAGGAGGGGGAAGGAAAGATGGAGTGATGGAAACAAAGGTGCTGAAATCAAGGGAACGGTGTTGGGATCCGTGTTTTTGTTCCACGAGCTGATTTCCTTTCTCATCCCAGTGTGGTTTTTTGACAGCAACACCCTCCTGTTGGGCAAAAGCTTGGGATAATTGTGCTTGGCCTCTTGCAGAGCTCACTTTTGTAATTTAGGAAGTGTAATGCCATCAGTGGCAGCTGCTGATTGATGTTGTGTGGCCCAAAATTACGTACAACAGCCATTGTGGATGGTCTCTTGACTCTGCACTGAAGGCTTTTCATTTGAAGGGTTTCCCCTTCTCCTATAGAGAGCTTTCTGTAAATCTCTAATTAAGCAAATGAGCTACAGTGTCATCAGTCTGTCTGCACAAAGCAAGAGCTGATGTTTTGGGGAAACTTTCAAGCTGCAGGCTCAAATTATCCAATATTTAAAATTATGGTGTCTCGTAGGAATAGGAAGAGCGAGGAAAGAACGACTTGAAGTTTGGGTGACTTCAAACCAGGTTTCATGTGCAAAGTTAAGCTTTTTATTTTACTCTCAATTCTTCATTGACTCTAAACCCGGCATCCTCACTTAAAATTGGATGATATTAAATAATTTGCTTGTAATTCTTTATTTTCTTCTCGTAGACAGTAAAGAAGGTTAAAGCAAACATGTCGGGATGTTGATCTAAAATACTTTGTGTGAGGTATCTAAAATACTTTGTGAGATACTTATGTCCTCAAAAATTGGCTTTGATGGGGAAAACTGGGAGAGTTCCTTTATTTACTGGGCTAAACCCCCTGGCACAGTGACAGGGACAGGTGCAGCATCTGTGGTCCCAACGTTCCTGGGAGCAGTCTGGGGTTGGGAAAAGCAATTGGATCATGGTGCAGATGTGGCACTGTGGGGGTGTGAAACACTTCCTGAGCTCCTCCAAAGGGCAGAAACCCTCCAGGTGTGGAGGGGACAGTAACCGATACCTCCACAAAACCTGGTGCATTGCTGAGTCCCAAGTTTTTGAGACAAACCCCACCCATCTTATCTTAACAAAACCCATCCAAAGCCATTTGCACCATCCCTATCCTTCCCTGTGCCCCTTTGGGGAGCTGGGAGCCAGGCTTACATGCCCTGTGGATGTGCAGAAGAGCTCAACACGTGTGGTTCCCCTCGCCGGTTCCAGCAGCGCCCGTCACCAGCGCTGTTGTTTTCGGTGCTACCCACAATAACTGAAATATCTTTCCTGCGAGATAAGTCAGTAATTGTGGTTGGCTCCTTCCTCTGGTATGTGTTCCTGTAGCAACTTGAAATTGAATTTGTCATCAGGGTGCTGCTGCTGTGCAGCTCCATCCCTTCCAGCTGTGCCCTCCAGCGGGGAGGCACCACCTGCCAGCAGCTGGACCCCGTGCCCCCTTCCCTTAAAATTTGCTCCTCAAAAAAGGTGCCATGGCTTGATCTTCTCCCTGAGCAAACTGCAGGAGGTGCAGGAGGAGGTGGTGGGTTCATCCTGGTGGCTTTTGCTTTGGATGGTGGCCAAGCCAAGAAGTATTTTCTTCCCCCACTCAGAAGGTTTGTTCCCGTAGTTTCGGTCGAAGCCACCAACACCTGCAGCCCTTCTCAAACCTTTAAAGATTGTTCTCACAGTTTGGGACTTGTTGGTGGGCAGGCTGACCCTTGGAGTGTGTTTTGGAAACGCAGAGGTTGCCCTGAGCCCAGAAAGCACAAATTATCACCAGCACTTCTCCCCACCTCTTTCCTTTGAACCTTCAAACCTCTGTGTGGAACTTGACGTCACTGAGGCGAGCTGACCTGGCCTGCTGCATCCTAAAAATACCCTTGGAGGGATTTGTAGGAAGTGCTGCACACAGTACCATCAGTACCCAGCACACAACCTCCAGCTGGCTGTGGAATGGGGATGGGAAGGAGAAAATCCTTGTAGAAACCACACCAGGCAGCGTGTCGGGACCTGCAGCCCCTACCTGGAGCTGCTGGGTATAAATAAACACATCCACCCTCCACCTCACTCCTGACAACTACCTCCCTGAAGAGTAATTTATTTTTTTTTCCCCCACTAGCTTGTTCTGAGAGAGCAGGTTTCCTCTTGCAGGTGATTAGGAAAAACCTCATTTTTATGTTAATTAGGCATAACTAGCAGTGCACAGACAGCAACAAGCTCTCACATCCTCCTGAGACACGTCGTTTCTATTGAAACCCAGCCCTGAAAAACTGATACCAGCAACTGATGTACCTGTTGCCTGAATCAGGTGGGAAACTGCCCCAAACTGGTGGGGCTGCCTCAAAAATACGTTGCCGGGGCGTAGCAACCACAGCTTCAGCTCTGGGGAGGCTTTTGCAGCTGCAGTCTGCAGCCTGCCTTCCAGTTCTGAGCCACGTTTGGTTGCTAAGGCTTCCTCACCAGCTTGTCTCCACTGAGATCCAGCTGTGCTAATTTAGCTAATTACAGCTAAACACGGTTACTGGTGGGCCTGAATCTGTGGGGAAGGTCCTTTTTCATGTGGGTGTCTTCAGACACATTCCCTGCTTTGGTTGTGTTTGGTCCCGTGAGAGGGTTGAGTTGTTCCCCATCCTCAGTAAAACAGATCCTTCAGTTTTGGCAGGTGACATTGGCTGCCTCATCCCTGGAAACATCCAAGGCCAGGTTAGATGGGGCTTGGAGCAACCTGGGCTAGTGGAAGGTGTCCTGCCCATGGCAGGGGTTGGGACTAGATGGTCTTTAAGGTCCCTTCTGAGAGACAAGGGGAAGAATTTAAATCAGACACGCTTTGGGTTTGTTGGTCAAGCACGAGTGCAGCTGCTTTATGGTACCAATCACAGAGGTCACTGAAGCTTGAGGGGCCAGAGAAGAACATCTGGTCCCAGCTGATAGAAACCAGAAGCCATGAAGTTGTGGAATTGTACCCAATAGATTTCTTGCCCCAAGAAGGTTTCAGGAACACATTTACTCAATCAGCTCCGGGTCAGCAGTGGGATTAGCCCGGTCAGTGGTTACTACTAACACCATTAACTTCTCATATCTCGTTTTCCAGAACTCTGTTCTCGTGATGTTATTGAAGGATTTTGTAATCCAAATCCCTGAGGTTCCTTGCTGAAAGCTAAAGCAAATATATCCATCTTATCAGGTCTTTCCAAGAGCAAAGCATGGAAATCCCCTGTGAGGCTGGCACCGTCACCGGTGTTTTCCTCTCTTTCCACCAGTGGCCTTCCCTTTAATACTGCTGTCTAAATCTTCCGTGGATTGTGCAATGACTGAAAGCAAAGAATGAAAAACCACATTTGGAATCTGGCGAGTGGCACGTGGACCTCTCACAGCTCTGCCCGGTGGTTGGAGGGACCTGCCTTCCTTCTATTACACACATGGATGGTCCCCTTGTGGTGCACAACCACTGGTACCTGTTCCCTTTTCAAGCAGAGTCACTCTGAGGGCAAGCAGATATTTGGGGTGTGTTTTTTTCTGTGTGGATCTACATGGCAGGCTGGGAAAATGACTGATTCTCTGAGAATTTCCAGGTGCTGTGATCCTTTCCCCGTGGTGGTCCGAGGTGGGTGGGTGTTTTGGGAGGCGATATCTGGTGGCAGGGAAAACGTTTGGCTGCAGTTGGGGAGAAACAGACAAGCTTTTGATGCGTAAATCCTCCAGCTCTGACACAAAATGTGTTACCACTCTTAAAAAACTCCACCAGATGCTCTGAGCTTCAGCAAAATATAACTCCTCTTCGGGTGAGGCAGAGGACACTTCGTACCTGTGGAGCCGAGGGATGTGCTCGCTGGGGAAGGAGGTAAATTGCTTCTTGGGGGACACAGAAGGGTTCTCTGGGGACCAAAGAGGAGGGCAGTTTTAGAGAAGAACTAGATTTTGGTTGACTCTTGCTCAGGGGCAGGGAATTTAATTCCCAAACCTGTTTTTTGCATAGGTTTCATAGGTACCCATCAAGCTCGCTGTGTTTTGCAAGACATTTCCTTTTCTCTCCCATCCTCTCTGCCACTCAGGTGCTTCTGCCCCTTGTATGCCTTGGCTCTGGTGTAGTGCAGGAAGGGGGTGATGCAGGAGGTGAACTGTACAATATTTGGGGACAGAAATACTGCAATCCCCACGGTTTTGCTGCTGCAGAGAGCATTGATAGGAGGGGGCTGTGTGAGAGCAAACAGCACAACTTGCCCGGGTTCTGCTCCCATCTGATGTGGTTCACGTGCCTTGGTGAGCAATTCAGCCAGGCTGAGGGAGGGGAAAAGCTCTTTAAAGTGAAATTCTTCACGTGTAGGTGGAGTTTATACTGCAGTGAGGCTGTGTTTGACCTCTGTGTGGCTCTTTCCCCACTGCAAGGTGAGCTGGTGCAGAGCTGGCTTGGCTGCACCTCACCCAGCAGATGTTCTTGGCAAAATCAGGTCTTACCTTGGGCTGAGCTTTGAGGAAGGATAAGGTCAAACTGCTGTCGTTCTAGAGGAAGTTTGTACGTTAGAAATTCAACTAGAACTGGGCTTTAATAAAAGAAATAAAAAATGAACAAATAAAAACCAAAAGGTTAGCATGGACTGCTTCCAGTCTTATACAAGAGGTTGGAGAAGTGATAGAATCACAGAATCATAAAATGGTTTGGGTTGGAAGGACCTTAAACACCATCTAGTCCAACCCCTTGCCATGAACACCCTCCACTAGACCAGGTTGCTGAGTCAATAAGATCATGTGAACAACCACGACTTGGCTTTTGCAAAAAGCTTTGTATTTGAGACAAACTAGTTTTGGGGATTAAGTGTTGCCTTTTCTCCCCCAAAATGAGTGGGTGTTACTGTGTCTGAACTGTCATCTGAGCTTCTGAGGTAGAGGTGGGACTGAGCAGGAAGGTCTCTGCAGGTTCAGCCCTTTGGGGTTTAATGATTGCATGTTCCTGTGCCCAGTGAGGAGTGGAAGGGATGGGAGAGCTCTGAAGGAGAGAGGGAAATGACCCAAGGAATGAAGCAGTGGAAAGATGGTGAAGCAGCTGTGGATTTTTCAGGAAAGAAGTTGGTTGGGATGCACCTCATGCTGGTTTAGTGTTTTAGTCTGTGCAAGAGGACTGAGAGGGATACGTGGGAAGAACTGATGGAGTTGAGCAGGGACTTGCTAGGATGCTCAGTGGCTCCCTGCCTTCATCCCAGAGATGAACTCAAACTTAGAGATGTGGCAAAGGCAGATGGTGGGACATCATCACCAAGAACAGTGTGAAGGGTGTGGGGGGAAAGAGTTAAACCTGTGCAAAAACCAAATTATCTGGAAGGGCTGGGGCTCAGCCTGGAACATGCAGGGAAGCCCAGGAACAAATCCTGCACCAGGGGGTCCACATGAAGGGCTTCATCAGGAAGGGTGGTGTGGGCTGGACTTTTAATTCCCACTCTGTCTTGAAATGAAGAGACAGCAAAGGGTTCTGCTTGCACACTCTCCTGCTGCCAGAGCAGGTGTGCCCTTAAAACCACCAGTCACAGGCCAAAAACCAATCTGAAACTCCACTTGTTTCCCCAAATGACAGGTCACAGGAAACAAATCTTCTGCTCTTCAGCTGCCACTGTGCCTGGCTGGGCTTGGATGCCACCAGAAGGACTGAAACCACCCTCAAATATTGCCCTGGGGAGGCACAAAAGGCACAAAACCAGTATAGCAGTGGTTTTGAGCCAGCTGTTTGGTTGCAAGGTCAGGTTTGCTGGAGGATCTTCCCCAGTTACTGTTTTGCTTCAGAGGTGAATCTGTTAAAAGTCTCTCTAAAGCACCAGCCAGAGGCTCAATCAAAACCTATTTATCTATTTCTTTATTTTTATGTGCTTTGAGCAGGGCCTGAAATAAATGACTTTATTTTCTCGTGCAGAAACCCTAATTTTAATAAATTTTTCTCAGGCACGGAATGGAAGAAATGCCATGGACTGATTTTGCTGCTTCTCTTCACCATGAGCCAGATTTTTCCTTTGAAAAGGAAAAGTGACTTTAAATTCCTTTGCTCTGCCATCCAGCTTGAATGATTTCATCCATACACTGATTTTTATTCACAGAGGCTCACAGCAAGACAACTTTCAGCCCCTTTCAGCTGGTGATTTACCCTGGTCTTTATTCTTGGGAGCCAAAATATGGAAGAATTTTCTGTTATATGATTCTTTAACATGTATTTGGAGGGTTTCATAACACAAAGTGTTCTGGGGTTTTTTCCCCCCAGTGATACTTTCACATCTGAGTTTAGCAAAATTTGCTGCTTTTGAAGCATTTTTATGGATGACTTTTGCCTTGTGCTTTCTCCACATTGCATGTGAATTGTCCAACTTCTGTTTCGGGGGAAGAGCAAAGTTATTTTTTTTCTCACCAGCCTACATGGCATTTAATCCATCTGGAGCAGCCCTGAGGAGAAACATTTGGGGGTGTTGGTGGAGGAGAGGCTGGAGATGCCCCATCCCAGACTCCCCCCTGCCCTGGGCTGGTCCCCCAGCGTGGGCAGCAGGGCAGGCAGGGGGGATTGTGCCCCTGTGCCCCCTCAGTGAGACCCCCCTGCA
>JAWWEW010000131.1:70926525-70937883 GCA_035583185.1 Anabacerthia variegaticeps
GATCCCTGGGAGTGTCCAAGGCCAGGTTGGAGCACCCTGGGCTGGTGGGAGGTGTCCCTGCCCATGGCAGGGGGTGGGATGAGATGTTCTTTGAGATCCCTTCCAACCCAAACCGTTCTGTGATTCTATCATGGTATCTTCATTCAGTTTAAATAGTCTGGGGTTCAATGAGCAGGGGCAGGAGGGTTAATTAACCCACTAGATATGTGAGGATGTGCAGAGGGTGTCAGGACACAGCTGGTGTGACTGGGAAAGCACCAAACACTCAGTCATTCCCCTTGGGAACACGGGATGCACACGGGAACAGGAAAACCAGGGCTCCCCAAGGCACATCCAGGGGATGTGCTCTTGAACCTCCGTGCAGAAGTTCACAGTGGGGGGAAGAATGAAGAGGTTTCCCCCCTAAAAACTGCTGCAGTTGGATGTGGAGTGGGATGGGACTGAAGGAACTCCTGGGGAGTTACTTTTCCAGAGGGCAGGACAGAACCCTGGAGTGTCCCTTTCTGAAAACCACCATCCCCACCAGCAGATGGTCCTGGTGATGCTGCTCCTCTTATCTCAGCATCCTGAGGAGCATTTCCAGAGGGATTTCCAAAGCCTCTGAAGCGATTGAAGTGCTCACAAATGTTTGAATATCCCAGTAAGTATTTATCTGCAATTAAGGCCTTGGGAAAACATTGTGAAACGTGAACCATCCTCCGAGTCGCTCTTCCCTTTCTCTCAGATGGGCAAACCCCGGCTTTGATCGTGTCTGATCCCTGTGCATTTGAGTCATCTCCTTTCTTCTTTGCACAGAGGACCCACAAAAGCAGCTGGGACTGAGCATGGGGCCGTCACAGCCCCCAACAAGCAGCCACAAGGCTCATCTCTCGCCAATTTTCAGGCTCACCAACGCCTTTTGTGAGCTGGTACCAGCTTTGGGACTTCAAAGAGAGGTGTCAGAGATGCAAAAACGAGCAATTAAGGATTAATCTGCTTGTGGGGATGGGTATCTGCCTCCCCCTCCTGATTGCACTGTAAATTAGTGGTTGACTCGAGCCCTGTAGTGGAGCTATTTATACCTCGAAGGTTTGAATTCTGGCTGGGTAGATTATATCATCCCTTTGTTTAATCCTTTTGCCTTTCTTCTCTCGTGCTTTTGACCTCGGTGAGTTTCAAAGCAGTCAGATTCGCTTCCTACGGTTTTCTTGTGATGGTATTTGTATCCAGGAAAGGGGAGGAGGACTGACATGGCTTTTTCTGTCCCATTTTATTTTCTCTCGCTCTCCCTTACTCATTTCCTCACTCAGCAGCCCAGTGCTTTTATTTTTTTAACCTTTTCAGGGGGTTTTCATTTCACAACCTTCGTTGCCTTTCTAGGGCTTGATATTTTCTAGGGCTCCAAAACAGAGTGTGCAGAGGGAGAAGGGGCAAGCCTGGGTGAATATTCCACCTTATAGGCTTCAACTCTTCCCAGAAAGCTTCGGAATGAAGAGCTCCTGCCTGTTTGGGAGACCTGCACCTCTCCTTCATTTCCCCCCCACCAAGGACCAAGGGATTCAGGGGAGGGTGTTGTTGCTGTTGGATTTATTGGCTGTGATTTTGCAAATAAATGCTGGATAATCACTTCCTTGCTGCTCCTCTCAGCCAAGAAAGGGAGACATGCAATGGCTCCGGCTTTCCCCTCGGATGTTCCTGCAGTTCCTTTTTCCAGCACTGCTTCTTCTTAGACCTCTAATAAGTGTCAGAGCCTTTAGAATCCACGTTTTTAGTCTTACAGCTCTCTGTGAGTTGCATTTTCAACAAGACACCCGGAGTTGGCCCCGGGTCAGTGACTTCAGTGGTTCCTGGCTCTTTGCTCGGCTCAGTTTGGATTTTCCCGTGCTTCCCATCCAGGAGAAGCCATCAGGAAAATAAAGGGCACAGGAGATGTGGAAATCGACTGAATATTTTTAAATATTAGAACATGTTGTACAAGGGTGGGAAATAACCTTTGCTGCTAATGCAGGCAAATAGTTCCTCTGCAGTGTGAGCTCCCTTCCATCCTTTTTGGTGGGTATTCCTACCTGGAGCAACCCTCCCACCCAAAATGGTCTCTTTGCCTTTGTGGCAAGGACTCACACACGGGGTTGAATGTTTTGAATGAGAGAAAATGAAGATATGTGGCCAGCAAAACTCCTGACATGGGTGTAGACCTTTAAAAGCGAAGCTGAGCTGGGCTGGGCACCAGTTGTGGTGGTGGAAGCAGCAGGAACACTCCTGGAATGGGAACAACCTTGTAATTCCCCATCCTTGTGCTTCCCCATCCCTGGAAGTGTCCAAGGTCAGGTGGGACAAGGCTTGGAGCAACCTGGGCTATGAAAGGTGTCCCTGCCCATGGCAGGAGGTTGAAACAAGATGATCTTCCAACTCAAACCATTCCATGATTCCATGTAAAGTGGCTGGACTGAATTCAGAGCCTCTAAAAGAGGGGGCGTTGCCCTTGTAACATCCAAATGTTGCACAGCCAACCTCAGCAAGTCATGTAGGGAAGACCCTTTCCCCATAATTTCTGTTATCTATACGTTTTCCAGGCTTCCTTGGAAACAGAGAACCCACATTTAAGTTGAAACTGATAATGAAGAGAAGCCTTAAAAGTGTAGACTGAGGAAGTATCAAGTATTAATTGTCATTTCCTTCCCTTTCCTGTTGGTTGAACAGGGCCCTGAAGCAGCAGGAGGCTCTTAGATCCAGTAGGTCATTATTTGTTGAAGTGTGAGAGTTTCCATTATGTTTAAGCCCCAAAATAGCCATATTTCTTAATAAATTAGGTTGGCTCTTACCATCAGACTCGGGCATTGGCAGGTTGATGTTCAGTTTTCCAATTCAGTCTTTTTTTGAAGAGGTTTTCAGTCAAACCCATTGCATTTTTGACTCCCTTTATCAGTATGTGTTGTAACCTCCAGCCTGGTGCATATTTGGGATTTGGGTTGGCTCTTGCAGCTCTTCCAATCTTTGTGAACAGCTAATATTTTTTCAGCCCTTGGTCTTTCTTTTCCCCGTGCCACTGGCCATGATTTGGCCAGAGCTCATCCTTTCTCCTCCTTGGTGTTTGTGGGAGGTGGAAGCTGTTGCCTTCTGCAGGAAAACCAATAACTGGATAAACCCAGGCCCTGCCTCTGGAATAAAGGTGGGAATATTCATCAGGCAACACTGGTGTTATAACCTTCATTTCCATGCACTTGGGGAGCGTTGCAAGCAATTAAAGTGGTCGGATGGGATGGGTCCCTCTCCTCTCTCCCCTTATCCCACCCTTTCTTACTCTTTCTCTGCCTTCCTTCCCTCCTCCCTAAAAAAGGAGGGGGGAAAGAAAAGCAAAGGAACTTGTATGTATAGAGGGAGGTGTAATTATGAGCAGTGGGACCAATTTAAAAAGGAAGATTTCAGAGACACTCAGACTTTCTTTGACACGTTGAGGCTTTTTGGTGGAGGATAAAAGGAAAATAAACTAATTTATTCCTAAATTGTAATTCCTTTCTGGTGTTAATCTGTTTCATTAGTGTAGTTCATAAATGCACTCAGGCAGGGGAGGGAGGGGAGGGGGGGCTGCAAATTGAAATGAAGACATTTTCAAAAGGAAAGCCTTGATGGGAAAGGCTTCCTGCAGGGCGAAGTCATATCCCAGGAGAAGAGGTGGAAACTCCATCGCTTTGGACTTTTACAAGTGAGACTGGATGGAGTAATTTGGGACGTTTCTTGTAGGGAACAGCCTTTTGCTGTGTGGTGGGAAGGACCAGATGATCTGATCGATCTCTCCCCTGTCCACTCCATCTGGTTTTCATTTCCTCCCCCTGATGGTGGGGAAGGGAGCTGGACTGAGGAGCTGGTGATGTTTGGGATTGGTTAATGGTTACGGGGTTAATGTTTTTCTGGGCTGGGATTCTGCTGCTCCGAAGGATTTTCAATTAAAAAGGACTTTTTAGCCCCTGCTGTGACTCTTTCTGGACCTAGAAGGGTGTAACCATCTTAGCAATGGTTGCTTTTCAGCTGAAGCTGCAGCTGAGGCATCTCCCAAAACTGCCTTGTGTTTCACTGAGGTTTGGTTTCACTCACCCAAAAAATCCTGTTTCCTCTTTGCTCCATGGGTAAGAATTTGGGTAAGAACATATCCTCATAGAACCCCAAAATGGTTTGGGTTGGATGGGGCCTTAAAGACCATCCAGTTCTAGTTCTGGTGATGAGAAAACCTTGTGAGGCAGGTTAGGATTTGACCTGCTTGTACCTCTAAGTGATGTGGCTGCTGGATGTTCATGTGTTGGGGCTGAATCGTGGCTGGAAGGTCTCAAGTGATCCACCAACCATCTACCAAGGTGGTTGCTGTGTCTGATGGGAAGAAAAGCAAGGAGATATGACTTGGTATGGATTTCCAAGGAGGAATGGAGAGACCTGAGGGTCATTTCTTGGAGTTTGTACGTACCTGTTTTTGGGGCCATGGGAACCCCAATGTCCATCTTTATTTGGTTCTGTGCTTTAGGGCTCCTATTTTATTCCCTGTGCAATAAACTGAGCCACTGGTAGTGGGCATGTCCCACTCTGATGTCCTCTCCTTGGGAAAATCCTGTGGACATCTCCCCTGGATCCCTGCTCAGAGCACATTCACCCCCTTAGACAAGTGCAAGGTCAGCTTTCTGATGGGTCTGGTTTCTTCCCTTGGAAGAGGCTTTTCAAAAGGAAAAGTCTGTTCTCCTTGACAGTAACTTTATCCCCTTGACAACTCGAATTCCATCTGAATTCTCCCAGTGGTGAGGGACAGAAGTTGGATGCTGCATAATCTCCGATCCCCTGCCAGTTTTCCATCCCTCCTCTCAGCAGTGATTTGTAAATATTATTTCCCCCCTGGCATTTTAAAGGACATTTTCATCTCCCCTGGCAGAAGGAGGAGGATTTTTCTGGCACTGCTATTGTCTCAAGTGTTGCTCCTTGTTTAAAACTTACATTAAAAATAATAATAACACCAAAGCAAGTGCAACTTTGGTGTTTTCCTCTTCATTTACCCATTCACTTCCAATGCAGGAACTGCTGCCACTTGAGGCCCAAAATGCAAAAATAACTGAAGATCACATGGAAATCAACCTTTCCATGTTCTGTGTGAGGAGTGAAGATGTATAAAGGGGAAACCATTGGCAAATATACTGGAATTTAAACCGAGGCAGAAAATAGGGAAGAACTGGGGGCTGCTCTCATGTTCATCACTTGGGCAAGGCAGTGGGATTTTGGTGTGTTGCTTCAATTTAGCTAATTTTAAACAGCATGATGACAATTTTAGGAAAGTTATTTCGGTTAGCAGCAAAACTGCAACACAATAAAGACAGATCTGCCCCCCGATAACAGTTTTGATCAAGGTTTCCTTTTATCCTGCAGTTTTTAAATAATTGGCCTGCTCGCTCTTGGCTTTTATTGTACTCGGGGTATTATAAACTCAGGATTGTTTTGTAAACCGCTAATTTTAGACACATCTCAGTGCTTATTGTTCCCTTCATTGCACTTCTTTTTAATGCCTCTGCAGAACCTCTGCAGGGAAGAGGAAATCATCTGTGTCCTGAGACTTTCGGGTCTGGCCTGGACGGGGGACACGAAAACACAGCGGGATCAATCCCCAGCTTCACCTTCCCAATCCAAACCCCACGAGTAATTCCCTTTGCTGTGACATTGGGCAATGGGAAACGGACAAAAATCATAAATGCATCTGTGCTGAACGAGTGTGAGATCAGGAGCAGCTTTCCAAGCCAGTAGCTGGATAGAAAAGCCAACGCAGGCACCACGGACACAATTGAGTTGCTAAGGCAGAGTTTTCCAATCCCGCCTCGTGCGGCCCCGTATCGTCTCATTATTCCGCTTCAGTGTCAGCTGACAATGAGGAGAAGATAAAAGCTTGGCAACCCCTTTGCTTAGAGGGGTCAATTTATCCCAGCTCTTTGTAGGGAAGTGTAATTTTAGGCTTTTCCACGGCGCAGAAACCCCCGCTTGCAGCACTTCCCTAAATAGGTCGGGAGGGGACGTGCAGTGGGGAGAGGGAGGCTGGGATTGTACCTTGCCCAGTGGGAATTGCATTTTCTCAATGAAAAGAAGGTGGGTTTGTCCTTGTTCACCCAGTTTGGTAGAACAAAGTGGGTCAGTCGGACAGCGGCTCGTGCCAGCGGCGCGTTCCGGGGAGCTGTGGTTGGGATGGGAAGTCCATGGAGCTTGGGATTAACTTGGGAAGCAGCAAGGATAGAAGTCTTTTTTATTCCCAGCAGGATCTTTGGAAATAAGACACAGCAGGTGTTTCACCTTCCTGGACATCATCCTGATAAGCTGGGCTCGTTTGGCACGGGTTGTAAACCAGCCGTGGGGATTTTTATCAGCTCCGACACTTCTGGGTGACCTTGGATCTCATCTTTGGGAGCAGCTTAATCCCTGTAACATCCAAAGAGAAGGATCTCAGGGGGTTTCTTGATAACTTCTGTATTTTGCAGTGCTGTGACAGACTCCAGCTGGTGGGTATGACCAAGGGTTTGGGCACAGTGGCAAAAGACATAGGAACAACAAGGTGAAATTGCTTATTCCTTCTCCCCCCACCAACAAGCTACTAATTAATTACTCAAGGAGGAAATAGGAGGACTCTGGAAGGCAGAGCGTTGGCAATCAGGTGCCAAGGTAAATACAACCTGGCCCTGCTTTTAACCAGCTGGAGGCCATCAGGATCCCACGAGGAGTCCTGCTTGGGAAGAGCTGGGATTGAACGGCCTGGGGTGAACAGACAGCTTTGAACATCCGTGAGCAAGGGATGCAGATCCTTGGGAAGTTTCTTCTCTCCCTTGGTAGAGGGAGAGGGATCTGGGATCTGTCCTCCTGGAGCTGCTAAGGGCACTTAAGATCAGGCACTGCAAAGGATCTGTAAAAATAACATTAAAAATCCACTTCTGTCTGCCTTAACGTGGATTTTGCTCCCCAAACCACACAGGGGATAGAAGGATGTGTGGAGAGAGTGAGAAGTTGCACTGGAAACCTGTAGCTCTTCCTCCACCCAAACCACAGACGTTGCTGGTGGGCATGGGATAGCCAAATGCCAGAGATGCTTTTCATTTTGGAGTCTTGCTGGGGAAAAGGAAGGAAAAAGGCCATTTCTGTTAGTCTGTGTTTTGGGAATGCCAGGGCTTGGCTCAGCAGGGACTTCACTCCTCATTGTGGTTGCTTCACTTCCCCAGTCAAACTTCTTTCATCTAATGCAACCAAAGGACTTCCAGGGTAAGACTTTACATCAAATTTTCCTCTCCCAGTAAAACCTGGGGGTCGTTTGAAGATGAGCCAGTGTAGCCACACTCAGGAGAAGGAGAAGAAGGAACTCACCTTTTCATTTAGTCACCCAGTTCTCTCATCATCCCAAAGATAGGTCTTCTTGTCTCTCCCTCCTCTGACCCTCAGCAGAGGGTCCAGCACAAAGGAACAACCCCCCAGTTTGCTCAGCCCCTGTCCCCTCGCTGTCACCTCCCTGGTTACTGCCCTCACCACTCCCAGCCAGGAACCTCCTTTGATCCTTGCCCTGATTTCCTCCATAAAATGGGTGGAAAGGGAACGAGAGGCAACTCCCTTGGGCTGGCAGAGGGAGGGTGGGTGTGCAGCAGGACACGTGAGAAGAGCCATGCCCTTCTTCTTTCATGCTGAACCAGTAGCTGGGCCCCCGAGGCTGAAGCTTGGAGGAAGGATGGAGGTGATGGTGAAGACCAAAGGATGGGACACCTCGCTGTCCTTGGCTGCTCAGATTGTCACCTGCTTCCAGACTGGCTCCCTGGCTCATGGCAAGTGAGCAGATACTTGTACCATGAGTCTGGTTTGGGGAATCCTTTGCTCCAGGGACCCACTTGAGGTGAACAAGAGACATCAGATTTCCCTTCTCCTGCCTCACCAAGGTCTCTGGTTCCTGCAGGGCGTGTGCAATTCGATGTCCTTGTGTGCTCCTGTGCTTTGTGACTCATGGATTTACCTGCCAAGATGTTAAACCCCAAATTTTGGTGTGTCACATCCCAGCTCTTGTAGCATGTCAGGGCTTTTGAAGTGGAAAGGAAGCAAATGCCCCATGTGAAGATGCTGTTGGGCCATGAGGACCTTGTGGGACCCAGGGACAAGCCTGGCGTAATGCTGTGCAGCAGGGACAGGTTTAGGTGGATATTGGGAGGGAATTGGTGGCTGGGAGGGTGGGCAGGCCCTGGCCCAGGTTGGGCAGAGAAGCTGTGGCTGCCCCTGGATCCCTGGAAGTGTCCAAGGCCAGGTTGGACAGGGCTTGGAGCAACCTGGTCTAGTGGAAGGTGTCCCTGCCCATGGTATGGTCTTTAAGGTCCCTTCCAACCCAAAATGAGTCCCTTTAGAGCCAGTGGGAAGACAAGACATCCCCAGCATGACCCAACAGAATCTCAGGATGGTTCAGGTGGGAAGAGGTACATCCGGTCCAACCCCTCTGCTCTATCAGGGTTACCCAGCACCATGTCCAGATGGCTTTTGAAGATCTCCAAGGATGGAGACTGGTTCCATGGCTTCTGTCTACATTAGAACATCCTCACCAGCACAGTGAGACCCTAAGTGGAAAAACTAAGCAAGAAGGGAGAGCAGAGGTGCTGTGGGATGACCCTGACTATGGGGCATTGGGTGCCCCTTTGGTGGGGGGTCAGACCAGAAGCACAGATCACCATCCCCATGGTTACACTGATCATCTGAGATTCATTAGACCCTGCTGAAATATTTAGTTCTTTTCTTCAGGTGAGGCTGGGGACAAGTGTCAGCAGGGGACAAAAGGCTGCTCCAAGTCTGGGAGGGTGAAGAGAGTGCTGATGTGGAGCTCAGGGAGATGGAACCCCAGAAACCAACCAGCACCCTTTCCCAGTTCCTACTGGGAGATCCACCTGGCCCTCAAACCCCAAATCCTGAGTCAGGTGCTTCCCTGCAGCAGGGGAGGCAGGAGGGGAAGATGCCAGCTGTGTTTCTGGTAGCTCCTCTCTGCCCTAACAGGAAAACACAGACCACAGAAATTGTTTTTCCCTACATTTTCCTGAAATCTGTTGAAGTGCTTTGCCTACAGAGGGAGGAGAGGAGGGGTGATATGGGGGATGAAGAGGAAGAAATAATGGTGGCTCTGTTCTAAACTCCCCTAATAGGTAGTTTGTGTTGTTATTTTCCCCCTCCAAACATACAGATCTGACCTGAAAATCCCGGGCTTAAAAGCACAGATGTTTAGTCTGACACACAAACATGGCCAGTGAAACAGCTGGAGAATTCCTGGTGAGTTCTGAGGAGCTAATCTGGGATGAGTGAGAGGAGTTAAAGCTGCTCAGCAATAGCTGCATCCTTCAGTCACCTGAAACTTCCCTCCCTTCCCCTCTAGGTCTTTCCCTTTGTCCTAAAGCAGCTTTCAGAGATGTTGCAGCTTCTTCTGTCCCTCCAGTTGTCCTCTGGGAAGGGGGAGAAGCATCAGAGGGATATGGATGGTTTTTGTGGGTCTTTTCTCCCTGCCCAAATAGGTCAGGGGGAAGATGATGTTGGATTAATTCTGTCTGCACATTAATCTCGTGGCCAGGGGTGTGTTGGGGTGCGAGTTGGGATGGGTGGCCATTCATTTCAACCTCATGAATTTTAATCCCAGTCCACACCAGCAGGGATTAAAAATCACCCCACTGCTGCTGTTCCTTCCTTGACTCTCAATAGCTATCTCAGCATCTGCCATGAATAACTTGTTCCTCCAGCTGCTTTAAGAGCATCCCACAGCTGAAATGTCCCTCTGCTGTCAAGAAAGGCCACCTGGAGAGAGCTCTTCCTGCTGTTCCCTGTGCTCTCCTTTTCCACAAGTGTGCCTTTTCAAGTGGTGCAAAATCTGCTGTAGAGGCTGAGCCGTGCCCGTCATCTTCACTGCAGTGGAGCTGGGAGGGGGTCAAAATTCCACTCAGGAATCCTTTGGCTTCACTGTCATCCTCTTCAAAGTGATGGTGGTGGAGATATGGGGGTTTCCTTCAGCAAAGCAGCCAGTGGGCACTTCAGAGCTAAACCCTTTCTTGTGCTGCTCATGGGATAATTCATCAGTTGGGAATGAAGATGCCACCATCTTTTCCAAAGCCTCCAAGTCTGCCTTTCCTGTAGCTCACACTCCCAGGGATTGAGCTGGGGAGGAGTCAGCATCCAAACATGGAACTGTGCAAGCATCTGCACATCGGGGCACCAGGGGTAAACAGAGGAGATAAAGAGATCCCATAACATCTGGAGAACTTGGTTTTTAAAGCCAGGCAAATCTCACCCAGAACCCGCAGGATCAGGAGGAGGTGTGGGAGAAAGGAGTAGAGAAAAATGCTCCTTAGAGGCTTGTTGGTTCACATTTACATTAAGGCACTTCTGGAAATCACATCTAAATCTCTGGAATTATTTGGAGATGACTCCTTTGAGAGCAGTGCCCTAAAGTGAAGGTATTATTGAGGTGGAAATAGAATCATAAAATTATTTAGGTTGGAAAAAGGCTCT
Organism: Anabacerthia variegaticeps; assembly: GCA_035583185.1. Taxonomy (NCBI): domain Eukaryota; kingdom Metazoa; phylum Chordata; class Aves; order Passeriformes; family Furnariidae; genus Anabacerthia; species Anabacerthia variegaticeps. Next base: position 70,937,023 of record JAWWEW010000131.1, read on the forward strand.
ATGATTATCGAGTCCAACCAGCACAGCTATATCCAAAAACAACCCTGGAATCAACTGAATACTCATTAAATCCCTCTTGCTTTGTGTATGTGTTAGATGCTGCCCCTTTCCCATCTATAGGATTTTGGTTTCAACCCTTGTGCGCCTCCCAAAATGAGATTTTCTCCTTTCCCCCCCTCCTGTTTGGTACATTTGGTTATGGCAGAGTTGAAGGGGATCTTCAACTGAGCACTCCTCTCCACCCCCACTGCTGTGTGAGCTCAGGCTGCAACATCATTCCCTTGGGGCAAACCAACCCCACAGGTGACCATCTCGAAATGCACCTGCTCTGGGGCCAGGCAGAGCTCAGGGATGGATGAAGGACTGAACTGCATTTGGTTTGGACTAAAGACATCGAGGAGGATTTGAGCCAGGATGGCCTCTGGTAGCAGGTCATGGAGTCAAGACTGATGGCACCAAGCTGAGGGCTGCAGGTGATTCACTTGAGGGATGAGATGCCATCCTGAGGGACCTTGGCAGGCTGGAGAAGTGGAGCCTTGTGATCCTCATGAGTTCAAACAAGGCCAAGCACAAGGTCCTGCACCTGCATGGGGACAATCCTGGTGTCAGAACAGACTGAGGGATGAATGGATCGAGAGCAGCCCTGCCGAGAAGGGCTTGGGGGTGCTGGTGGATGAAATGTGAGCCATCAGTGTGTGCTCAAAACCCAGAAAGCCAATCATACCCTGGGCTGTGTCCAAAGAAAGGAGGCCAGCAGGTCAAGGGAGGTGATTCTGACACTCTGCTCAGGTGAGACCCCCCTGCAGAGCTGCCCCCAGCCCTGGGAACAACAGCACAAGGACGGGGAGCTGCTGGAGAGAG
>JAWWEW010000131.1:70947710-70961474 GCA_035583185.1 Anabacerthia variegaticeps
GAGAAGCTGTGGCTGCCCCTGGATCCCTGGGAGTGTCCAAGGCCAGGCTGGATGGGGCTTGGAGCACCCTGGGCTGGCGGGAGGTGTCCCTGCCCATGGCAGGGGGGTGGAATAGGATGGGCTTTATGGTCTCTTCCAACCCAACCCATGCCATGATTTGTGGCAGGTTGGGCAGGTGGAGAAAGCAAAGCTCCAGGCCCTTCCCACAGGCTCATCCTCCTCCTCCTCGTGCTCTGTTCCTTGCAGCGTCCACCGCTCGCGTGGAAACTGCCTGTTTATTTAAAAGCCAAAAAAGAAAGAAAAATATGAAGTGGATTTTCAGAAGGGGTGAATGGCTGCTGTGATTCATCTTTTCTGCTCAAGAGTGGAAAAGCAGAGGGTGGGGTGGGGGAATAATGTTCAGTGACACATCAAAGGCCCCGTTTCAGCTTCGGAGACACATGCAAGGAATTAGTCACTGCGTTTTAGTGCAACAAAACCCTTTTTCCTCCCTAAACTCAGCAGCTTCTCTCCCTGTGATGGCCAAATCTCCCCAGCCTTTGGCCATTCCATGTGTGTTTTTTCATGCTTTGCCTCCCATCCAGCACAAGAGTTTTGGGATTATGGTGCCAGCAAAATCGTTGTGCTATCAGACAAACCCTCCTCTGCCGTGGATCACAAATCCAGGGGGAGAGTGGCAGCCCGCAAACAGGATTTAAAAGGAGCAGGGAGGGGGAGAGGGAATGGCAGGTTTGTTTTCCAGGGTGGCTGAGCCCTGCTGGTGGCTCGCTGCCACCAAAAAGAATTAAAAAAATGACCTTTTTCCCCTCTCTTTCTGCTCGTGCTTGTTCTCGCCCTACTGCGAGCTGCTTCAAAGAGCCAACCTTGCTCTGCCAAAAAAAAAGAGAAGAAAACTCAACATTATTCTTATTTCTCACTGCTGTTGGGGCCGGCATGAAGCAGTTGGGTGGTCATGGTGGAGCCACAGCATTTCAGCATCCTGCTGGTGTCAACAGGGATTTCTGGGATCCCAGAAAGCCAGCTAGAATTTGGGCTGTCCCGTCATTGCACGCAGAAAAGGATTGCCTCATTTTCCAGGAATTAGGAATATGTCAAGAGGTGGGGGTAAATCCTGCCTTTGATTGTGGACGGCTGTATCCGGGTTGGACCTGGGCAGTTTCTGCAGCAATAAATACTAATTCTTTGCATTCTGGAAGCACGGCGGGGTGATCCTGCAGCCTGACCTCCCCCTGGAGCACCAGCGCACACGTTTTGAAGCCACTTATTGCTTTATGAAGAGATTATTTCCTTTATTTTTTTCCCCCCTCCCCTCCATCATCAATCATCTCGACAAGACCTGCTTATTTTAAAACGTGCAGCCTAAAATCCAGCCTTTCCTATAGGAACATCGCGAGCAGTTTATGGAACAGCGGCGTCCACATATGTTATATTAATAGACACAGATATAGATATAAAAACACATGTATCGATGCTATTTCTGGGCACACCAGTAGCAAATTACCGAGGTTTCTAACGCTGAGTTTTTTGGAAAAGGTGGTTTGAAGTGAAGAGGCAGGGCTGAGCATCCCGAGCTCCTTTGGCCTCGGCAGAGCCGGCGCCGTGACGTCAGGGTGTTTTTCTGCAGAGCTCGCAGGATGTTGCAGCCGGCCAAGAGCTGTGTTTATGTTGATAACATTACAAGTATTTCCTCTCCGTTTCCGAAACCAGCAGGGAGGGAGCCGAGGGGGAAGGGAGACTCGGGTTTCTCCGGCTTTGGGGTAGGACTCTCGAGGCCTTTTGAATGTGAAGGAGCGGGTAAGGGCGAAGCGCTGGCGTTTCTGGATGCTGCCTTTGGGAATAGGGAGTGTGGAACAGGAGGCAGGAGGTGGGAGCTGGGAGAGGGGCTGGCACAGCCCTCCCCTTCCACAGGGCTCTCTGCTCCAGATCCAGCTCTGAGGTGATAAAGCAGCTCGGGATTGCCGGTCACAGGAGCAGCTCCCGGGGTTTTTGGGTGATGCTCCCGGTGTCCTGTTTCTCTTGGCATTGGTAGGAATAAAGCCATGAGAACTGGGGATCCACACAGCCTGCCTGCATCCAGCTTGCTTCAGGAAAGCAGGGCAAGGCTTGGGCAAATCCAGTATTATCTCCCCTGGCCAACCCTTCCGCCCCCTGCAATCCACCCATGGATCAATGAACTTATTAAATGCAGTATCCAGGGGGATTTAAAGGCAGGAGTGGCCTGCCCATGGATGTAATCCCAGGGCATTGGAGGCTGCTGGCTCAGCAAGGGAGGGGACCCTCTTCGATGGTGGGACTCGATGAGCTTAAGGGTCTTTTCCAAGCTGAATGATTCTGTGATCATCCCACCATCCCAAAGGGCTTTTGCATCTCCTGCAGCTTTCCATCCATGTGGCAATCACGGTCATGGAAATGAGCCCAAGCTCTTTTATCCTTTGTGGGTTACTTCCCTATAATGGAGGGGAGAAAGAAGAGGGAAATCACCACTTTTCCTGATTTTCTTCCACCCTCTGTGTCCTGCTGGGATACCAAGGGAAAACTTGAGGATGTGGTGAAGCTCTGGCACAGGTTGCCCACAACTGGAATGGAAATGGGATGAATGGGGTCCCAGATGAATGGGGATCACAAGTGAATGGAGATCCTAAATTAATGGGATGCCATGTGAATGGGCTTCCAAATGAATAGGATCACAATGGAGAGGGAATGCCAAATGACTGGGAATCTAAATGATTTGGAATCTCAAATGATTGGGGATCCCAAGCGAGTGGGATCTCAAATGAACAGGATCACAAATGAATGGGAATGCCAAATGAATAAGAATCCCAAATGATTGGGGATGCCAAATGAAAGGCAACTCTTGCTTTGAGAACCAATCTAGAGGAGGAAGGAGCTACATCCACCTACACAAATGGCATTTCTGTACAAATATTCCTCAATCCATGGCAAATGGACACTTTTTTCCCCAGTAGTTCTTGCCTGGGAGCCAAGTCTTTCCCTTTCCTTGCCATTGTTTTCTTGCTGTGGCAGGAATGGGTTCGCAGTGAGGGAAGTGGTTGAGATGATGAGACCTTGGTGCTTTCACCAGCCCTTGTGAGGTTTTCAGAGCGTCTCAGAGCCATCATTTACATTCTCTGGAGATCCAGCATGGCCTTAACTTCCTCCTGCCTTTGCACACACACAATCATGGAATGGTTTGGGTTGGAAGGGACCTTAAAGCCCATCTCATTCCCACCCCCTGCCATGGGCAGGGACACCTTCCACCAGCCCAGGGTGCTCCAAGCCCCGTCCAACCTGGCCTTGGACACTCCCAGGGATCCAGGGGCAGCCACAGCTTCTCTGCCCAACCTGGGCCAGCCCCTGCCCACCCTCCCAGCCACCAATTCCTTATAAACATCAGGTTTTCTCTCCAAAGCCCAACCAGTCTAGACCAAGCACATCTCAGACTCTGGCAGGTGGTTGACCGAGCTGAGTGGGGTGTGTTAATCACCACGAGTGGGGTCATGGCATCAAACTACTGGATGTGGCTTTTCCCAACATCCCACACTCCGGGGAGGCATTGCAGGACCGATGATCAGTTGGAATTCATGCAGACAGAGATGTTAACCAGTGGTGAAACCCTCTGGAAACCTGAGTGCTGGCACCAGTGGGACCCTTGGAGAAAGCCCTGCCCTGCTTGCAGCTGCAGGGCTGGCCATGGAGAGAGCCCAAGGAAAGCTTTTATCTCCGGAGCTTGGTTTCCTTCTGGTTCAGGGTTTGTCTGACCTTTTGGTCACTGAGTAAGGTCGATTTTTGCCAGGTTTTCTTTCAGAGGGGGAGGAAGGACACGTAAGTGGGTGGTGCTGGTGGGAGGATAGTCCCGGGTGGGGTGGGAGGATCTTGTGTTTCTGATAGGGTTTGCAGCGCGTGGATGACTTCAGTGTTGTCCTCTTGCCCGGAGTTTGGGATGGGTCTAAATGAAGCAGATTTAAATAAATAGAACAAGCACAAACACCACGAGATGCACTGGTGGGGGGAGGATTAGACCGTGCATCGGGAATAAAACCCTTCCTTGGCAGCCTGTCAAGCTGACTTGGCAGTGAGATCCCACAGCCTTCTCCCAGGAGATCCTGGAGATGCAACTGGACACATGACAAGAGCCTGAAGGACAGCAGAGTTGTGCGGCAGCTGCTGGCCCGTGGCATGTCCCAGAGCTGTCTCCAAGCCCTCTCCAGGCTGGGAGCAGAGGCAAGATGTTGGCCCTTCCTTGGGAGGCCCCAGGGCCATGTGCTGGTCTGGGGCTTGGCAGCTCTTGGCTCTGCTCTGGCCAGCACGATGACGTCTCACATCTCGCTGCCTGAGCCTCTGGATCCGTAGGTGTTTGGGAGGAGATAACCATACCCATTTCTCAGGAGCTTTCTGAGGTCTCCAGAGGAAAGAAACCTCCATAAAAGCCTCATATTTGAAAGGGCTTTAGTGATGTCATCGCCCTGTAATTTTGCTGGACGGTTCCTGGGAAGGACGTACAGTACGAGCGTGCAGCTCATCAGCCTGGGTTATTTAGGGGTGTTCTTCTCATCTGCGTGCTCAGGGAATCCTACAGGGTTTGAATGGAGCTGAGAGTGGCCTCCTGCAGGTGCTCTGCCCCTGCCCAGGAACATTCAGGGTGTTGGTGAGATGGGGGGAATCCAGAGGCAGTGCCTGCAGGAGGAGCTGCCTCCTCCTCCATCCCTGCCTCCAGTTCTGGGGCATGTGGGATCAAAGCTCTTTGCCATGGTCTTCACATGCATTATGTTTGAGTTTGCTCAGGGGACAGTCCTTTGCAGGCCATTATAGGAGCAATCTATTAGTTTTCTTTAAGACCAGATACTTTAGTGCTCGGCTTGTTCCTCTCATGCTCTCCCACAGTTCATCCCTGGTCACCTTTGCTGCTCCACCAGACTGGGATGTTTCCCCTTGGGAGATACCCATAAAATCTTCCCATCCACATCCTGCAGGGACTCCAGCCACACGTTCCCTCCTCCCTTCCAGCTCTACAAGATGCTCAGCAGCATCTCCAGTCTGAATTATTTCGGGATGATGTTTCATGGGGATTTAAGTAACTGTTCTCTGCTTTCTTCCCCAGGTCAACATGGATTTGTGGTTCTTTCTCCTTTTGCTTGGAAGTGGCCTGATAAGTGTAGGTGCTATCAACGTCACAACAGGTAAACTAAGCTCCTGTCTCCCCTCTTTTATCCCATCTTTAGGATCAGAGGAGTAAGAGCTCACGTGCTCAGTGTCCTACTCCTCCTGCCCTCCACGTAGCTGTAACATGAAGTGTTGGAAAGAGGGTGATGGGCTGCAGGTGTTCATGAATGACCTCTGGCAAATAGCCCCTCACCTCCAGGGGCTCTGATGTTTGTGCCTTCTTGACACCATGCTCTTTGTTCAAGTTTTTATAAGGTTTTATAAGCTTTTGTAAGGTTTCCATCTGCTGTGCAGAACATTCCCCATCCAGCGCTTGGGATCTGTGGGCTGCTTTATCCCTGTAGCCACAGTCACAAGAATCTCCATCATCTAAACCCTCCACTGTCTCAGACAAGAACCTCATGGAGATTCCCTTGTGCTTTTCTTCTCTCAGGGCCACCCACAACAGTGCCCACCTCCCCCAGGAGCCCCACCAAAGCTCCTACAGCAGCTCCTGAGGATGGGACTACGACGAGCTCCAGGAGGCTCAACGTGAGCACTCCAGGGACTGTTTCTACCATGGCCTCACAGCCACCCCCAACCACAGCGGCCAGAATCGCCCCCAACGCCACCACTGGCAGCCTCAACACCTCCTCCACCCTGGGGACAACCGTGCCTGTGCCTCCAGCCACCTCCCTGCTCCCCGGCGTGACTCCCTCTGCTCCACACACCGCTGTCCCCAGCACGGAAGCGGAGACGACGGAGAGGAATTTCAGTATGGTGATGACAACACAAGAGACCTCTTCTGCTTCCCACAACGGTAGGCAGTCTCCTCCACCTCTGCTTCTCCAGCCCACCCGGCCTCTGGGTTGGAGTCTTCGCTCTTCTCTCGTTTTGCTGAACAAAAAGGAGCGAGGAAACACTTTGGGGCAAATTCTGTGGTGAGGCAAAACAATATAACTGTTTGAACTGCCCAGATCAGAAGGGATTTATCCTAGCAAAGGTTTGGGCCAAGATCATCTAGTGAAAGATGTCCCTACCCGTGGCAGGGGGATTGCAATAGATGATCTTTGCTTCCAACACAAACTACTCTGTGATTGTATCCTTACACTATCATTTTTCCCCTTTTCCTGACCTACTTTATTACTGGAAAGGTCTGGATGAGCAAGAGTTGTCTCAGCTGTGACTCTTCAGCCATGGTTTGCTCATTGCTGCATCATTTGAGACCCAGGTCTGATACTGCAGCCTCTGAGCTGCAACAGTAAGACAGCAGTGCCTGCCAAAGCCTTGGCAGTGTGGGATTTAGTGGAAAAACAGGATTGGTAACTTGGTGGTGTGGTAGGGAAAGCTGAAAGAAGATAATGGTGGAGTTAATGCAGGGAGGTGTCAAGTGCACATTCCTTAAGAACAGATTTCTCCAGGGATTTTGGGCGTTGGGAATCTCAGCATCTGGGTGAGATGTGTGTGCCCTCTTCCTCTGGGAATCTTTGGGAAGCTGCAGTGAAGTTGTATGGGAAGGGATGTGGCTGAAGGGTGGTCACAGCCCAGCTTTCTCCATGTTCTGCCATCCCTGAGCTCATCCAGCTTCCTTCCAAACACAAATCCTTTTCTGGAGAGCAGAGGGGTCCAGCATAGCCTTAGATACACACATGGGGCAAGTTCAGAATAAATGTAGCCTTCAAACAGAGAGATGGATGCAAAAGCCTCCAGGACTGCTGACATGTGGATTTTGTAATACAATGTCTGCTAGTGGGGGACTAAATTTATCATTTTTGTGTCTTTACTACCTTTTTTGTGTCTTGGGTTACTGGTTTTGGTGAACTTCCTTGCTTTGTGCTGTGACACGTTGGCCATTGAGCCATCAAGGCCAGAAGTGGCTTCTCACTTGATGTCAGTCCCAAGAACAAATGGCCAAACCTGATTCTTTCTTTATCTCAAGTAATTTGTCAAGGAGCAAAATTAGTTTTAGGGCTGCCCATGCCATTAGTCTTACAGGGAACGTGGGTATTAGTCATGGAAGAATTAAGTGATGCTTGAAGAGAGGGATGGGACAGAAGGTGACACATAAACCACACGTTGTACAGGCAGTTCCTGCTCCTCCAAAGCCACGAGGGTTGTCCTCAACCTCGTGCTGCAGCTCCTCATGTGTAGATTAGGGCCCCAGGAGAGCTGCTCCCACTGGCAAGGGTTTGTTCTGGTGTCCTCTGGATGAGACATCCCAGCAGGTAGAGGCTTTCCTTGGAAGCTCCTCACCCCCATCCCTGAGCCCAGCTGCTCTTAAGTGAGCTCTTGGCTCAGCCACTCTCTTAAAATTATGCACAAATGTTACCTCTTAATATTTAAGTGCTAATGAATTGCACCATTGCCTTGGTGCCCATGGGCTTAAACAGTCCATGGTATTGATTAGGAGCTGGAATTTTGTTTATGGATGTTAAAGCTCAGCTGCAGCTCCCTGCTCTGCTGATAAAAACTTGGGATTTGTTCCTTTTTCCTTACTCAGAAGTTCATTTTAACACCCAGCTGGTGTTTTAAAGGAAAGATTTACAAGCAGATGATGAGAGTTACTAAATTTGTTCTTGTCTTGGTCTTTGATCCTTCCTGACTTATTAAAAGGTCTTATTTCTTTGTTGCTAAGAGATTTCTGTTTTCTTTTTCTGCAGGTAACTCTGACAGAAGAGGTAAGAATTTTATATTTCATTGCTCTTTAATCAGTAAAAACATTTCCAGAAGTGTTCTGCTATGAGAGAGCTCTCCTTAGGCTTCCAGATGTTCTTTTACAGAGCCCCTCAAGCTCTTTAGAAGAGCTGGTGACACACTGACATCCTCATTTCTTTGGGGCTTTTCCTTTTAGAGCTAAACAATCCCATTCCAATTTATACATGTCCTGTTAGACACAAATTGTTCCTGCTGAATGCTCTGAAAATGTCAGCACGTCCCTGGAGTTGGATGACCGAAGCCTAAGAAGCCATTCAGGAAATTTCCTTTTGTTTTTGTTTTTGGGGTTTTTTTTGCTTCTGAATTGTCTTTATTGACTGTGACTTACCTTATTTGATCCAAACCCCTTCTGCAGATGATGGGAATCATTATTATTCTCCTTCATTCTCTTGGCAAGCAGTAGCACAGATCCATTTCTCGTAACAGAGCAGCACTTAGGGACGTTTTTCCATCACTGAGCTCTGAGAACTGGCATCTCTACCAGAATATTTGCAATTCCTCATGGCTGTGGCACTCCAGGAGCAGGCAGAGCAGAGGTGCAGCAGGGCTGGCTACTTCCTATAACAATGAGCTGCCCCTGTGTGTTTTCAGCGTGGCTCTGAGAGGTGTTTGGGCTCTGGAAACTCCCTGGCATTCCTGTTGTGCTGCTCGCTGTGCCAGGCTCACCCCATCCCGCTGATGGTCCAGAGGAACAGGCAGATGCTCTGCAGCAGTTGCTGTCAGAACACATTTAGCAAAGGAAATAAAAGAGATGCAGGTCTGAGAAAATTCATTTAAAATTATGGTGAGGCCACTGCAGAAATGCTCATTGTCCTTCCCTCGGTTCTGGCAGGGCTTAGGTCTGGTGTTGTGCTCTCTGGGCTGTTGTTCATCCCTGTTCCTGAGTGCAAAGGAACAAAAAATGTGACTAAATCTGTCTTCTTAATAGTATTCTTATTAATATTGCTAATATTAATAAGGGACTTTTCAGAAGAGTGTGGAGTGAGAGGACACAGGGAATGACTTCCCAGTGCCAGAGGGCAGGGCTAGATGGGATATTGGGAAGGAATTGGTGGCTGGGAGGGTGGGCAGGCCCTGGCCCAGGTTGGGCAGAGAAGCTGTGGCTGCCCCTGGATCCCTGGGAGTGTCCAAGGCCAGGTTGGAGCACCCTGGGCTGGTGGAAGGTGTCCCTGTCCATGGCAGGGGTGGCACTGGATGGTCTTTACGTTCCCTTTCAACCCATGGCATTCTGTGATAGAATGGTTCTATGATTACTCTAAATACTAATACAATAATTAATATTTTCCAAGTCCTGTCACTTGGAGGGTTATTCTGGGGTTTTGGGTCACAATTCCTGGCTCCCCAGCACCAGGAAGCAGCACTGGGAGCAAAACTGTGACAGCAGAAAGTGGAAGGGCTGCTCTTTACATTAAGTAATCCTTTTGGGAAAACTTGGCTTGGGTCATGCTGGGGATGTGTTGTCTTCCCAGTGGCTCTAAAGGGACTAATTTTGGGTTGGAAGGGATCTTAAAGACCGTGCCTTGGGCAGGGACACCTTCCACTAGCCCAGGTTGCTCCAAGCCCCATCCAACCTGGCCTTGGACACTCCCAGGGATCCAGGGGCAGCCACAGCTTCTCTGTCCAACCTGGGCCAGGGCCTGCCCACCCTCACAGAGAACAATTCCTTTCCAATATCTACTCTAAACCTGCTCTCTCTCAGTTTGAATCCATTCCCCTTTGTCCCATCACTCCATGCTTTTGTCAAGAGTCGCTCACCATGGCAGCGGGGTTGGAACTCAATGATCTTTGGGGTCCTTCCCAGCCCAAACCATTCCATGATTCTCTGATTTTGGGCAGGTGTTGGCAGCCATGAGCAGGGACAGGCTGTTTGTCCATGTCCCTCTCTGCCATGTGGCTGCTCCTGACTCTGTGTGATGTTTAAGGAACAGCCTGTAGACCCCTATAGAGCACCTCTGCCTCCAGCTGGGACACAATCTCGAGCACCAGAAGATGAGTTACTGACTCCTCAGAGGTGCCAGCACAAGATTTAAGCACCCTGATGCCTTCCAGGCTCTGGATCTCAGTGGGTGCTCCAGCACTGCAGGTCTGTGGAAGCAGAGGGTTGAGTCCTTGTCCCTTTTCCAAGAGAATTTCAAGAGTGAAACCCCTGGGGCCGAGGCTGGAGCAGGACAGGAGCTGTGGGAGGGTGGGCACTGCTCCCCAGGGCTGACTGGGAAAGGAGGGAGCAACTGGGGGACCCTCCAGGTTGTTTCCTGCGTGGGCTGTGCCGGGTGGGTCTGGCAGCTCTCCGGCCATTGGGAAAGCTCCAACCCTTCCTGCCAGATGTGTCGAAAGAACAGCTGCAAAAAAACCCACCCCCCAACCCTCCAAACCCTCCAAACTCCCTGATTCCTGTGCCAGAGGCACCACTGCCCATAAATCACATCTCCTGCCAACCACAGTGGCCACAGCCCAGCTCAGCATGGGTTGGGTTGAGCTTAACCCCAGCCAAGGCAGGAAGAGTGGTTCAACGGTGCATGGTGGGGACAGAACAGCACAGGGTTTGGGAAGGCAGCTCTCCTTCTGCTCCCACAGCCAGGATGGAGGTGGTGGGTATGGTCAGAAGTGTCAGCAAAAAGCTCTTTAGGGGAGAGCTCTGGGCTGGCCAAGACTCTCCATGGTTGCTTTGCCTTCCTGGAAAGCCTCGAGGTGGGGAATGCCAAGGCTCAAGCACCCATGGAGCGTGGAGGAGGCAGAATTCCCAGTAAATTCCCAGTAAACTCCCAGGCTTTTTGCTGCTGGGCTAGAGGAGATGCTGTTGATGCATTAGGATGCTGGATGGAAAGGACAAAGGATGATTTAATTTTTTAATTTGCCATCCCAGCTCACTGCCTTCAAATCATGGCACAAAAATCAAATCTTTTGGTGGGAAGAACATTCCCAGACTTCACACCACGGAGGGACAAAATGCAGAAATATAAGCAGAGGTCCCCCTGGGTAGCTCAGGCATGGACAAAACAAATCCCACCGAAGGAAATCTGAAATTGCTGAGGAACATGGAGGAGGAATCTGCCCTGGCAGGGAAATGGATGCACAGAAGGTGGAGAGGGGGGTCATTCCCTGCAGCCTCGGGGGCCTGAGGTGTTGTAGACATGGTGCAGTGGCCAATACAGATTGAGGGAGCTCATAGAAGAGGAAAACAACCCCAGCTGCCATCGCTGCCATCCACATTTATCTGACAAAACACCCTTCAGGGCCGTTCTCCTCTTTGGTTGGCACTGCTTGGCTTCTGATCCATCTGGGTGATTTGCTCTGCTGTTCCACTGACCTCCAGGCCAAGTTACAAATGGCTTATTTAAAAGACCTCTTTGGAGGTCCCATCCAACCCGGATTATTCTGTGATTCACAGAATCATGGAATGGTTTGGGTTGGAAGGGATCTTAAGGACCATCTCATTCCACCCCATGTCATGGGCAGGGACACCTTCCACCCGCCCGGGGTGCTCCAAGACCCATCCAACCTGGCCTTGGACACTTCCAGGGATCCAGGGGCAGCCACAGCTTCTCTGGGTAAACCTGATCCAGACCAAACCTCAAGCCTGAAGGGGTTCAGATCCCAGGTCCCATTGCCCTCTTGTCCTGTTTGCCAGGGAACTGGAAGCAAAAGGGTGGTGGTGTTACAAATTCAGGATCTGTGGGATCTTACAAAGGCCACAACATTCACCTGCTTTAATAAAAAGTTCCTTATCATGTTACACCAAACTTCTCAACCTGTTAAGAACTGCTGTGCATCCTTCAGTCTCAGGCAGGAGACTTTGTGGATCCCCAGCTGACAGAGAAAACTTCTACCAGTGGCTGCTGCCCCACCATGTGCACATTAAATTATGCAAAAGAAACCCCAAAAATAGCCCAGTCCCAACTTTCTCAATCACTGTTTTCATCTGCAAGGTCACAATTCCACAGTGACCAACTCCTGGAGAGGGTCGAGGTGCTTTTGGGTGGGGGTTACAGGTTTTAATCTGACCTGGGGGTGCTCAATCAGGTCCCATTTCTGTCTTTACTTTCAGCCTGGAGAAACGTAACATCACTTAATAGTATTTACTATTATTTGTATTATTAATATCATCATCATCCTTTCAAGCACAAATTGTAGAACTCAGCTCTGTTAAATGATGGCTCTGGGTGTTTTTCAGTGTCCATAACCACACCTTTCATTTCCTCTTGCAGATGAGACTCCAATTATAGCTGTGATGGTGGCCCTGTCTTCCCTTCTAGTCATAGTATTTATTATTATTGTGCTGTACATGTTGAGGTAAGAGCTGCTTTACTGCTGAATCCCCTTTTTTTGACAGAAATAATTCCTGAATGAACAGGAATGAGCCTTTTGTGCTGTTTCCCAAGCTAAAGGCTGACACAGCTGGTGCTTTGAAAAGAAACCTGCAAGGACAATGAATGAAAATGGTGTTTGGGCTTATCTAGGGAATGATGCTTATTCCTTTCTCTATAAAGCTGCTCCTCGTGCAGGCAATTCTTGTTCTGCTCCTCAGAATGTCATATTTAGGGTAGATGAAAAGTCCTGTCAGTTAAAAGCAGATAATGTTTCCTTGGGAGGCAGAGAGTGATGGATTGAGTAATCCAAGGAGGCTGAACACAGAGCTCGAGCCAGGAAGTCTTTTGTTTGTGTTATACCTTGATTCCCATCCTGATATCAAACAGGATCAACATCCAGAGCCAAGCTCTGCCTTGGGTACCAAACCTGCAGGCCGTGCCTGTGCATCTTCCACTGTGAGGTGGTGTATGAGTGGAGCTTATGAGTGTTAGGAGATGTTGTAATTGGAATTACAGCATGAAAAAGCCTTTTTAGGTCCACTTTTAAAAATCCAAGCCTCTGACCTGCTCAAAATGCAGCATTCCCATCTTCTGGGAGCATACCTACTCAGCTAGAAAAGGGTGATTATTCACCTCCAGCAAACATTTTAATTTGCTCCCCAGTTTGGTGATTAAGTAAGTCTAAAAAACAAAAAGAAAAAAAAAACATTTCCTCAGCAGTGGAAAACTTCCCTTCGTCTCCTCGCTCCTCAGGAGTTCAGCAGCAGCAGAGTTTGGGTCCTTCCCACCTGGCTTGGAGCCCTCAAGAAAAGGGTTTCTATTTGCTGCTGCCTGCCCAGTGATTCAGCAAAGCTCCTAATTCCAGGCCCAGGGAGGGTAAGCAGCTGCTCCAAGTTAAAAACCCAAGGAGAAGGGCTTGGCTGGAGGATGGATCAACCTGGGCTTTACATGCTTTGCTGGGTCAGCCCAGGGAGCAGGAACCCCTTGGGGTGTCCTCCATAAAGAGCAGTGTTAAAGCTTCTCTCCCTGGTTTTCACCTTGCTCTGGGCTCCTACAGCTGTTCCAGATGTGGCCAGTGGAAGGTTCTGCCCCACAAGGCAGGATTTTAGAGGCTCTGTAGCCTCTTGGACCCACTAGCTCATTCACGAAGCCATGAGAAAGTGTGGGACACCCTTTATGGCTGTATCCCTCCTCCAGGAGGTGTCCTAGGCCTTGGCTGATGTTTTCCCTCCCTTCTCTCTGGTAGGTTCAAGAAATACAAGCAAGCAGGGAGCCACTCCAACTCCTTTCGGTTGTCCAATGGCCGGACAGATGACACAGGTGAGGCCCACACTGGGGAGCAAAAATGCATCTCACAGAGGAATTGACTTTGTTCATGGAACCAGTAAATCATTTAGGTTGGGCAAGACCACTAAAGCCATTGACTCCAACCATCCCCCAGCACTGCCGAGGCCACCACTGACCCATGTCCTCAAGTGCCACATCCACGTGGCTATGAAATCCCTCCAGGGATGGGGACTCCACCCCTGCCCTGGGCAGCTGTGCCAGGATGGACAGCCCTTTCCAGGAAGGAATTTTACTTAATATCCCACCTTCCCCTGCC
>JAWWEW010000131.1:70992317-71003920 GCA_035583185.1 Anabacerthia variegaticeps
CCAGGGCCTGCCCACCCTTCCAGGGAACAATTTCTTCCTCATATCCTCCCTGAATCCAACTATCCCAACACACCCCAAAACAGAGCTGACACTGCCTCCATCCCATGCCTCAGTTTCCCCTTTGTGAGCTTAAACCCCGGCAAGCAGAGGATGTTTCACTGGAGTTCTGCCCCACTTCTTTATGATCCACCTGTGGTCCCCATGCCATGCCATCCCATCCATGCCATGCCACCCCATCCCATCCATGCCATCCCATGCCATGCCATGCCATTCATCCCATCTCATCCCACCCCATCCCATCCATGGCATACTATGCCATGCCATGCCATCTGTCCCATCGATGCTATGCCATGCCATCCATCCCCATCCCACCCCATGCCATGCCATGCCATGCCATCTCTCCCATCGATGCTATGCCATGCCATCCATCCCCATCCCACCCCATGCCATGCCATGCCATGCCATCGATCCCACTCCATCCCATCCCATCCCACCCCCAGGGATGCCCCCACCCCCCTTACCGGCGGTGCAGCAGATGCCGGGCGCTGCGCAGCGGCCCCCGGAGCCGCAGGGCTGCCCTCCAGCCTGGCACGGTGAAGGCAGGTAGTCTTCCTCAGCACAGCGCCGTGTCTCTGCCGTGCCCAGGTAACAGCCCAGCTCGGCACCGCAGCAAATCCCGGGCCCGAAGCAGTTCCCTCTGTTCCCGGGGCCGCAGGGCATGCACTGCGGGGAGGAGATGCTTGAGCCCCTTCCCTTATCCCGAAAAAGGGCTCGGACCCTCCCTGCACGCTCTTGTGGCAGAAAGCAGCTCCCCAGCATCCCGTTTTCCAGCCCTTTGGAGGTGCCACGCTGTGCTGTCCCTGCCACCTCGTGCTGAGGAGGTGCCCACTGCCCCTCGTGTCCTCCCTGTCCCCTCTCCCTGCCCACTGTCCTGTCCCCCTGCCCGCCCTGCCCAGCAGGATGCTCTGCTGTGGCCAAGTTTGAGCTTCTCCTCGAGGTGCCAACAGCATTCCGGGTGTTCATCCCACCGCGTGTCCTCGGGCACGTCCCCCAGCCATCCCCCAAAAAGGCTGCTCCGAGGAGTGTGGCACTGCCAGCGGTGCCAACAGGTGACAGGTCCCCTTTGCACCCCACAGAGCCACCAAGAGCCCCACTCCGTGCCCCAGGCTCGCATCCCTTCGCATCCCTTCGCATCCCATCCCATCCCACCCCATCCTACCCCATCCCACTCCATCCCTTCGCATCCCTAAGCATCCCACCCCATCCCATACCTGTCGGAGGGCTGTGTCGGCCAGTGCCCGCTTCCCACCCCGGGGGCAGTTCTGGATGTAGCAGGCGGAGGACAAGGCGAGGAGGCAGAGGAAGGAGAGGGGCAGCGAAGGCTCTGCCATGGTGGAGGGTGCCCGGGGCTGTGCCACGCGTGCCAGGGGGAGCCGCTCTCGCTGTGTCTGGCCCCGTGCTGAGACAGCTCCTATTTATGCTGCCGTCGCCCCTTCCCAGGGGAGGAGGAGGAGGAAGAAGAGAGGGATGGGTTGCTTTTTTTTGTTGTTGTTGTGTTTTTCTCTTTCTTTTCTTTTTTTTTTTTCTATCTTTTTTTTTCCCTCCCAAATCGCATCCAAGCAAATCTGTAATGGAAATGATTCAGTGCAGCAACACTCAGGGCTGGTGAATCCCACCCGTGGCTGCTCCGAGGGGCACGGGCCAGCCCTGGGATGGGCAGTGCTTGGGAAGGGGACCTGGATGAGGGGGCTGCAGGTTTAGGGAGGGGTGCTCCTTCAGAAGAGGCTGGTTTGGGGAGGGATGAGGGTTTGGAAGGTGCTGCCTGGGGAAGGATGTTGGTTTGGGAACAGATGTTCGTTCAGGAGGTGTGGGTTGGGGAAAGATGTGAATTTTAGGAGGGGTGCTGGTTTGAGAGTGATGCTGGTTTGAAGAGATGCAGATTTGGGGAGAGATGGTGGTTACAGAGGGATGCAGGTTTGGGATGACTCTGGTTTGAAGGGATGCAAATTTTGGGAGGGATCATGGTTTCAGAGGGATGCTGGCCTGAGAGTGATGCTGGTTTGGGGAGGGATGAGGGTTTAACAGGAATACTGGTCTGGGAGCGATGCTGGTTTGGGGAGGGATGAGGGTTTAGCAGGAATACTGGTCTGGGAATGTTGCTGGTTTGGGGAGGGATGAGGGTCTGGAAGGTGCTGGTTTCGAGGGGTTTGTTTGTTTAGAGGATGATGGTCTGGTTACGATGCTGGTTTGGAGGGATGCAGATTTTGGGAGGGGTGCTGGTCTCAGAGGGTTGCTGATCTGGGAGCAATGCTGGTTTGGGAAGGGGTGCTGGTCTGAAGGGATAATGCTTTGGGGAGGGTTGTTTGTTTGGAGGTTACTGGTTTGGGGAGGGATTCTGCTTTTGAGGATGCTGGTCTGCAACAGATGCTGCTTTGGGGGATGGTGGATTGGGGAGGGATGCTGGTTTGGAGGGTGCTGTTTTGGGAGGGATGCTGGTTTGGAGGGTGCTGTTTTGGGAGGGATGCTGGTTTGGAAGATGCTGGTTTGACTGGTGCTGCTCTGGGAGGGGATGTTGGAGGGGTCAGGACTGGGGGAGAGCCCCGGGGTGCACAAATCCACCCCAAACCTCAGGGGCTGCAGCACTGGGGTGCAGGGCAGGACCCCCCAAAGCCTGGCCCAAAGGGACCCATCAGTGCCACCCACGGCTTGCCCACCTCTTCCACTTCTTCTCCAAGAGACAAGAAGGCAGGAGAAGCAGGGAAACATCTGCACAGGGAAAACAGCAGCAACAGTCCCCCCTCCCTGAACCATCCAGCCATGAATATTCCTGCCGGCCCCAGATCCCTTTTCCAGCAACGCAGCTAAGTGAAATTGATATGCAGGGGGAATTGGGCACCTCCGAGCATCCATCTCCTCCTTCCCCCGCCAAAAAAATGCAGGGCTGGGCTCATGATGATGAGGAGGGGCTTGTTTGGGGGTGTTGGCAGGGAGGGTGGGCAGTGGGGGGGTGCTGCCAGCTGTGGTCCAGCCTCTGGAGTGGTTTCTACCCCAGCTCATCTCCATCAAAGGTAGGGATCAGGGGAAGAGAACAATAAAAATCAGCCTGAATGTCACTTGGGGTGGCTGAATGTGGGTTTCTCCCCCCCTCTCATTAGTGAGCCTGATTTTGTCCCCCTCATTAACATTTCTTTTCTGCTGGATCAACGCCCTGGACCAGCTCAGCCCTGACTGGAGCAAGGGGGACCGTGGTACCCTGGGTGGGGAAGGGGCTGCTCTGCTCCAGCATCCCACAGGACCCTGCTGTAAGCCACCCTGGAAAACCAAAACACTTTAAAAACCTCTGTGGGAAGCAGGGAGGGATGTTGAAGGGACCCCAGAGCACGGCTTTGCCCCCCAGGGGAAACTGAGGCACACAGGGGGAAGCCTTTTATTTGGCAGTGCCGGGGGTCCCATCCTGCTCCTGCCAGCTGATTTGGGAGCGCAGATCAACCTGGGGGGTGACAGTCCTGGTTTTTGGGGGCTTTTTGATGGATAACATGAGGGTGATCCTCCCCCTCCAGAGGCATGAAGGTAATGCAGCCCCTGACTCAGTTCTCCCCACGACCAAAGGAGCAGAGAGTTCCCAAATTTGCCCCCATGACGCTGAACCACCCCCGTGGGGCAGCCGTGGGGGATTTAATGACCAATGTGATGAGCACCAGCCACGTTTCCCAATCCCAAGCCATCCCTTCACAGCAGGAGCTGAAACCCACTTACATTGCAGGGCCAAGGAGGACGCAAAAGCCCTCGGCTGGGAAAACTTTTCTTTAAAAGAAGCCCAAATGTCAGCTCTAAATTGGGTGTTCCGCGCTCCTGCTCCGTCTCTTCATTACTGTATCGTAAAATTACATTAAGTCGGGAATGATCTGCATTCAAATGACTCTGTGTCTGGAATGATAACGCAGGAATATGAGATTAAAATGTAATTATGCTCTTTAAAGTCAAGGAAGGTTAATAAAATGTTTTTCCAAGTTGCAGAGGCTCCGCAGCCACAACGCAGAATCACTTACGGGAATCAAGGGGAGGGTGAGGAGGGAATGGGGAGGAAAAGGGGGGTAGGACACATGAAAATGGGGGTTTGGAGGGGGGAATTATTGGGGCCACTTGAGGTGAGTCATGGGACAAGCGATCTCAGGGTGATGGTTTCACAGGGAGGTTGGAAAAGCTCTCCAAGATCACCCAGTCCAACCATTCCCCCAGCACTGCCAAAGCCACCACAAAACCATGTCCCCAAGTGCCACATCCACAAGGCTTTTAAATCCCCCCAAGGGATGGGGACTCCACCACTGCCCCTGGGCAGTCTGTTCTAACACCTGACCACGTTTTCCATGAAGAAATTTTCCAAAATACCCAGTTTCAGCCTCTTCCATCCCTCATTAACAGTGGGAGCTTCGTTAGCTCCGAAGCCTCCCAAAGGTCTCTGAGAGCCCCTCCAGAGGTGGGAGAAGGGATGGAGGTTGCTGTGCTTGGCTGCAGCACATGGAGCTCCAAGTGCCAAAGTTTAACCAGGATAAATTAGAATGACAACATTTAACCAGGATAAATTAGAGGATGGATTTCCCCATTTGTGCGTTTTCCTGCTTTTGCCATGGCTGGAAAGGGGGTGAAGCAAGGAAGGAGAAACTGGATGTCCACTGGGAAGTGGGACATCATGTTGGGAGGTCACGGACCAACAAGGGATGGATTTATCCTAGAAATGCTCAGAGAGCATCAGAGGAAATTGCTCAGGCCTCAATCAAAGGCCATTCCACACCTCCCAGGGAGAAGACAGGCTTGGGGCTGGGAATAAATTTGCATCTGGGTGGCATCTGAAGAGGGATTGCTGTGGGTCCTGGGAGAGGAACCCATGGGAATTCCTGGCTCTGTGTCATCCACCACCCACGCCTTGGGGTCCAGAGAGGGTCCCTGCTGCCCACAGGGGTTTCAGTGCCCCGGGATCAGGGGGACTCACCCCCAGCTGGGACATGGGGTCCTTCCCTGAGCTCCAAGATGTGGATAGACAGGGAAACTCATCCCTGGATCCCCAGCAAGAAGGGACACAGCGGGCCAAACTTGCTGTCAAAGGGTCCCAGAGGGTTAAGAGGAGGAGAAATTGGGCGATGAAGGCTCTGAGAAAGTGGATAAAAGGTGGAGATGAGCCCTCCTTTGAGCAGGGGAGGGACCTGATGTCCAAACACCACCACATCCCTTCCAACCTGTGCTCTGTGCTCGCTCCCTGCAGAACGAAGGGAACGTGGGGATAACTCAGGAGGTGGCTCCTGCCTGGATCACTGCCCAGCAGGATATCACCAGCACCTTCTGGGCACTGCAGATACTTGCCTGAACTGGTGGCTTTGGGGTTTTTTGGAGGCATCCAGGCTTTGTTAGCACCAGAGAATGCGACAGCTGTGTGGATCCAGAGCTCCTGCAGTGCCCCCCCTCCTCCCTTCCCTGGAGATCCGTGCTGGAGGAGGTGTGAGAGCTGAATCACTGCAAACACCACCACATCTTTTTGCTGCCTCTGAATTGGGGCATTTTTTTAGGAAGTTTTTGCCTGTTTTCCAAGCGTTTCTTATTTAAAGGCACGGGATTTTCTATTTTTGCTCCCGATGGAGACAGGCCATAAACTGCTGCTGATGCAGACAGGGAGCAGGAGCAGTGTGATGCCAGGACAAAGCCCTGGTCCAGTGGATGAGCAGCTCCTTCCTGTGTCAGGTTGTTCAGGTGCCTTTTGAGAGGGAATAAAGGTGTGACAAAGGTAAATTGAGTCAGCTGGAGGATCTTTATGGCCCAGAACATCAGCAAGAACAGAGAAATTACCAATTAAGTGCCAACAGCAGGGAGTTACAGAGATGACAAACCCTCTGCTGTCACCTTACCCCTGGCACATCCAGGATGGAATATACCCCAATCATTTTCCTCCTGGCTTTTCCCTGAGCAGCAATTTGAAGCCCAGACCCCCAAAAGGGGCAGGTATCTGAGTCCCAACCCTGTGATCCTCGAGGCTGCTGCCACAACCCCTCTCAATCCCCCTTTTGGGTCTGCAGTTCCTCCTGTGTGTTGATTCAGCTCTTCCCAGCCCATTTATTCCTGCTCTGCACAGAGATTCCCTCCACGACATCATTAAGCCACATGATGAGACCAATTAGGAGCCAGAAAGAGAAACCTGACTTTAAACATTTTATTAAGGCTTAAATGTCTATCAGCCAGCGGGGAGCTGGTCCGGTCACACGACATAAACCAAGAGGGACGTCGGGTGGGATGGGATGGCTTTTCTACAAGAGTTGGTATGAGCAGGGTGAGATCACTGCCAGCTCCTCACACCTGAACCATGGCCTCTTACCACTGGATTCCAGGAGGAAGGAGGATTCCAGGATGAAGGATGTGCTCCGGGAAAAGGAGGTGAGGAGGAGAAAGGGGAGGGGGAAGTCAGGGAGCTTCTGTGTTGTCGCTCACAAGGACTTTGCCTGCTCCACAACCCAAGGGCTGCTGGTCAGAGGTGTGGTCTGAGCTCCCAGGGAAGCTGCACTCGCCGTCCGAAAGGCACCTAAAGCTAAACCACTGAGCCACGGGGAGTTGGTGGGAGGGCGGGTGGACATCAGTCCCGTATAAATACATGTTCCTCGATAAAGAAGCTATGGCTTTTGTTATCCTCGGCTCGCCCGGCCCCGGCGCGGTGCTCTGACCCCCCCACCCCGCAGTGCTCCGCAAGCACAACACCGAGTCCTCTCTGCTCTCCGGCTCCTCCTGCGGGTCGCTGATGCTCCGGCGGATCCAGGGGGAACAGCAGCAGCTCCTCGTCGTCCTACCGGGGTCAGAAGTGAACCCTCCTGACGTCGTGGGTGGCTGCCGACCTCTTGCAGGTGCCACACTGGATGGGGGACGGCGCCTTCTGCCGCTCGGCCAGGCACGGGCGGCACACGAGGTGCCCGCAGGGCAGCTGGTAAATGGGCTCCGGCTTGAAGTAGGAGGAGAAGGTTTTGCCGCAGGAAGAGCATCCCTGGCTCTGGCTGCTCCTGCCGTGCTCTGCAAATCACAAATCACAGAATCTTTGGTGGTGGGAAAGACCTTTGAGATCATTGAGTCCAGCCTGTGACTGATCACCACCTTGTCAACCAGCCCGGAGCACTGGGAGCCACATCCTGGCTTCCCTTGGACACCTCCAGGGATGGGGACTCCACCACCTCCCTGGGCAGCCCCTTCCAGTGCCTGCCCACCCTTTCCAGGAAGAAATTCCTCCTGCTGTCCAACCTGAACCTCCCCAGCTAAAGACTATATAAAAGGGGGACAGGAGAAGTGAGAGTGGTGGGGTCGGGTGACAAGTCCAGGCTGGGCCACCCCTTCTGTGCCCAACCCTGCCCAGGAACAGAAGGTCCCAGTCCCTGCAGACACAGGGCACTCATGGCTCAGGACTGTGCCCATTCCCTCTGCCAGTGCCATAAGGAAAGGGAATGGTCCTGCTAGCAGGGCAGGCTGTGCTCAGAGAAGGCAGGATCACGTCAGCACCTGCAGCATCAGGCTTTTAATTGAGGACAGATGACTCTAAGAAAGGGCTTTTCACTGTTAGTGAGACTCAGCTCATCCTCCCTCCTGCTTCTCCGACATGGATTAAAGGCAGCGATTCCCAAGTGGAATGCTTTAGGTATCACTTGGCATTCCTGTCACACACGACCCATCAAGGGCTACTCAGTCAGCTCTTAAACAGCAGCAATTTTAGAGGGGACACGAAAACGCTTAATAGCTGAAATGTCACCGTGAAACAGCAAAGCTGTTTGGGGAGCAAGACAAAGACAGACAGACAGAGAGACAGACAGACAGCCCTGGCCTTTCCATGGGGTCACCTGGTCCATCTGAACCCCCTTCTTGGCCACAAGCAGGCAGAGCCTCACCCAAGGGAGGGAAGCCAGCACTGGACATCAGCCTGGGGAGGGACACCTGAAGGTTCAATGCTTCCCTGAGTCCCAGAGGAATAATTTTGGGAATTCGCACACAGCAGGATGAGGGTGTCTAGGGAGGGACACCATCCACTAGCCAGGGTGCTCCAAGCCCTGTCCAACCTGGCCTTGGACACTTCCAGGGATCCAGGGCAGCCACAGCTTCTCTGGGAAACATGTTCCAGGGCCTGCCCACCCTCACAGGGAAGAATTTATTCCTAATATCCAATCTAAACCCATGTTTTTAGTTTAAGGACATTTCCCCTCGTCTTATCATTACCTGCCTGTGTAAAGAACTGCTCTCCCTCTTTTTCACAAGCCCACTTTAAGCACTGAAAGGCCTCCATATCTGCTGGATTTACACCTCTCCAGTGGCATCTCCCCACCAAACTCATTCTCCATCCACCTGGCAGCTCCCTAGCTTGCTCCATGCAGCTCACAGGGCAACATTGAAGCCACTCAGCCTAAAATGCAGAGCTCTGGGAACAGTGAGCTAACCTGGAGCAGGCTGGGCTGAGCACTGTGTCCAACACAACACATCCCACATCACCCTTGGGCAGCACAGACATGGGATAACCAAAAACATGGGAAAATCACAGGGCTCACATCCCAGCCTGCTCTGACTGTGGGCATGGACAACATCCCACACTTCCTGGGGGTCAACAAGGTCCAACCTGCCTCAGTGGGAGAATAAACCACTGCACTGCTGAGATGTAGTTAAGGATTGTGAAGTAAAGCTTGCTGGGAGACACTGTAGTATTTTCACATTGACCAGATAATATTTTGGGGTCTGAAGAGGCACAGCAGGATGCTGGGCAGCAGCACAACCCTCCCTGTCAAGCCAGACCCAGCTCTACTCTCCTCCCTCGCTCCCAAAGGTGATCCAGAGGTGCCTGGTGCTTACCAAGGACTGTGCCCAGGCTCCAGGAGCTGCTGCAGCCTCCCTCACTCGGAGCCTGCTGCTGGCTCTTCATCAGCTTGGCCGTGAAGGAGGGCATGGAGCTCAGGGCCGAGGTCAGGGCAGTGTCCAAGCTCTCCGACAGCTTCTGCTCGTGGGACACCAGCTCTGCAAAGAGGAGCACAGAGACCAGGTCTGCAAAGAGGGGCACAGGGACCAGCTCTGCAAAGAGAGGCACAGGGACCAGGTCTGCAAAGAGGGGCACAGGGACCAGCTCTGCAAAGGGAAGAACAAGATCAAGAAGGAGAAAATGGGAAAAAGAACGTGCCATGGAAATGCTGCTCTGGCTCTGAGCCTTTGGGACAACACCCCGGATTTTAGGAGCCCTGCCACTTGTTTTCTTGAGAGGTGTCTTTTCCCCACCAAGGTGCCTGGGTAGGGATGGACTGTCTCATCTCCACTGGGTCCTAAAGGTGAAAACCCTATGGATTACAACCAGAAGTTCCTGTGGTGTCCCAGTGCCAACTTATATAGAATCAGAGACTCATTGAGGTTGGAAAAGCCCTCTGAGATCATCCAGTCCAGCCAACCCAGCACTGCTAAGGCCACCACTGACCCATGTCCCCAAGTGCCACATCCACATGGCTTTGAAATCCCTCCAGGGATGGGGACTCCACCCCTGCCCTGGGCAGCTGTGCCAGGGATGGACAGCCCTTTCCATGAAGGAATTGTTCCCAATATCCAATCTAACCCTTCTCTGGCACAACTTGAGGCTGTTTGCTCTTGTCCTGTCCCTTGTTCCCTGGCTCTCCCCCCCCCGTCAGAGAGTCATAGGCACCTTCAGGACTAAAAAAAGGACAAACCCCCAAATAACCCCGAAACTTGTTTGTCCCTGAAGCCCCAGGCGCTCCCTCAGCCCTTTCCCTGAAGATCCCAGCCCAGCACTGCCACCCCTGCTCCCTGCAGCTCATGGCTAACATTAAAACTGCTAATACAATCTGTGGGGCTTGTTTTTTCCCCCCTGTGTCCCAGTTCTGAGCCCAAGGCCCAGGGCTGGACCCTCCCTGCAGCGCGTTGTCCTGTGCGACTCCGACGGCGTTAATTAAGACTCAGCATTAAAAGAATGTTGTCTGCATCACTAATTCTGTTAAATCCATCTCCCAGAGGAAGATCTCGGAATTAGTGCTGCACATTTGCCCCAGCAATCCAGGCTGATGACACACTGAAGCACAGCTCCCTGGGCTGAGCACTGTGCTTTCATTTATGTACTGTCACAGCTCCCCCAGGAGAGGCAGGACCTCCAGGGCAGCCCCTGCTCTGTGGGGCTTGGGCACATCCCAGCAGGAGCTGTTACACATCCCTGCAACCAAAATAACTCATCATTCCTCCTAAACCAGGGAATGAGCTCTACACTGAGGGATCAGAGCAGGAATGTGCAGTCTGACTTCTCCCTGCTCTTTCCAGCACCAATAAATAACAGGTATTTTCAAGCAAAGAATTTTTTTAAATCAAACCACCACTTGAGCTTTTTCTTCAAAACATTTTTTGGCACTTTGGGAGAGAGGTGAAGGCAGCAAGAGGTCTCAGCGGTCAGGAGCTCTGGGCTACCTTTTGAGATGTTTTAGACCACTAGGTTAGAGAAGACAAGAAAACTGGATTTACCTGCCTCAAGATCCAGCCTTTGTGTGAGCACAAGATACCCCACACACGTATTTACCCTCTCCTGCTCACAGGCATGGCTGCTCCCTTCAGCCTCATGGAAATATCAGCTGCTAAACTCATCTCTTTCCCACTGCCCAGCTTAAGGTCCCCTTCCTCCTTCAGTGGGATCATCACCTCAAGCAGGAACTCAGGTTAATGATCTCTGCACCAAGTGAGCCCTTCACCGGGTCCTGCTCTTTTTAATCCTCTTCACAGAATCATAAAATCACTTAGGTTGGAAAGATCCTTAAGACCATCCAGTCCAACCATTCCCCCAGCACTGCCAAGGCCACCACTGACCCATGTCCCCAAATGCCACATCCACATGGCTTTGAAATCCCTCCAGGGATGGGGACTCCACCACTGCCCTGGGCAGCTGTGCCAGGGATGGACAGCCCTTTCCATGAAGAAATTTTCCCAATATCCCACCTAAACCTCCCTTGGTGCAACTTGAGGCCGTTCCCTCTGCTCCTGTCCCTGTTCCCTGGGAGCAGAGCCCGCTCCCCCCTCCTGGCAGGGACTTGCAGAGCCCGAAGGTCCCCCCTGAGCCTCCTTTTCTCCAGGCTGGGAGAATGTTTTGTATTCCCATCAGGGCTGCTACCAGATCACTGAGAAAATCATGGATAAAAGGAAACCAGTGCCCACAAGTCACATCCCTTGTCTAATTTAGTCTCTCCTTGCTTTTCTGCTTTAACCACCTGCAAACTCTGTGCAAGTCTCTCCCAGCCTGGGCCGTCCCTCCTCCCTGCTCTGGAGGCAGCACTGCCTGCAATTCCCTTGCTGTGGTTGGTTCCAAGCATGTCCCATTCCTGCCTTCCTCCCCAGCTCCCTCCTCATAGGATCCACACAGCCAGCACTCCACTGTGCCACCAGTCACTTCTTTTCCTGTTTTTGCAGGACAAGCTAAATCCCCCTGGATAAAGAACCTTCAAACCAGCAGAGTGAGAAGAACGTTGTCTCCACGTGGACAGGGAGGAGGAGAAAGGAAATCCAAACTAAAAGGGACCTGAGCAAACAAGGGGGCTGTGAAACAGACTGGGAGGTGAATGAAA
>JAWWEW010000131.1:71004020-71014936 GCA_035583185.1 Anabacerthia variegaticeps
AGAATGTTTTGTATTCCCATCAGGGCTGCTACCAGATCACTGAGAAAATCATGGATAAAAGGAAACCAGTGCCCACAGGTCACATCCCTTGTCTAATTTAGTCTCTCCCTGCTTTTCTGCTTTAACCACCTGCAAACCCTGTGCAAGTCTCTCCCAGCCTGGGCCGTCCCTCCTCTCTGCTCTGGAGGCAGCACTGCCTGCAATTCCCTTGCTGTGGTTGGTTCCAAGCTTGTCCCATTCCTGCCTTCCTCCCCAGCTCCCTCCTCACAGGACCCACACAACCAGCACTCCACTGTGCCACCAGACACTTCTTTTCCTGTTTTTTGCAGGACAAGCTAAATCCCCCTGGATAAAGAACCTTCAAACCAGCAGAGGGAGAAGAACATTGTCTCCACGTGGACAGGGAGGAGGAGAAAGGAAATCCAAACTAAAAGGGGGCTGTGAAACAGACTGGGAGGTGAATGAAACGACCTGGCTCCACCACACCCACCACAGCCAGATACAGCCTGGGAGCTTCCTAGAGGTGGGATGGGAATCTGTGCCGGAGCCTCCCGATTTGAAAACCCAACCTCAGGCTGTCACAACCCTGAAGGAACAGAGCTGAGCGAGGGAGCCACGATACCTGTGGAACAGTCCATCTGGATCAGATGGGAGTCACTGTCAGTTCTCAGTTTTTTAGCACTGCTCTCTGAGGTAGACGAGACAAGTAAGTTTGTAGCAGAAAAATAGGGCGGCTGCCCGGAGCCCTGGTCCAGGCAGTCCATTTTCCTTTTCAGAGAGGACATGGTTATGGAAGAGGGCACGAGGCTCTCCGAGGCATGAGCCCTCCCCAGCAGGTTGGTGCCAGGGATGCTGTGCTGCAGGAGGAAGTGGTCTATCCTGGCCTTGAGGGTGGGGTGAGGTAGGGGCTGTGAGTGCTGGCTGAAGGCCACCCCGGTGAAGGGGTCGCTGGGAACCCTCCCCCAGGATGCCTCGCTCCGGTTGCACTTTTCCAAGGTGCTCTGGTCAATCACCTTCCCAGAGGGCAGGAGCATGGGGAAAGTCATGATCTCCAGGGTGATGGGGTCCAGGAACTCCTCGGGGATGTCTTGGACCACGTCCACCAGCTTGCGGAGGGCGTGCTGCTCGCTGTCATTGGCGCTGAAGGGAACGCAGTCGCTCTCCATCGGCGTCCACAGCTCCGGCTTCAGGGCACCGGCGTCCTGGGCCAGGAACTGGGAGGCCACCTGGAAGACGCCCTCGATGACCTCCTGTGGGCAGGACTTGGCAGGCTGTGCCCACACCTCCAGCCTCCTGATGCTCGGCAGGCCACCCCCGGCCACGTGCGTGATGCAGATCTTCAGGTGGGACACGTTGCTGAGCGAGGCGGGGCCTTTGTTCCAGAGGTCCTGGGACACGGAGCCGGGGTAGGAGAAGACATTTTCCATCTGATGGAAGGGAGGCCTCGGCTTGAAGCCTCTGTGGCCGAAAGTCACTTTGCTTTGATTTTTCAGGACAGCTTTGCCCACCAGTGTGAAAGTGTCTTTGTCCGACACAGGCTGGCCGGCCAGACCTGAGAACTGCCCCTCGGGGCTCTGCCAAGAGGTTTTGTGGCTTGAGGTAGAGGTGTAAACTTCGAGCCCGGAGAAGGTTTGGTATCCCCCCGAGGAGATGTCGATGTTAATCCTGCAGATCTCGATGTTGAAGGGGAAGGAGATGGTGACGTGGACGGGGGGTTTGATGAAGTACTCGCTGCGGAAGCCGCGGTTCCTCCTGGCGAGGTCTTCGGAGATCAGGTTCTCCACTTCGTAGCCATCGGCGGAGATCTGAGTTCCAGGAGAGAACTGGATTTAGTTTGGAGCGAGAAAATCAAACCAGAGCTACTTTCACAAGCACTTGGGTAGAGTCTCCAGAATCAAACAAGAGCCAAGGCTGTGGTTTAGGTGCAGCTGAGACAAGGCAGGGGATCCCCATACTGAGGCAAACCAGACCCACTCCCACCCTCCTGCAGCCATTCCCTCCTCCTGCAGCCTCTGTCACCTGCTCAGCCATGGGCAGGGCTGATTTAACTGCTGGAAGAGTGGAAAATCAGGGATGGTTTGTGGTTTTGGCTGGGTCAGTGAAATAAATCAAGTGGGAGAGAGTAGCTGGGAGCAGAGGCTGTGTGGGGGCACATGCGAGTCTCCTCTTTCAGTCTCCTTTTCAGATGGGAGTCTCCTCTTTTTCCTTAGGGCAGCTTATCCTACTGTGTGGAAATGCACTTGGATTCAGCAGAGGATCCCAGAGAACCCTCTGGAGGTCACCCTGCCCATCCCAAACCAGGCTGGATCCCCTGTGTCCCAGGACAGCCAATCCCACCCTCTGGTCTGCTCCTGGCTCTACCCATTCCCTTTCCTGGAAGCCTTGGGGCCTAAGAAATCTGCAGCACTTGCTAAATGAACAAATAAAAGCAAGGAATATCTATTTATTCCACCTGTTTGCTCATGACAATCACACTCAATGGCATGGCTGGGTCTCTCCACACACCACCTGGAGGGATGGCTTTTACAGCACACTATTTCCAAACCCAAGGCTGTCTTGGAATTTGGGGTGAGTTGGTGTGGAAACTTAAAAATTCCAAACCAGCTTTGAACTAAAACTGAGTTTCTTAAGAAATTCTGATGTGCTGAGTGGAAACAGAAGTACTTGGAAAGTAACTTGGGCAAACGTTGTCAGGAGTTGTGTGTTGCACTGGACAAAGGGAAAGGTGGAATACTGCAGGGAAAAAGGGATCTCAGGTCAAACAACATCTAGGATTGCCTGGTTATGAGATCCTGCAAAATCAGGGCTTTCCCCTCCCACATTCAGCGTGTGCCACATCAGAGTTAATTATCCCAGAGGGGCAGTGAACCCTTCCCAACCAGCCCAGCGTGTCACTGCCATCCCTTCTGTTCCCTAAAAACCCCCAGAGCACTATTTTACCTTGTTGCAGTGGATTCTTGGCTTGAACTGTGGGAGACAGACGTTTATTACCATCTTGGCAGCTGGAGAGGGGTCACTTTCTGAGCATCAGATTCAGCTTGTGAGGAAAAAGAAAGATTAAAAATAAAGGCAGTGAATATCCATGAACAGTGAAAGGATCTCGTGTTTTGGAGCCTGGGTGAGTTAAAGGCTTCAGAGGGGAAAAAAAAAAATCAAATTAACTAGTGAACCCCTGGAGAAACATCAGAGAGAAAATGGCTACTTTAACGAAAAAATGTGGATAGAGCAGCAATTAGATCTGAAAGTTTATCAAAGGTGCAGGAGGTTTTGTAGATGCAGTAAAGAACAAACACAGCACACGAGGCTGCCACAGGAGTTGGTGGGAGCCAAGATTAACCACAAATATTAATTACCACTATTAAATAATTCCAAGGGGGCAGAGCTCTGCAAAGCTCTGAGGGAGATATCTGGGTTCTGAACACCACCAGCTGATTCTTCTGTCAATGTTCATTAAAGAAACTCAAGTGAACACACCTATTTTCCACTGAAAAAAACCCCTGGCTGGAATTGGCTCTATCAGATCCCTTTTAATAATGAAATTATGTGTGAGGTAAGAGCTTTAACCTCCCATTAACCCCAGTTTTAATATGTCACTGCCTTGGGCAGCCCTGCAAATCAGGAACTCGCTGCCTCCTTCAAGAACAAGCAGCTCTTTAATGATTTTCTGCTAAAGTTGTCAGTTCAGCCCAAATGAAATTGGCCTTCTGGGGGCACGTTGGTGCTGCCAGAGAAAGGCAGAGTTAATGAGCTGCATCTGAGAGGAGAGAGGTGGTATGCCAGGCACAGATCCCACACATAAAACCCAACCCAGTATGGAATCCAAGCCTGCAGAGAGCAGAGCTTGCAGCTTACAATGCTTGACCAAAGCAGGTGTGAACCTCACCAGAGGTTTATCAGGCCAGGGGAGCAGCACTTCTATCCCAGTATTTGGTCTGGCAGCCAACAGGAGCCATTCCTGCTCCTCACCAGGGAACAGAGGAACAGGACAAGCACAAACCAACTCTCCTCCAGTACTACTTTCTGAGTCTGAGAGGCTGCCAGGGGGGAACTGCTCCAACAGGCTTTTACACTGGCTTGACTTTTGGCATCCGCAATTTGTAGGAGAAAACTGAGGGTTTAACTACAAGTTCTGCCTCAAAATTGCTCCTTTGGGTTCACTTTGAACCAAACTGAATTTACCAAGTGGTAAATTCATTTGGCCCTCAGCACTGGTGTTATGAAAAGTGGCAATTCAACTCTCTCTGCTCCCTTCCTTGGGAAGACTCAAGATCCTCCCTCTGTTCTCTGTCTCCTTACATCTCTTTCCTGTGCTTGTCCTCTCCTGTGGCATGAGGAGCTCTGGATGGATATTTGGGTCTATTTTACACATCTGTGACCATGACAGACTTCAACAACTCCTGTTGTTTTTCCAGGTTCAACACCTCAGCAAGGAGATGGGTTATTCTCCATGTCTGAGTCACTACTCTCCCTTCTGCTGAAAAGTTCTGCTCCAAACTTCATGGCAAGTTGGTCACTGAGCTGCTTTTAGCCATGGCTGTGTTTTTTAACTCTTGTGTGCCTTGTCTAAGGTGAACCAAGATCTTTCACTGAGGCAGTGAAGTGCAGACCTGAAGGACTGTGCTTTCTACTTTTCTATGCCAGCAAAATCCTCAGTGGTCTTGGATAAGGAATTCCAAACCAAGCTGTCTAGAGCTCATGTGGCTTTCTGGTGTCCTACACATCCCTATGGAGTGGCTACAACAAGGAATGTGCATGGTGGACACCAAATTAAAGCCCTTGGAGGATGAAATTAATGTCTCAGGCTCAGACACCCCAACACTCAGTTTCAGCTTCCACCTCACCCTCAGCATCCACACCGTCCTGCTAAAGGAGAAATCCAGACTGTGCCCTCCAGCCCCAGCTCGATGGAGATGGAAACAGTGAGGAAAAGAGTGTGTGGTCCCAGCCAGATATTTATGACTAATTATCCACTCCCAAATATCACAGTTCCTGCTCTCTCACCCACTTTGATTCAGGGCAGAGAAAGAAACAATCACAGAGCAAAATGATTTTTTAGGAGGTTTTATTTGTCGTTGGGAGCATTTGAGGGTACAGGAGAGCGCGGGACGTACGAGTGTCAGCAGAGCAGAACTGGCCACACAGTGAGACCCAGAGCACCCACCAAAGACTGACCCACCACTCAGAGACCAGTTTAACCAGTAACCAGCAGCAGAGACGCCCTGGGGGGGCTGTGAAAGGCTCTGTGCCAGCCCCACGCCCCCCTAGCCAGCCCTGGGGAGCAGCGCCGGGTCGAAGACCTTGTAGTGGAGGTAGCTGAGCTTCTCGGAGCGCTTGCGCCGCAGCAGAGGGAACCACTCCCAGAAGGGCAGCTCCACCACCACGTAGCCCAAGCGCCGCAGCTGCCGCCGCTTCAGGCAGTGCAGCCCCAGCAGCCGCTTGGAGCCGTAGCAGTAGTGGTTCCTGTTGGACACCTGCAGAGCCAGCCTCACCTCCCGGGCCTCAGGGAGGGATGGGGGGGCTCCAGGACAGCGCCCTGGTTCAGGCTCAGCTTGTGCAAGAGCTCCATGTGAGCACAGTGTTCCTGCTTCAGCCCCTCTCTCCTGTCTGGGAGTCCTGCCTTCGTTCCCCACTTCCCCGGGAGGCTGGCTGTGAGCTCTGCCCTTTATAAGCTGAGCCATTAAGTTGTCTGTTAGGCTGACTCCGATGTCTCTGAGCCTCTTGGCTGCCACAGGAGCTTTGCAGTTGAAGGGGATGGGACGCCCATCCGTGGCCAAACGCACCTCCAGGTCGCTCGACCTCGTGTGTGGCAGGATCATGTGGTTCTTCACGTACTCGGGGCCTCCCAACATGCTCTCCAGGAGGGATGTGGCTTCCATAACTTCGGGTCTGACATAGATTTCCTGCTCTGCAAAGTTCAAGACCATCTCAGTGAACTCCTGGCAGAGATGAGGCGGGAGGCGGCTGCCTTGGTAGGTGGGGCACTCGATTTCAACGCTCTTCCCAAGGGTGAACAGGTCCTTGTTGAGCTCATATTTACTGTCCCTTGTTCTCTGGACAAACTCTTCCCTCAAGGCATAGTCTATCAGCTCCTCTGGGAAGCGTCTGACAAATGCCAGGCCAAGCAGAGCAGTAAGGAGATGCTCTGGAAACTTCCTAAATTCGTGGAGTTTTCTGTGTATCTGCTTTATCAGGCTGGAGTAGAACTCCTCCTCGTTGGGAGGTTCATAGTCCAGGCACCCAAACGACCACAGGAACTTGGCAGCGTCTTTGCTCCGGCAGTAGGAGACCTTGGAAGGCAACGAGGTGGCCACAGCAGCCAAAACACCCTCGTCAAAGTAGTGCAGGGATGAATAGGTAAGAGTGATGTGCATGATGCCCTGGATGTTCACCGTAGGGATCCGCTCGGGAATCACCCTCCCGAGCTCCTTCAGCAGGGGCAGGTGGTCCAAGCGGGTGTAGCGGAGCATCTTGAGCACGTTCACCAGGGCATAGGTGCTCATGTCTTCCATCTGCAGGGACACCCTGTCCGCAATCCTCCTCATGACATGGTCAGAGATGCCACTGAGGGACTTGAACAGCCCCAAGCAGATGGCCCCCAGCTCCTCCAGGGTGAAGGAGTCCAAGTGCTTCAGGATCATGCTCTCCACCTTCTGCGTCAAGTCCGCGGGCGACCGCCGGCCTTCCCCGATGATGTAAACGAGCTGCACAAACTGGGGCAGGGTGAGCTCCTTCCAGTGCAGGTTGGCAAAGCTGAAGAGGATGCTGAGGTAGGAGGGCACGCCGCGCTCCAGGCAGCGCCAGCAATCGGCCACCAGCAGCAGCTGCTCCAGCTGCATGTCCCACGCCCGCCGGCAGAACTCGGCCTCGCACGCGTCCAGCAGAGGGTGGGAGGGTGGGATGGGCAGGTGGACACAGGCCTTGAGAAGGTGGATGAGATCTGGGGTGCTGAAGAGCGTGATGGCCCTGATGGCACAGCCACACAGGGCGTCAAAGCCGGGCTCGGACGCCAGCGCTGCGCGTCGCTCCGCCGGCAACCGGCTCAGCCGGAGGAATCCATCCGTGAGGGCTCCTGGGCTGCCCTCACACACGGCCACGCTGCCCAAAATGGAGTCCCCTTCCTCTGCAGGCAGGGGCTGTGCCGGCTCCGAGCTGTCACAGCTCAGAGAGCTGTACTCGGGCCTCCCCTTCTGAAACACGCGCGGGTCCTCCTTGGAGTCGTGCACCTCCCACTTCTCCTTTTCCTCCTCCTTGGAGAGCACGGCCAGGATGGTCTGTTGGAGGAGCGTGTTGGGCCTGGACTTGGGTGGGGCGCTCCGGATGGGTGGCAAAGTTTGGGAAGAGGCAGCAGGGAATGCCTGTGGAGCCCGTGCAGCGCCAGAGCTGGTGACCGTGTCACCGAGGGCCTGGCCAATGTCCCTACCCACGTGCTGCTGGGAGCCAGCTCTGCCTCTGGCGTAGGCAGATGGGTTGTACAACACCCTGTAGTCCGCTGGGCTCAGCAGCTGGATTGTGGCTGTGGATTTGGCCTCGCTGTTGGCTGTTCCTGGGTTCTCCTCCTTTTCCTGCTCACTTTTGCCGCTCCCGCGCTCGGCCTCGCGCTTGGCTGTGGTCGAAAACGCTGCCACCCTGCTCAGCCTTGGGAATCTTCGGCACATTAGCACCGTAGCCATGGATCACAACTTTACTGGGCTCTGAACTGCTTCCAGGTACTGAAAAAAGGGCAGATGAAGAGTGAGTGGCTTCCACCTCACAGGCAGCACGTTTTAATTTATCCTTTACGCTACAGACAGGGAGGAGACGCCGGAGGATCCCCTGGACAGGGCAGCTGGTTCCCTGCAAAGCCACTATGGAACGTCACCCAGTGCAAAGCCACGTCAGGACAAGCACCCAGGTGAACAGAAGTTGGAGTACAAGGCACTCAGGTATCACCTGATACTCAGCAGACACAACCAATCTGGCACAGACTATGAGAGTTAAGACCAAAAAATCATCGCTTTTTCGTTTTTAAGAGATCTAAACTGCTTCTCTTTCGCTCTAAACACTGAAAACGTGTTTTTGCAGTAGAGCTGCAGCTTCAAGAGACTTTGTGTGTTCAAAGAGAGCCTTGGTGCTTTGGTCATCATGGTCTGAAACACCAACCACCACCTGAGGAGTTGTCCAGGTATCCAGGGTGCCGCGCTGCTCTTTGCACCTGGAGACGGGATGAGGAACAACCAGGGCACGGAGTGAAAACTGGCCCATGACCTGCAGAGGGAGATTGGAGGAAAGAAGAAACGTGGCCCCAAGGCAAAGGGGGAGAAAAGCACAGGAGAAGCAACATGCTGAATTGAGAACAGAGCTTTACACTTCACATTTGGGATTGCTTCTTGTATTTTTAGGGTACAGGAAGCTTAAAAATGGCCAGTGCCTTCCTAAGTCCTGCCTAAAGCAGCTCCAGCAGGGAGGGGGAGGATGAGAAGCTGCCAGGAGTGCAGCTGGGTGCTGCCAGCCTGCACTGGCTGCCAGACCAGCTCCATTTATGATGATTCAGATGCTGATGGCAAAAAGAAAGCCCCAGGTCAGCACTATGCAGCACAACTTTATCCCACCCAAAGAGCCACCAGCCAGGCCTTTGCCATGTCTTTGAAGTCCCTGGTCCTCTCTCAGTGCCACGGGACAACCAGGAAAGCCAAGGCCTGGCAGAGGTGCCACAACTGCAACACACACGGGGAAACAAATCCTTATGGACTCCCCTCAGAGCTCTGCTTGTATCCAACAGCTTCCCCATTAGGAAAGATGTGGGATCAGTGCAGGCAAACTCAGGTTTGCAGCAGCAAAATGGGAAATTTGGGGGTGGGAGAGGGGGGGTGAACCCTGTGGGTTTGGGGGTTGTCAGTGGGAGAGTCCTTCCACTATCCCAGGATGCTCCAAGCCCCATCCTGTCCAGCCTTGGATACTTCGAGGGATGGGGCAGCCACAGCTTCTCTGGGCAAGGGAATCAGACAAGGATGTCTCCCACCTCCTGCTCCATGGACAGAGAGGTGAAAAAAACAACTGGAGTGGAAGCCAGGAGGCTCTGGAGGGGGGGAAAAAAGAGGGAAGGCAAACCAAAAGGTGGATTTGTGGACACAGCCATGCAAGGAGAGGGCACAAGAGAGAGGCCAATGTGTTTTTAAGATGATCAATAAATATTGTGACCTGCTCAACAGCCACTAAGGTGCATGGGCACTTTATTTGTACCCCAAAGCAGCCCCTGGTGCTCTGCCCCACAGACCCCAGGCAGCTGCAAGGCCCTGCCTGTCCCCTCCCAGCAGGAGAAGCCAAATCGTGCCAGGCAGGAGAGACTCTGCCCCTCCCTGTCTGTCTGGGGAGGAGCAGAGAAAGGAAAAGCCCTCACAGAGGCTGGACAAGAAAACCTGAGCCAAGAGCTGGATCTCAAAGAAATGACTGGAAAAATGACCATTTCTGGCTCTCCTGGCTGTGATGTCCAGCTTGGCCACAGGAGATGGATGCTGGAGACAGGGGAAGGAGAACCCATCCCATCCTCTCCAACCTCCTCCTCCAGGACAGAATATCGTGAGCGGGAAGGGACCCAGCACCTTGGAGAGCACCTGGAGGACTCCTGGAGGGGCTGGAACGAGCTCCAAAAACCATCTTGAGCAAGAGGAGGTTTATCCAGCCAAGGCTTTCCCAGGGACTCCCTTTCCTGACCCAGCTTTGTGCATCTTCCTCTATTTTTTCATCAGAGACAGGTTATTTATACACACTCAATTCCATCTGCTGTGGAAGGTGATGCTCCCCACGAAATCCAGTGCTGCTGTTCCCAGGAACATCCCCCTCCCAGCAGCCACAGCCCCACTTCAAAGCCAGGGAATCAAAGTCCCAGCGAAGGCTCTGAGGTGCTGCCAAGAATATCCTGCACAGATTCCACGTGGAGCTGTGACACATTTGGGAAACGAGTCAGGAAAGGGGATATTTCTCCCCTCCTTTGCTCCAAATCCAGCCAAAAAAGAAAAGACCCCGCACAAGGGAGCGAGGTTGGGATGGGACAAGACAGTTCCAAGCAGCCTTGAAGGAAAGGGGCTGGACCAAGTGATTTTTTTCCATGATTTCACCCACCCCCAGCCCAGATCTTGGTGATATTTCCAGTTTCCACACTGTTTCTCTTCCAGCTCAACCCACACCTCTCCCTGGTTTGCCTCTCTTCACCCTGAGCAACCAACCAGCCTTCCTTCCTCCTCCCACTCCACATCCCAGCACAGCCAAACTCCTGCCCACCCCTGGGCAAGGCTCTCCAGAATTTTCACTCCCAAAAAGCCAGGGAGTTTTGGAGCTGGGCCCTGCAGGGCTGGGGATGCTCTTGGAGGAGCTGCTTAGGCATAAGGACATCAGTAAGTGTCACACTCACAGCTGAACACCCGGAAAACAACATTCCTGGAGGGATTCTGCCTTCCCCGGGCTGTCAGCTCCACGGGAGGGGATAGAGGAGCATCCCCAAATGTTGTCAGGGCTTTTGGTCCCCCTGGAACACTCAGAGGGGATTCTGGCAGCACAGGACCCACCCTGAGCTTCCACCCCCAGGCAGGAGGAGATGGAATTCCCTTGGGATGTGCGACGAGGGAAGGGGGAATGAGATGCTGGGGGTAAATCAGCTCCTTTTGCCCAACAGCCCCAAGAGAGCCCCGGGGCTGGGCTGGAGAGAATGGTAATGGAGGAGGGAATTTTTTTCTCCCAGCAGCTCATGATGTCAGGGCACAAAACTGTCACTTTTTGGTTTGATTGCCCTTTTCCCCATCTATTTTAAGATCACAGAATCACAGAACGGTTTGGGTTGGAAGGGACATTAAAGCCCATCCAGTGCCACCTCCTGCCATGGGCAGGGACACCTCCCACCAGCCCAGGGTGCTCCAAGCCCCGTCCAACCTGGCCTTGGACAC
>JAWWEW010000131.1:71018647-71045377 GCA_035583185.1 Anabacerthia variegaticeps
TTGGATCCCTTCCTTACTCCTTGGATCCCTTTCTTAGCCCTTGAATCCCTTCCTTAGCACTTGGGATCCCTTCCTTAGGCTTTGGATCCCTTCCTTAGCCCTTGGATCCCTTTCTTAACCCCTGGATCCCTTCCTTAGCCCTTGGGATCCTTCCTTAGTACTTGGATCCCTTCCTGGCAGTTCTTCCAGGTGGATTTCTTGTTCACCTCTTCCTCTGATCGGCCTTTTATCCCCTGGAAACTGAGGAAATCACATTTCCAGGAGTCCAGGAGCTGGAGAGCCTCGCTGGCTGGTGGCACCTCATGCCTTAAACCTGAGGGAACTCAGGGAATTCCCTGACTCACTTTGCCCTGGGAGACACCAGCTTTGTCACCAGAGGGCAGGAGATCTCTCTAATAAAGCTGCATTTGGGAAAAGTGCTGGAATTGTGGGGGGGTTTAAAGAAAAATAATGTTTATCTGTCGCTTTGATGTGACTCTGACCCAGCAGCTGGGTGGGATCCATTGGAGTGAAAACCTGCAGGAGGGTTTGGATGTGGTGTCACCTCCCTGGTGGTGAGGGAATGGACCTTATCCTGGGGTCTGCACCCAAATCCTCCCTGGCAACATCCTCCTGCCCACCCCAAACATCCAGGATCCGACAGGAATTGGATGCATTTTGACTGTCTTTCAGCCCATGGTGGGGAAATTGGGGAGCCCCCAGAGCTGCTGCAGTGGGGGACGTGGATGCTCCAAGCGAGGTCTTGGCACAGGAGGGAGGGGGAATTGCCTTCCCATCCCTGCAGCTGGATCCAAGGCATCTCCACCTGGATCTTGTCTTCCCCAGCATGTCCTCACCTGGAAATCAGTCCCTCAAGATCCTCACCTGGCTTGGGAGCAATTTAGGGCCTGAATATTGGAAAGTCTTGGATGTGGGCTGTGGGACTGATGGGAAACCCGTGTCTGTCTCAGAGCTGGGACATTCCCTGGGGATGCAGACACATCCCTGGGGGGCTGAGCTGAGGTGACACCACCACCACTGATGTGTGTCCAGCCCTGTGGCCACCACTGTGGCCTCGTGGCTTGTTCTCAGGGGCTTGGAGAGAACAACTTTTCCTCATGCCCTGGGAAAGCAGGACTGTGGAACATCCCACCTGGACATGGACATGTGCAATGTCCTGCTCTGCTCCCAGACACCTCCACCTTTCCCTTCCCACTCCAAACACCAGCTCTCCATCTCCAGGAAGGAACTA
This sequence comes from Anabacerthia variegaticeps, assembly GCA_035583185.1. Taxonomy (NCBI): domain Eukaryota; kingdom Metazoa; phylum Chordata; class Aves; order Passeriformes; family Furnariidae; genus Anabacerthia; species Anabacerthia variegaticeps. Next base: position 71,019,879 of record JAWWEW010000131.1, read on the forward strand.
CAAGGAAGTTCTGGGCTGGAAGGTGCTGGTATGTCCAGGGTGAGGTTTTTCCCACCCTGGCTGTGGGTCCATCCACAAATCCCTCCGTTTCCCATCCCTTCTCCCACCCACAACACAATCAGGCAAACCACACGGTCCTGTTTTTAAAACGGGGCCTTTCTCCATTTTATTTTGCCCAATAAAAATCCTTCACAGTCAGGTAGAGAGAGGAGAGCTTGGAGATACGTATACATATAGATCTGCATGTCTATTTATATATATACATACCTCTGTACAGATATATTTATATATTCACCGTAGAAAATGGCAAAGGCAGTAGCTCTTCACATCTGGATAACCCAATGGAGACATACAACAGACCAGCAGGAACTCGGGAAGTGTGGTGGAGTTTTAACACGAATTTCCAAAACAGACACACCTTTGCTGTACAGAAATCCCAGAATGCTGCGTGTTACCTCTTTTTTTTCCTTTTTCCCAACCTCTTGTCTTTAAACACACTTCATAAACCAGAGGCAAAGTCAAGACAACGGTGTTTTGGAAGTGACCAGTGGACAGGAGAGACACCCAACTTTATGGAGTTCTTTTTTAAATATTTTTTTTTAATTTTTTTTTTTTAAAGTATATATATATATATATAATTTTTTAATTTTTTTTAAAGATTTTTTTAAATTTTTTTTGCAAAGTCTCATTAAACTCAGTTCGGAGAACCAGCAACAGTCGACGCAGAGAACAGAACAGTGACGGAGTCGAGTTCAGAACACTTCTGGTTTGAATTCACAGTCAGAGCAGAGAGAGAGAGAGACAGAGAGAGAGAGAGAAAAACCCAACAGGAGGGAAGAAAAGCAGGAGGCTGGGGTCGAATTTACAGCTGGGAATGTCCGGATTGGGACGAGGGGTCCGGTGTAGAAGGTCCTGGGAGCCCTGGCTGTTATTGCTGGTGAAGTGGGACAGCAGGCTCGCTCAGGTCCGACCTGGGAGCTGGGATTTGGGGATTTGGGGACATGGGGATATGGGGATGGGGGACAGCTATGGATCTGCTGGAGGACAGACGCGACTCGGCGACGTGTTTAGGACGAGGGGACCCTCCAAAGGGCGAGAGGGGCTGCCCTCGGCTCACAGCGATTACCAGGTCCCAGGGAGTGCAAACAAAGACACCTCGGAGGGGCCCCAGCCCCGGGATTGGGGGCTCAACGGGGACCCCCAGCCTGGAAAGGGACTGCATAGACACGGTGTGTGTGCAGCATTGTGTGGCACCGGCGCTGGGACTGCTCCTGCGCCGCTGCTGGAGCTCTGCCTGGGCGTGGTGGGCTCCTTCCAGTCACCACCGGAGGAGGGAAAGGGACCTTCTCCTCCAGGAGGGCACCGTGGCTCCCGGGAATGGCAGAGCCAAGGTTTTCCCAACTGGTGGCTGGTTGTCACCAGCTCCGTGAACTCGGACACCCCAGTGGCTCCCACGTGGAGAAGACCTGCAGGAATCCATGGGGTGGGACCAGGAGGGGATGGGTCACACCTCCTGGGGACCCACACTAGATAAGGGCAGCGCTGGGCTCTCTGGGTGAGTGGGACCACTGAGCTCAGACTGGTGATTGTTTGGAGCCAGACTGGACCTCGCATCCCTTTCCGAAGGAGGAGAGCCCAGGGCTGGAGCTGGGAAGGTATTCAAGGGAATGTTGGCTTCCCTGCAGGTATGAGAGTTGGGAAGAGTCCCTTTGAGATCTCCCGAGAAAAACCTATTGCTTTGGGACAGAAAGCAGAGACTTTCTGCCAGAGGGAACAGATCTGTGAAAGAGCTGTGAGAACACAACCTTGTCCCAGACTCCAGACCTGACATGATCCCCTTCAGTGGGAGAACCAGGGAGGAGGATTATCCTGAAAATGTTCTGGTGGAACATCCTATTGGAAAACCAACATCTGCAAACAGCTGGATGAGATCCCAACCCCTCAACAGACTGGGGGGTCCTGTGTGCCCCTACAGACCTCACAGACCCCTCACACCCCTGTTCTTCCAGAGGGTGGAAGGACCAGGGAGCCCCAAAGCTGGTGGGTGGGGTGTTGTGATGGTGTGAAGCCCTGGGCAATGATCTCATGGGAATGTCCTTCAGCAGGAAGCCAGGTTGCTCTTGGAGGTAAAGCAGGGCTGATGGAGCTGCCATGGGAATGATGGGGAGGAGAGGTGAGGATCAGCAGTCTGGAAAGCTCCTCTGAGGGCAGGGTTGGGATGTGTCACTCCCAGTGGGGGCTGTGAGCTCCAGCTCCATGCTCAGATGTACCTGGGAGAGTTCTGGGAGAGTCACTGATTGCTCCAGTGGGATGGGGAAGATCTAAAAGGAGGCAGGGGAGTCTGCAGAGCTGGGGCAGAGGAGCAGGGCAGAGGCAGCACATGAGCAGACCTTCAGCAAGGGGTTTTGATGAACATCAACTCTATAAAGGGGCTTCAAGCCTTAGGATGAAGGGTTGGGTTAAATTAATGGCGAGTTGGACCCTCTCCCATCACAGGAATGGAGTGGAGAAGGCTGAGCAAGGCCTGAGAGCAAGGGCAAGGTGAAGAGGTGTCTGCCCAATGCCCAGACCCACCTGAACCCCATCCACAGGAGCCCTGACCTCCCACTGGCCCGTGCCCTGCTTGCCAAGGTTGGGACCGAGCCCAGGAGCCTCCACGAAGCCAAGCTGGGCAGAGATGCCTTCAGCACCCCAAGCAGGAGAAACAAAGACTGCCTTAACCTTGGAATTTTGTTCCCTGGTGAGGAGGGTGCTGAGGATGTCCTGGGGTGAGGACACCAAGGGGGCAGCCAGCAGGACTACCAGTTCTCAGGATACACATTTTCCTGGACAATTCCCGCTGGGAATCCTTGACTGGACCCCGTAGCAATGTCTGCTGCTAAACTAGAGGAGACCTGTCCCCCTAAAGACAAGAGAAGTGGCTGGGCATGCATCCTTCCTTCTTCCCAAGAAAAAAGGGGAATTGCATCCATCCTTCTCCAGGGAACAGTCCCTGGTCCCTGTTCTCCCTGGGCAATGCTTTGAGCTACGTGGTGTGACTGTGGTGGTGTGACCAGCTGGGGACAACCAGCTCACTGAGGAACATCTTTATATCCTGTCCAGGGAAGGCCCCTCATGGACCTGCAAACATTCCCAGGTGGGACACAGAGAAACCCAAGCCCTTTCCTGTCCCCTGCCAGCTCTCATTCCCCTCTTCCAGCCCACACCAGCCTCGTCTCTCCCCAGGAAAGCCAGGACACAGCTCCAAGCATGCAGCCCAACGCCCTCCGGAGATCTTTGGTCATGTTGCTCATGAGCTCACTGCCTTGAGCAAGCTCTAAAGTGCCACTGCAAGGGGCAGGAGTGGGGCAGGATGGTCCTTTCCATGGGCAGAGCTCCAGGGGGACACCACTGGCAGCCACTGTCTGCGTGACACGAGATGGGCAGAGGGGACTTCAGCCTTAACCAGGGGACAAGGGCCAATCCTGGTGCAGGTGACAGCAACAATCAAAGTAGGACAGAGTGGCAGAGTCAGTCCTGATGGGGTTGCTTTCCTGGGAGGTGCTGAGCCCCTGATTCCACTGGCACAGCTCGGGGGGTGCTGAGCACCCTCCATGCCAACACTGCTGGTCCTGCTCACCCAAAGAGATGCCACAGAGCCTTCCTGTCTCTATTTAATCACTGAACCTACAGAGCTGGGCTCTTCGTTACATCCAAGTACTCCCCTCTGTATCTCAGCAGCCTGAAGAGCAACAATGGGATCATTCCTCTGTGGACACCCAGAGGTGAGGGCTCTCCCCCCGGCATGGTGACAGCAGGAACGGGGCCATGAGACAGTGGCAGAAGCTCAGTGGGACTGTGTGAGGCACAACAACGTGCCACAGCTGTGGCTTCACCCTCGAGGTGAGATGGGGATGCTGGAATTAGCCCAGTGGGGTTGGTGTCTGGCAGCGAGAGCAGCCAACCTGGGAATGGTGATGGAGCAAAGCTGCTCACAGCGAGGGGTAAAGACCTTCCCTGGCACCAGGACAGCCTGCTCAGCTCACATCCTCAGGGATGGAAGGCTCTGGAGCTGATCAGTACCCTTTATTTGCCATGCCTGGAGCATGACTCGGCTGCGTGTGTGGGGATGCTGTGACACCAGAGCTGCTCCAGGACTTCCCACCACTGGCCTGGCTCTCCCAAAGATCTTGGATCATATTGCCCAGCCCCACGTGTCAGGCATTCCAGAGCATCTCTAATGCCTGTGGACCCCACGTGTGGGCGAGTGACCTGAGACCCTCGTGGCCACAGCCTGTGGTGGTGGCCAGTGGCAAGTTAAGAGATGATTTTGAGGGCAGGACTTGGAGAATTGCATGAGCCAGGATATCCCATGGAATTCCATTAGCTCCAAGGTGGAGGAAGCAGCTGGGTTGTGGTCAAGGCCAAACTCTGTGTGGAGTTTTATGGGACAGAAACATTTTATCAGCCCTTCCTGAGCCTCCAAAGGACATGCCAGCCTCCTTGGCCACTCCCAGGGTGTGTCACCAAAACGCCAATCTTTGGCACCCTTTGGCTATTCTACCCCAAGGCTGAGACCCCAAAGCCTCAACACAGACCTGGTTTGCGATGGGAGACTTCATCCAGTCGCTGTGTGAAAGCTTTAACACCTGGAAGGGGGTCAGGTGAGCTCCCACCTGGGCACAAACAACAGGAATCCAGGTGTGCCACCATCATGGTGCTCCACCTCTGCCCAGCAGAGGGCTGGCACAGGGGAGAGGACGTGGTGGGGAGCAGGGCATCCAGCTGTGGGCAGCGATCCCAAAGCCCAGGAATCCTCTGTGGTGTTCTGGCTGGGGAACTTGCCAAAACCAGCTGGATTTTATGTCACCAGAGCACAGGGGAGTGGTTCCTGCAGGACAGCTCAGGGCTTGGGGGACCCTGGGTGAATCCCAAGAGAGGGAAAACCAGCAGCAGCAGCAGCACAGTGTCTTAGTGGGTGTCTGCAAGGCTCTGTCAGTCAGGGAATGCCCACAGTTGAGGTTGCTCAGATCTGGATCAAACCCCTCGATCAAAGTGATGCAGTGAAGAATGTGAAGGGAGTGGACCTTTCCTCCTCCAGGGTGAAAAGCCTCTCCTCGCCGCTCCTGCTCCATCCCAAGCAGTCCCTGATGGATGCACTGGGAGGCCATTGGGCCCCTGGGCAGTCCAGCACCCCCTTGTGCCTCTGGTTTTCACTGGATCCATCAAGACACTCTCATTCCCGGTCCTGCTGCAAAAGAGATCGAGGAAAAGGATGATGGGGCAAAGCTGACTGCTGCTGGCTGGACCCAGGAGTGTGGGGAGGTCACACAAGCCCCTGCTTCTCCTGCCCATGGATTGGGAAGCAGCTCTGGTGAGGAGGGGTCCCACAGGGTGATGCTGATGTCCATTGCTCCTGAGTGTTAATGCAGTAAGGAGTTGTGTGCAGCTCCTCAACAGCAGATCCTGGAAGCTCAGTCGCTCTCTGGGACTCCTCTCCACACCCATCAGGAGTCAGACCCGACCTAGTTCACCTTTTATGGCTGGTCCTGGGATAGGGGCTCAGCCTGAGCTGGTGTTTTTCAGGCTGATGAGTTATATCGTCCTCCACCTCCAGAGACATGGGCAGGAGTGGTGGGAAAAGAGAGGAACCATCAACTGGGGTCTTGAAATGCCCTGGTGTTGCTGCACATCTCCATTCTCCACGGCTCCAGGGACCTCTCCCAGCCACCAACAGCTCCTGGCCAGCAGCACTGTCTGATGACCTTGGTTGGTGGGACTAACTGCAGTCTCCTCTCTCTTTGCTCAGTCTGGAGCTCACCCCAACAATGTTTGTTCCCAAATTGAAGGTCAGACCTTGCAATGAACAGGGGAGCTTTTGGGAAAGGGAGCATGGAAAATGTGCAGGTTCAGGGCTAATGCTTGGAAGGTCTTCAGCCCCTCAACACCCTGAGGTTCTTCTTTCTTATGCACATGGAATTTGAGCTGGCCAAACTCTCCCCGGAATCACCTCACAGACATTCCAAGGTGTCCCAGTGCTAATTCTAACTTTGTCCTTCTACCTTCTCCCTAGGACAAAGAGCCAAAATTCCCAGTCACGCTGATCCTTTGGCCACTGCCCAGTCTGTGCAAACTCCACTTGGCAACGTTTTTCCTCCCTTTAGCGTGAATCAGGGTAAAAAAGTGTCCATGAAAGGGAGAACTGAGCCCGCTTTGCCCACGTTTTCAAGCTGAGAGCCGGGTTTTGCTGCCTCAGTGACTGTGCACGTAGGATTTGGTTAATTTTCTGCCAGGGCATAAGCACTTGCGTGATCTTAAGCATTTTCCCTCCATTCGTGCTCAGAATTAGTATCTGAGTGTTTTCTTAAGCCAGGCCTGTGTTATGTCCATCCCTGGAATATGTGGTGCCACGTGGGATGGCTGTGGGTGCTGTTTGGAATGGCTGTACCGAAGGCTGGCGCTTACCCCGTTGGAATCCAGCTGGGATGTGCCCCCTGCAACTCCTGAGTGAGGCTTGGATGCTGTTTTTAAGTAGACCCTGGACCAAGAGAGTGCCCCAAAGTGTCACTCGTCTGGGGACAGGGTGGCACAAGTGCCCAGTACCGGGGCAAATTGGTAAAGCTTCAGGTTGCATAAACATCCCATGGGTTTGGAGGCTTCTCCAAACCTTGATCCCATTGACTTTGGGAAGTAAGAGGGCTCTTGGGGAGGGAAACTAGCTTGGGTTGCCAAGCTTTTCTCTTGCTGTAGCCAGCTTGGGTATAAGTAAGAGTAAGGGGACCAAGGCAGAGGTGGGAGAGTATTTCTGCTCCCAGGGTTGGTCACAACCCAGGAGAGGAGTGGAACTGCAGAAGGAAACCACAAGGAAATGAAAACACAGCTCTGCTGAGCCTCCAGAGAGGCTCCTGCTGGGAGATCATTCCTTGTTGGCTTCTGTTACCAGGACAGGCTCATGCTGCTCCTCAAGGATGTCCTAACCTCTTGGTAGCCATGGGCTGGCAAGAGGGAGTCATCTGGTAGAGATATGTCTGGTTTCACTGAAATCAGTGGCCAACCTCCCACTGACTTCACTAAGACCATCGTCTAGACAGGATGCTCGATGCAGACCAGTGAGTTTGCTTGTGATCCCGAGAGCTTTGCTCTGTTAGCCAATGTGGCTAAAAAACGTCCTGGAAAAAACCCAAAAAACCCCAACAACAAACCTGCCACTTGGAACTGTTTTGCTGCACGTAAATGCTTGGAAAAACCAAAGAAACCGAATACGACCCTCCAAAACAACCAGCCGAGGAGGGGTGAGTTGGAGGAGAGGGGGTGGCAGCCTCTAGTGAAGTAACAGTCATGGCAGATTACAGAAGAGCCAACTGACCCTCACCAGCTGTACTGGGGGGGGAAAAACCCAAAAGAGATGTTGCATTATCGATAGAAAACCAATGCACATCCACAGTTGTTTTACCTACAGAGCACAGAAGTAGAGAGTGGGAGCGTATTATCCTTCAGAAGATCACTGGCTTGAGTAGGTAGTACATGCACAGCAATAAAAAATCGCGTTGTGTCGTGGTGGTCCCCCCTCAGATCTCGGTGGACTCTATTCTCTCCAGCCTGGAGGGGGTCCACGTCTTTTTCTCCTCGGTGTGCGGCGGGCTGGTGGCCTTGGTGTTCATCTCGTTCACCTTGTGCTCCAGGAGCTGGTTCTTCTGGTACATCTCCACGTAGTTCAGCTGCAGCTGCTTCTGGTACTTGATGACCTTCTCCTTCTCCTCCTGCCACGTGCGCCGCTCCTCCTCGAAGTCCATCACCTGCTGCTCCCGCTGCTGCCGCTCCAGCTTCAGCTCCGTCTGCAGCCTCTCCACCTCCTTCCGCAGGGTGTTCACGCTGTCCTCGCTCTGCCTCTGCATCTTGGCCTCGTCGCTCTCGCAGGCCAGCGGGTCCCGCAGCTTCTCGCCCAGGTCCCCCCCGAAAGGAGCTGGCGGACCCATGCTGGCAAGTGTCCTCTTCAGGCCGGAGACCTCCAGCTCACAGTGGTTCAGCTTTTCCCTCAGCACCTGCACCTCACTCATCTTGCGCTGCAGCTCGCCCTCGCAGATCTCCAGGTTGACGCTCTTGGAGCTGTAGGAGTCCTTCAGGGTGAGGATCTGCTCCTCCTTCTCCCGCAGGAAGTTCTTGCCTTCCTTGAGCTGCGAGCGCAGCCCCACGATCTCGTTCAGCTTCTGGGAGACGTCTGCCTGGGAGTCCTTCAGCTGCTGCTTGAGCAGGGAGATCTCACCTGCCTTCTGGCACACCTGTGGGAAGAGCACCCATGAGGTTTGGGGATGGCAGCGAGGAGCCACCACCCCTGCTTGTGAAAGACACCCCGCTCAAGGATTGAGTGCCAGCCTTCACCAGGACCCAGACCATGCCAAATACCTGAAAGTTGTCCCCACATCTGTGTTTTATCCTGGCTCTCAGGACCTGATGCTGTTCCCAGCTGGAGTTGGCCAAGCCAAGTGCTGTGGACCTCCCCAGTGTTGAGACAGCAATGCTTCCCTCTTTGGATTTGTATTACTCACCCAACCACAAACCTTTGGTCCTCGACCCCAAACCCTCTGCTCTCAGCAGGAGTTTTCCCACTGATCTCAGTGGCATCTGAACCTTGAACAAACCTGAGACAGAAACATCTCAGACCCAGAGACCACCAAGAGTCTCCCCGAGCACTGGGAGAGTAGGACAGGATGATGTTACTTACTCATCCTATGATGCCTTCCTTCCCGAAGGCTCCTAAAGAACCCTGGAAGTGTTCAAGGCTTCAAGGATGGGGCTTGGAGCAACCTGGTCTAGTGAAAGGTCTCCCTGCCCATGGCATGGGGTTGGAATGAGATGATCTTTCAGGTCCCTTAACAGACCTGGGCAGAGCAGGTGGCCACAGGAGGGACAATGCAGGCTCCTTGGTCTGGGATGTGTCTTTAGAGACTTTGCAACAAGCCTCTACTAAACTCTGCTGACCATCTGCAAACAGCACATTTCAGAGTCTAATTAATCCCAGCTTCATTGACTTCCTATCAGCATTAGCAGAAGAGGCTCTTCTTGATTCTAGAGCTACATTTTCCCCTCTGCGCTCTTAATAAATTTAAAGTTCCTAGCCAGTCCCATGGAAGGATTAAAATTCCTCACATGATCAAGCTGAAAAAAAAGGGTATGTTAGCACTGGCTATACAAACAGACTTTGATAAAATGTTCCAAAAATAGAAACAGCAGGAAAAAAAATATGTAGGACTCAACAGGAGAACCAGAAAGAGGAATTTGCCTTTCAGCTTTTTAAGAGAGATAAACTTATTAGCAACTGCAAACAGTGTGTTGCAATGGAAAGCATGAGGCAGACTTGGCTATCGATATCATTTTCAGCTTTTTATCTTCAGTTTGAAAAAAAAAAGATTCAAATATTTGAAAAGCGGTTTCAAGGTTTGCCCAAACGCAGATCTTGCAAGAATTTAATTAAAATAGACTTAAACCTGGTTTTGGTAGGCACAAATACCTGTATGGAAGGAGTTGTGTTCCCTGAGACTGGATTTGAGTGTCACAAGTTGGAGTGACCACACTGAGAAGTCAAATTATGAACCAGCACAGGAGGTGTGCAAGAAAAGTTGTGCTTATTTTAGTTGAGTGGAAAACAACAGGTTTGGGACTCGGACAAATGAGGTGACAAGTGTCATCTGTTACCTGGAGGCCACCAACCCAAAGCCATCACCTGTTGGGTCCACTTAGGGCACATGGAAGGAACTTTGGGCTACCAGAACCCTTGATGGAAACCTCACCCAAGCTCTGCTACAACAAGGCTCTTACCTCCCACTTGGTCTCTTCAATCTTTGGGAGAAACTCAGCCTGCTCCTTCTTGAAAGCCACAAATTTCTTCTCCAGCTCCTCCCGCTGCTGGAGGAGTTGTCCCATGTCATCTTGGAGTTTTTTTTTCTCCTGCTGGAGCTTGAAAATTTGGAGCTGCAGAGCCTGCTGAGCCCGCTGCGCCTTTTTGGAGACCTGCTGCAACTTGTTGGCGTAGTTCTGCCTCAGGTCCTCCATCTCCCTCTCCCAGATCTTCTGCTTCTCCTCGAACACCTGGAAGATGGCAGCCTCGCTCTTGTCCAGGTTCCTCCTCATCTGGAGGACCTCCTGCTCCTTCTCCCACAGCCGGTCCTCCAGGTCCTGGATGATGTCGTCTGTGGAAGGTGAGTGGAAAGGCATCGTCTCGTTGAGATGGTTCAGCCTGCTGAAGGAGGAGGTGCTCTTGCTCGAGGACCGCCCGCTGTCTGAGGTAGATATCCCGTTGTATCCCACGATGTTCTTCTCCACGTAGGTGGTGCCGATGCGGTTGATGTGGCTGGTGGAGGCGCTCATGGGCCCCACGTGCTGGCTGTAGCCCGTCCCGTAGGTGGGCAGGCTCGTCAGGGAGTTGCGCCCCGAATCCGAGAGCCCCCCACCTTGGTTTGTAGTCCTGTTAAGGCTGCCCTTGTCGAGCCCGCTCTTGGGTGCGGACGGGCTATTGCTGTTGGCGTGGTTCAAGCTCTTCCTGTTCTCGGTCATCCCGTTGCTCTGCGGCGGGCAGAGGTTCTGCATGGAATGGAAGTTTTTAGGAACTACTGGTTTAAAGGCTGAGGGTCTAACTAAGGGCTCATTGCTCTGCAAAAGGAAAAAGGAGCACGTGTCAAACACAGCAGGAGGCTCGGTGGCCACACAGCAAAAAGAGACACAGCGGCACAGGGTGGGGCTGATGGGGTTAAATCACCTTGGGCTGGCTCCATTTTACACCTCCTTACACCCTGGGCCCTTTGGGGTTGTTCATGAGGTCACTGGTAGGTGTTCCCTTGCACCAAATAAAAGAAAATACTCTTGGCTCACCCCAATTCTGCGTGATTTACCCCCTAGAATGCTCCTGGGGCTGCCACTTGTCTGCTAAACCTGATCAGGACACCTCTGACTTCGGCTGACTGTATTTTGAAGGACTCTCAGCCTTGAGGGTGCATCACCCTGTTGCCAAAAGCTGAATTCAACCCTTGGATTAGCAGCTGTTTTGCCCCAGGAGCATCACTTTTCCCTCCTGCTGGGAGTGACCACTTCCTGGGTGGACCTCATGCTCCGATGGGAGCAGGTAGGAGATGCAATCCCAGCAATGACTCCAGCCAAGGAACACACTGAGGTTGCTCTTTGCTTGAATATTTGTGTTTTCTGTGGGCCTAAGAGACGCAGTGGGGAGAATGGACCATGGGGATTTAGAAAGGATCTTTAAACCTTCCACATTCCTTGCCTCATCAGTGCACCTACAGAAACCAAATTCCCTCGAAATGGGGTTGAGTTTCCCCTGCTGCACGTTGGGTTTTAGGTGAAAATTAAGCCAGAGGAATCAAAGATATTTTGGAAGTGCCTTCTGGGAGAAACAGAAGGAGCCCTGGTGAGCAGGCAGGAGACCAAAACCCCTCTGAGACCGAGACGGACTAGGGCGACCTATGGATTAACAACCTGGGACAAAGGGCCACCAAAGGCTGCAGAAACAAGAGTGGACACAAATTATGGAAGTCACTGGAGCGGAGCAGCAGGTGACATAAAACACTGCTGGCTCTGGGGCTCTGCTCCTCCAGGCCTGGGAGATTTTGCTCCCTGAAGCCAATGTGAGCCACGAGGACGAGGCTGGGATGGGTGACAATGTTTACAGGGACAGTTTCAAGCCTTGCCAGCTGGTCCCTCACATGGGATTTTGAGCAGATGCTCCGAGCTGCTTCCAAGGCCCAGCTTTAGGTGGCAGTGGGCGGCTGGAGATTGCCTATAAATGGTACAAAACATGAGTGGGACTCACATGCTGGACCTAATGAAACAAGAACCAACTCCAGCTCCCTCCCCAGCCCTCAGGGAGGTAAGCACAGCATCTTGGGGAGGCTGGAATAGCCAGTGACTTAATTATTGGTTTAAATGAGCTGGAAATTTCACTGTGGAATACTTGTGATCATGCTCTTGGGTTCCTCAAGAACTAACAATGCCCCTGAAAGCGATAAGAACTGTATTATCTGTATATCAAATGTGCAGAGTAACAACTGGACTATCTGCCAGGATTTGCCCAAGGCTTCCTGGCCGGTGTTTTTGGGGCTGTGCCGTGGTCACCAAGCAGCCCCAGGGGGGTGGAGGGTCTCACCTGGTCGAGTTTGCCAGAGATTGGCAATATCTTTGGTGGGTTACCGGGCTCTCGGTACTGGGGAGGAGGCGGCAGGTTCTTCTCGTTGTTGGTGGTCACGTTCCCGCAGATGTCCATCTTCACCTTCTCGCTCTTGCGCAGGTCGCCGTTGATGTAGAGGGAGTTGGAGACCTTCTCCGTCTTGTAGGTCTTCTCCTCGCCCGAGTAGCGGGCGGAGATCTCCCTCGTGGAGTACCCGTTGCGGGAGCCCTCGCCCTGCCGGCCGCTGCCCTGCGTCCGGGTGCCCACGCTCTTCATGGCAAACTCCTGGTCGTTGGCCACTCCGCTGCCCACGCTCCCCATGGCGCTCCGGGGGCCGGGGCGGGGTGGCCGGGCAGCGAAGCCGGGGAAGTTCTCCGGGCTGGGGTAGGTGGGGTCACTCAGGACGGGCAGTGTGTCTAGCGTGGCCATGGCAGCGTAGAAGTGAGGTGGAGGCACAGGTCAGTGGCACTGGGAGGAGAGGGAAGGGCTGTTAAAGAGGTGCCTTTTACCCACCATCCCCATCGGAATCACGTCCTGGCACACAGTATGGAGCAGATGACGGGGTTGTCCTCCCTTCTGGGAACCCCAGACTCCTCCTGGAGAAGCACTGACTCCCCCAAATCCCACTCACTGCACTCCAAAAGGGCTGCTCCTAAACCTCTCAGCCCAAGGGTTGGGTGCTCCCGGGGGAGGGAGTTCGTGGGGGTTTTATTTGGCACAGCTCTACGGCGTCAGTCAGACACGACCATTTGCAGTTCTTAAGGTTGAATTATTTCTGTCACTTTTCCCAGGTTTGAACCAAGTTTGGGTTACCATGGGGATATAATTTCTCCATCCCCAGTCCATCAGTAGGCTCATCCAATTCCTGCCTCCAGCCCATCCCCTCGGGATGATTCAACAAGGCTTAACAACACACTGTCCATCTCTTCCTTTGGGAGTGTTGCTCCCATGGACTTGAGTTTTTAGAAAGATGCTTTTGTCCAGGTGTCATCCTAAATTTTATTTTAAACCTTTATTCCCCTCCTCCATTGTCTCCTTTCTTAGGCTGTGCCTTGGATTGGCCAAAACTAGACCACGGGAAATGGATAACATCGAAATAATGGTTTTAAAAGTTATCTTTTACCAGGTGAAAGGACCTGGATTGTCCTGGGGTCAACTGTTCTTGGGACCAATCCTGTCACGTCTGGATGCTCCTCCTCAGCTTTTACCCAAAGATGTAAAATCTTATTTAAGGAGATAAAATGCCCATTTCAGTGGGGTTTTGCCTCTCCTTGGGGTAGGATGTTCATTCAGCCCTCCCTGAAGAAAGCAGGAGAGCTGGGTTTATTTCCCTGGAGATCAAGCTTAGGTCTAGAGCTCAGCTCCCCTGGGGTGTCTCAGGGGGTTTTGTTATTTGCACTAATAATGGGATGGAGAAAGAGTTTAAGAGGTTAAACAGGGGCTGTGCTGCTCAACTTTGCTTCTATTAAACTGCAGTTCTGGAGGCTTCTCCTCCCTCTTTCCAGCATCTTGTGCTGTCCAAGATACAGCTCGAGTGGGCAGATGTGGCAAAGTGCTGTGCCAGAGGGAGAGGACACGGAGCTGATCCCTACAGCGAGCTGGCAGAGCTCCTGGGGCCGTGGTCACAGAGGGAAAGGTGGTATAAGGAGGTGCTCTGGTGAAAGAAACCATCCTGCCTGAACCTGCCCCACCATGGACAAGGGGACAAGGCAGTGGTGAGGCAGAGGAGAACATGCCTGGTGGTGTAACCTCCACCCCACATCACCCCATCCAAGGAGGGTGCCCAGGGCACTTGTCCCACTGAACCACCAGCAATATGAGTCTCGTGAGCAACCTGGGATAGTGGAAGGTGTCCCTGCCCATGGCAAGGGTTTGGAACTGGATGGGCTTTGAGTCCCCTTCCAACCCAAACCATTCAGTGACTCTATGGAGCATTGAGTGAACATTTTGAAGTCCCTGCTAAGGACCTTCCTGCGCTTTGCACCCCTGTCCCCCCACACAGACATTTCATGACACCCCCTGGCTGAGGTCTGAAGACCAAACAGCAAACAAGTGTCACACAGTGCAACGTGGGGACCCTCTGCAGTCAAACCACAAGTGTTTATCAGTCACCAGTGACAAAACCTCCACCTGCAGCGAGAAGTGTCTGGGTCTGGCCACGCGTCCCTGTGTGACATTTAGGAACATCTCTCTCTAACACACTGAGCAGGACTCAAAGTTCTCACGACCCCATCACACCCTAAAGGCACTTCCCAAGGAACATCACGGTGACAGTGCACGAGTGCAAAGTCCCCAGGGGTTAATCCAGGTGCCTGCTGGGCACCTGGAGACTTGTTTGGGTTGTGGAGCAAGGAGAAGGTGTGGACACCACCCACCTGAAGCCGCACTCAACCCCCTTTGGATTTTATTAGTCAAGGGAAGACTTTTTGTTCTGCTAATTTAGGAATAACCTGCTTTTCAGTGACTTTGGGATCTTTGTAGGCTGTGAATTCTTTTTGTGGGACACCAGCCACCATGGGAGGGATGTGCTGGAAGGTCTCAGCTCCAGACAAGGGAAAGGCAGAGGCTGCTCTGTCTCCATGCAGAGCTCCCCAGCCAGCAGAGGAGAAATCCAGGTTACCTTTCCCTCACTGGGTAAATTTCACAGTGACATTTGCACATTTACATTGACTCTGAGGGCAGGATGAGGTCACTGGAAAAGTTTGATCCTTAAAAAAGAAAAAAAAAAAGCACCAAAAAAAAAGGCCAACACGACAACAAGCAGTTTCTTTTCACTGGGAATCATCCAAGAAAAGAGTCTGAAAAAACTTGTTATTCGCTTATGTTTACTGCAAACCCGGGGCCTGATAAACAGAGCACATGGACAAGCCTTACAAATGTGTTATTAAGGAGGTGCCAGGAGTGCCAGCAGATCCCCAACAGCACAGCTTTGTTTGCCAAAAAGGGCCATTTGTTTGAGAACAACAAGTCTTGGGTTTGTATCCTCTGGCCGCCTCCAGCTCCCAGGCAGGTTTTACACAGGTTGTTCCTCGGCTGAACTGTGGCATCAGGTTCTAATTCTGCCACGCTCTGGTGCAGAGCAAGAGGGTCATTTTTTCTCCTTCCAGGTTTGGAGGAATGAGTGATTAAAAACTTCCCCAGGGCAATTCTTCTCCTTAAACCTCTTCATCTCAGTAGTGATAGGATGAGGGGAAATGGTTTTAAACTGGCAGAGGGCAGGGTTAGATGGGATATTGGGAAGGAATTGGTGGCTGGGAGGGTGGGCAGGGGCTGGCCCAGGCTGGGCAGAGAAGCTGTGGCTGCCCCTGGATCCCTGGGAGTGTCCAAGGCCAGGTTGGATGGGGCTTGGAGCACCCTGGGCTGGTGGAAGGTGTCCCTGCCCATGGCAGGGGGTGGAATGAGATGATCTTTAATGTCCCTGCCAACCAAAACCATTCGGTGATTCCAGAATATCTAACTCCCTGTCATGGGAACATGATCTAAAACTGGGTGATTCCCAGTGAGAGAAACTGGCAGTCCATGAGCACAGGGAGACTGAGGGAAGCCACATGGCTTGTCTTTACCAGCATTTCATTCCCAAGTCCATCCTTTATAAGGAAAGAGGAGTCATCCTCAGCATGGCTGGGCTTGGAAGAAACCCCCAAACAACATCACAGTGGCAAAAATATCTTCCCCTGCCCCATGGTGGGATGGGGAGGCTCCAGACAGGTAGAAAACCAAAAGAGGAGTTTTAAGCCACCTGAGAGCCACTGCCCTTTCCAGATCTTTTATCTTTCCAGATGTTACATCCCATCTGCAGTGGGGAAAAGGCACCAGGACCACCTCAGTCTTCTCTCAGAAGACACCAGGTCCATCCCACCTTCCGAGAAGGACTATGTAAATCGCTCCCAAGTGACATCCATCCATCCATCCATCCATCCATCCATCCATCCATCCATCCATCCACCCATCCAGCAGCCACTGAGCCACAGAGCCAAGCTCTGCCCTCACTCCAGCTCCCCAGAGCCCCGTGGTTACAACAGGAATCCAAGTGAAGGGACTTTCTGCAGACACAAAGGAGAGGAAAACCCCTCCAGAACAAACACTGAGCAGAGTTCACATTGCCCAGAGTTACTGTCCTAATAAAAGCTGAAAAGAGTTCCTTTTGTGTGCCCGGATTGATTCAAAGCTCCCTTCCTGGTAGACATCTCCATGCCAGCACCTCACCAAGGTGCAGCCAGCCTTCTCTGACCAGGGAAAAAGCCACTTCACACACTCCATCCCATCCAACCACAGTGGGCAGCAAGATTTTAATGCCTGATGCAGAAAATCTGAGGTGAAACGTCCTTTTCCCCCAGCTGTGGTGGTGAAACTCTTCATGGCCACCTCTTACCAAGGTTTCCCATCGTGCCCTCCTATTGCAAACACAATAATTTGTACAATAACAACTGTGTCTTCCCACTTGCTTCATCCAAATGGCTTAGCGAGTGCCTTCCAGTGAAACAGCAGAAAAATCCCTTTCAGAGAAGCAGCTGAATGGTTAACTAAGACTAAATGATGGGGGCCTGGCTCTGTTTCTGCCTGAGTGGGTTAATTGTTAACACTCTCCTAACAAAGGCCTTTGGGAGACAGACAGACATACCTGGGCACTGTGCCATGGGAGAGGGAAATCAATCAGCGGTCCTGGGCAGGGGGAGCTCCAGCAAAGAGCCCCAGAGCAAGGCAGTGCCTTGGCACACACACCATCCCAGGCATGTGGGACTGGCAGGACGGGCAACAAAGGCATCTGAAGGTCAAAAATTCCCCCTTTTCACCAACTGTGGTAAACAGGTGTGCCCGTGACCTCCAACAGGCAGGTTTTGTTTGCCCCAGTTTTAACGAGGAAGCAATTACCGACACCATCAAAACATGCTTTGTTTAGGTGGTTTTTCTTGGGGGCAGGACCTGCACCTGCCCTGTGTTTAGGGGCTCTGGTGGCTCTGCCAGTTTGTTGGCAGCGGTGCCAAGGAGCTGGTTTGACTGGAGGAAAAAAAGGGCAGCATGTCCTGGGATGGTGGGGCAGGTTAGAAAAGGAGTAAAAAGCTGGGAAAAGAAAAATGGCTGTGATAATTTCAGCTTTTATCAGGAAGATACGTGGGGAGGAAAGGGCAGTAATGGGTTAGTAATAGATTAGCAGTGAGAAGACAGCAGATCCTGTAGGGAGCAAAGCCACCTGTGTCCAGTGAAGCATTAACAAGCCCTGGAGAAAAACCACCTCTGAAACACCAGACCTGCAACTGCACTCGGCCAATATATCCCAGAATCACTGAATCATTCAGGTTGGAAAAGCCCTCTAAGATCATCCAGTCCAACCATTCCCCCAGCACTGCCGAGGCCACCACCGACCCATGTCCCCAAGTGCCACATCCACAGGGCTTTGAAATCCCTCCAGGGATGGGCACTCCACCACTGCCCTGGCCAGCCTGTTCCAATGCCTGACCACCCCTTTCCATGAAGCAATTTTCCCAATATCCATCCCTGGTGCAACTTGAGGCCGTTTCCTCTTGTCCTCTTAGTTTCAGATGCAGCTTGAGATCCCACCCTTCTTCTTCCCTGGGCTGAGCAAACAGCCCTCAGGCTCTCCATGCACATCACCACCTCCAAAAAGACCATTCAGCTACTCCTGTGTGTCACAGGCCATCATGTGTCACCTCCTTATGGCCATGCTGGCCCCAAACCTGGCTGAGAGCACCTACACTGGGATTGATTCCAGAGGCAGGGACACCACAGCTCCCCTCCCACCAGCACCTTCTTTTCTCCTACACCCTTCTCACATTGCTCAGTCTGAAGAGGGGAACAGAATGAGCTTTTCTCGTCTCTCACAGGCATTTTTTTCCAGCCCTCAAGTAATTCTTGTGGCTTTTTTCTGCATTTCCTCCAGCTCCTTTCCCCCCACTCCAGCATCCTGGAATATGGCACGAACACACTTGAACCTGCCTGCAAAAACATGCAAATCTCAGGCTCCTCAACCACAAGCTTTTTCCACAACCAAAAGCCAAATGAAGTCAGAAGAACAACTCTTGCTACTTCCCTGAGACACAAACCTCTCTTTTCCCACTTATCCCTGCTGAAGGGCATGAGAGCATTGCTGTTTGGGATATTTTTCCCCTGTTCAGGGCTAAAAAGCAAACTCAGGAAGGCAGGTTGGAGGGTCAAGTGCTCGTAGCCACCTTCAGACAGCTCCTGGGCCATGGGTTTGCTGCCTGTCTGCACATTTTTCATCCCTCTGCAAAGGATTTATGTCTGGATTTACTTCTGGCCACAACCCCGAGTAACCCGCTCCAGGGTTCCCTGCATGAACAGGGGGGTTGGAGGAGGTGACCTCCAGTGGTCCCTCCAACCTGAACCATTCAGGGATTCCGTGATTGCTGCTGGGCTACAGGTAAACTCTGGGGTTGGATTTTCAGGTAAAAACACCCAGAAAGTTGTTTTCTCCTCCCAAGACCCCGTGGTTTGGGAGATCCTGCAGGTCCTGCACCTTGGTTGGGGCAATCCCAAGCACAAGGACAGGCTGGGTGGAGAGAGGATCGAGATGAGCCCTGGGGAGAAGGGCTTGGGGGTGTTCCTGGATGAAACCATCCCGTGCCATGATCAGGGCTGAGGAACAGAGTGTGGGCAGAAGCAAACCCCTCCAGAAAGAGGTTTTGGAGACCTCAGCAAGCAGCAGCTCCTGCCTGCAGCCCGGGGCACTTGGCAGGGACCTTTGTAGCTCTGTTTAGCTGGAAGCAAGGAATGCCTGAGCTCAGAGAGCAAAGCAACACCAAAGCCATCCTACACGAGTGCTCCTGGGAGCAACCTCTACGTACCCTAAGGCTATTTCCATCACACTCTGCTGCAGGTGTGCAGCCCCAGAAATCCCCCTGAAGCTCTGTGCTACCACCCTGGCTGGGGAATCCTACTGAGGAACATCCAGTTTGGGAAGATGGGGACCATCCTGTCCACCCCTTTCCCAGAACAGGTGGCAGGGGGTGGCAGGGTTGGGGCCAGGCAGGTCCCCGCTCCGGGGGCTGCTCTTCCTCGGGCTGCTGTGGGAAATAAAAGCCAGCGGCTTAGAAACATTTCCTTTTCCTTTCCGCCTGCTAATGAGATAATTACAGCTTTTTGTATTCTGGGAAACTACTTTCTCATTATGGGGGCCGCAGCAGCTATTTACATAATAAGCCTGAAACAAAAGAGATGAGATGAAAAGACCCAGGCGGCTCTTCGGGGGAGCTCTGGCTGAGCTGCCGAGGGAGAGCCCGCGGGATGATGGATTCCTCCATCCCCAAAAAGCTCTGCCAAGGTCTGCAGAAGGTGGCATGTTCCTAGCATGGGATGCTCCTCAATATCACCTGCCTGAGTCCCTGGGGTCACTGGAACCAGCCAATGTGCTCCCATAAATCATCCACTGCAATTCTTGTTGCCAAAGGACCTGGGAGGGGTGGCCGTGAATCGACACCCACGTCAAGGAGAGTCATGTCAGCGTTTGTGGAGCTTGTAGTGACACCTTGGGATGAGCCCCAGCACCTGAGGATATGTTTGGTGCCAAAATGGCCCATCCCCTCTCTCATCTCCCATTTCCCAGTTTCCTACAGCTGTGGATAAGGGACATTGTGGGTCCCAGCCTGTCCATCCCATGTGCCCATTCCTTGTCCCACCTGCTGGCCAAGGGACATTGTGGATATCAACCTGTCCATCCCATATCCCATGTGCCTGTTCCTTGTCCCACCTGCTGGCCAAGGGACATTGTAGGTACCAACCTCTCCTATCCCATGTCCCATGTCCCCATTCCTTGTCCCACATGCTGGCCAAGGGACACACTGGGTACCAACCTGTCCCATCCCATGTCTCTCTCTGGTTCTTGTCTCACATTCTGGCCAAAGGACATGATGGGTTCCAAACTGTCCATTCCCTGTCCCCCCAGCTGGCCAAGGGACACACTGACTACCTAATTATGACATCCCACATCCCATGTCCCACTTTTCTGTTCCCCCAGCTGCCCAAGGGACACACTGGGTACCAAACTGTCCCACCCCATTGCCCATGTCCCAGTTCCCCGTTCCCCCAGCTGGCAAGGGGACATCTGGTACCAAACTGTCCCATCCCACATCCCAGTGCCCTTTCCCCCATCTGGCCAAGGGACACTCTGTGTACCAAACCATCCCTGCCAGCAGCCACCTCCTTTCCCCAATAAAGGCCCCATTGTTCTCCCCCACAAAGCCTGAACAGTGCAGCCTGCTCCACCTTCCTTGGCCAATCCTCCCTCTTTGCTATCAGTTTTCCTCCTCAGTCACTCGCCGTGTTGAAGGGACACAGTCTACTGCCACCCCTCCCTGTCCCCTAGGAAGTGGAGGGAGGGGAATTGTGGCAAAGCACGAGCAGAGTCTGCACATGGCCCTGGCTCCACGTCCTGCTTGTCCTCCTTCCCTCCCCACTCCCTGAGGGTGCTCCTGGAATGAACACCCCGCCCCTGCAGCTGCCTGGAAACCCTTCTGTGGACAGCAAAATGATCAATAAATCAATCTGGCCATTGCCACTGCTCACCCAGAACAAGCTGCTCTGCCTGTCCCAAGTCCACCTCCAACCGCAGCTCCTCTCAGGGGGTCCCCAGTTTTAACCCACAGGATTTTCTGGATCCAAAAAAAAAAAAAATAAAAAGAAAGCAGGCAAAGGTGTGGAATTAAAGGCTAAGCACGTGGCAGGCTGCCCCAGTAAGGAAAGAAAGATAAAATCATTCTGGAGCCTGCAGCAAGGTGGGCAAAGTCCTAGAGGAGCCACAGCAGGTGACACTGAGATGTGACAAGGTGTTCTGAAGTTTGGACACGGGTCCAGGGAGGCTTTTTAGTCTCTGCCCTCAGAGTACTTCAAGCCCTGAATGGACCAAGCAGGGTCTGGTGTCACAGCTGGGTCTGGTGTCACAGCTGGGTCTGCCTTGAGCAGGGAGGTGGTCTGGAGATACCTCAAAGTCCCTTCCACCAGGAATTATCCTGCCATGGAGGTTTTGGCAAGCCACACTGGAGCTGTCTACCCTGACAAGAGTCCTCATCCTCAGGGGAATTATCCCTCCTTTCCACTGTCTTCTGTCAGAGCCCTGGATTTGCATCCAGGCTGGCATCCCTCAGGATGCACCTGAGGGCTGATAGGAGGGATTCTCCATGACATGCCCTGTCTGTCCCCACCATCCCAAGGAGCAGAGTGCCAATGGGACAGGATGCTTTCAGGCTCAGCCCAAAGTGCCATCCCAAATCCCAGGTGTCCATCAGGAAGGAGTAGGCCATGGTCTCACCTGTGCCCACCTGCCCTTGTGGCTGTCCCCAGGAGATGCTCAGTGCTGGCTGTGTCACTGTCCCCAGGGTGGTCCCAATGGCAACCACTGCCCCAAAAACACCAGCTTGGGTAGGTGAGGAAAACCCCCTGAACTCACTCAGCCTAGGGAAAGGCAGTTTGATGGAGCAGCCTCAGTGCTGGCTGTGGGGCTGAGGGTCTGGGATGCTCCATGGCTTGGACCACGTGAGGTCATCCCAGCCCCGTGTGCCTCAGTTTCCCCTTGCTAAGGGGATTCTACTGGATCCAGGGTGAGCCTTCCCCACCCTGAGCACCCCATCTCTGCTCTGACCCTCCTGGTGCAAACACAGCCCAGGGGGTGCATCCCATCCCCAAAAATCACCTGTAGAGCATCCCACCAGCTCAGCCCTGCACCAATCCATGAAAAACCCTTTGGGGATGTGGCTGGAGACCAGCTGACCCCGTGGTGCTCCCTGATGCCGGGGGGAAGGTGGAACTCCTGGTTCATTGCATGGTGCTGCTGGCCCTGGAAGCCCCCCCAGCACGGAGTTGCACCCCTTGTCTGGCACCCCACCATCAGCCTGAGCATCCCCACACATCCCCAAATCCCAGGGATCCCGATGTGACCTCTGCTCCAGACCCATCCCTTGGCCCTGAACCCCTCGTGGTGGGACCAGGAGGACCCCCCTTGTCACCAGAGCCCCTTCCCTGCAGGATTTAGACCCCTGTCCTGGGTATGCTGTTGCAGGAGAAGGGACGATCCTGCCCTTTGGGATGAGCCATCACCCCCGTCAGGGTTCCAAGCATCCCTGCCACCCCAAAACCTTCCCCAAAACTTCTGTCCCCACAACGAGGGGACCCGCCACCACCTCCCACCCACCAGCCCAGTCGGGATTTATCATTAACTCACCCTGAGGAATTTCAAGGGTGAGGAGCCAGTCCGGGAAGTGTCCCCTCCTCCCTGGCCCCCGTGGTGACTTGTCCCCATGGTGGCTTGTCCTCACTGCTGGCTGAACCGGAGTGCTGCCCTAAATCCCAATTCTGGGGCAATGTCCCCGTGTTGGGAGCTTCCAGCTGGATCCAGGGGAGGATCCAGGGGGATCCAGGGGTTTAAAGGGGGGGAAACAGCAGTTTTCCCCATCCTGAGCAACCCACCTTCATGCATCCCATCCCTGCTCCCAGCCCAGCCCGGTGGGCACGTCCCACCCCAGAAAAACCCACCTGCGACGGGTCCCACCAGCTCAGCTTGCATTTAATCCACAAAAAAACCCCTTCCTTCCCCTGCCTGGCCCCAAACAAAGACACCCAGCGAGAGGAGGGGGGAAGGAGAGGAAGGCAAAACTCCCCGCAAAGAGCCGGAACGCCCCGGGATTTACCTGGGCAGCGCAGGGGTGCATCCTACAGCTCCCCATCCTCCGCCAAATCCCAAATCCATCCTTCCCCGGCACGGTATCCCGGGAAAAGCAGCTCCAAAAAATACCTGCCGAGAGCAACCTGCTGCTGGGCTGGGGCCAAGGGCTGCCCTTCGCTCGGTGGGACTGGCCAAGGACTTTAACTCTTTGTGCCCACCTGCGGCGGGGATTTTGGGCAGCGGTGGCTCCGTCCTGCTCAAACTGGGGGGAAATGGGCTTGGTTTGGCTCAAATAGGGATTTTGGGGTCTCACAGATGGGTTTTGCTCAAATAGGGATTTTGGGGTCTCACAGATGGGTTTTGCTCAAATAGGGATTTGGGGTCTGATGGGTTAGTTTTTGCATAGATAAAGATTTCAGGTCATTCCTTGTTTTGCTCAAATGGGATTTTGGGACTCTGACTGCTGGTTTGGTTTTGGTTTTGGTTTTGGTTAAATGAGAAATTTGGAGTCCAGTGACTTGGTTTTACTCAAATAGGGATTTTGGGGTCTTACAGATGGGTTTTGCTCAAATAGGGATATGGGGTTTGACTGGCTTTCTTATTTTCAATTGGGAAATTTGGGATCTGATGGGTTGTTTTTGCACAGATGAAGATTTCAGGTCAGATTCCGTGTTTTGCTCAAATGGGATTTTGGGGCTCTGACTGCTGGTTTGGTTTTGGTTTTGGTTTTCCTAAATAGAGAATTGTAGGGTCTGAAAGCTTGGTTTTGCTCAAATGAGAAATTTAGGGTCCAATGACTTGGTTTTGCTCAAATGAGAAATTTGGGGTCCAATGACCTGGTTTTGCTCAAATAGGGATTTTGGGGTCTCTCAGCTGGGTTTTGCTCCAATAGGGATTTGGGATCTGACAGGCTTTCTTATTTTCAATTGGGGAATTTGGGATCCAATAGGACTAGTTTTGCACAGATCAAGATTTCAGGTCATTCCTTGTTTTGCTCGATTTTGGGGCTCTGATTGCTGGTTTGGTTTGGTTTTGGTTTTGGTTTGGTTTTGCTCAAATGAGGAATTTAGGGGTTCAATGACTTGGTTTTGCTCAAATAGGGATTTTGGGGTCTTACAGATGGGTTTTGTTCAAATAGGGATTTTGGGGTCTCACAGATGGGTTTTCCTGAAATAGGGATTTGGGGTCTGAGTGGCTTTCTTATTTTCAATTGGGGAATTTGGGGTCTGATGGGTTGTTTCTGCACAAATAGGAATTTGGGGATCTGAAAGCTTGATTTTGCTCAAATAGGGATTTTGGGGTTTGATTACTTGGTGTTGCTTAAATGGGGATTTCTAGATCTGACTTCTTATTTTTCTTTAAATGGGAATTTTGGGGTCTGACAGCTTGGTCTTGCTCAGATGGGGATTTGGGGACCAGGCACCTGGGTTTTTACAAATATGGAATTTTGAGGTCTGAATGACTGGTTTTGCTCAAATGAGGAGTTTAGGGGCTCAAGGCATTCAACAATTAAGTTTTGGGTTTTTCTTCAAATAAGGATTTTGGGGTCTGATGGCTTTTTTTTTTGCTCAAATGGAGGGATTTGGGAGCCTGGGTGTGCTGATTTGTTTTGGCTCAAATGGGTTCTTTCAAATAGGGGTTTGGGATCTCACAGCCTGATTTATTCAAACAGGGATTTTGGCGGTCTGGTAGCTGGGTTTGTTTGGGTTTTTTTCCCAAATAAAACATTTTGGGGTTTAATGGCCTGGTTTTTACTCAGATGGAGATTTTGGGGTCTGGTTTATTTTTACAGAAGGGGGATTTAGGGCTCTGACAGCTGGATTTTTCTCAAATAGGGATTTGGGGTCTGACTGCCTGTTTTATTTTTGTTTTTTTTTGGTGGAGTTTTCTTAGGGTTTTTTTTGTTTGGTTTGGTTTTTGTTTTGTTTTCTTTCTTTGTTTTCAAAAGGGACTTTTAGGGTCTGGAGGCTTGTTTGTGCATAAATAAGGATATGGATAGTCCTAACAGCAGGAGTTCTTTCAAATGGGAATTGTAGGGTCAGACAGCTTTTTTTTTTTCTCAGATTGGAAGTTTGGGCTCTGACAACTTGGCTTTTTTAAAATGGGGATTGCTCAAAACGTTTTGTTTCTGCTCAGATAGTTATTTTGGGCTCTTGCTAGCAGGGGAAGAGAGGGGCAGAGAATTACATGAATAGGATGATGTGCCCATAGAATCCCAGAATGGTTTGGGTTGGAAGGGACCTTATAGATCATGTAGCTCCATCCAAACCCTGCCATGGGCAGCGACACCTTCCAGTAGACCAGGTTGCTCCAAGCCCCATCCAGCTGCGTCCTGCCCTCCCTGCTTTGCCACCCAAACCCCCCCATCATCCAGAGCAGAGCCTTGGGGACATGGGATGGTCCAGAGCTCCTTCTCCAGCCCTGGGGATACAGGATGGTCCAGAGCTCCTTCTCCAGCTTTGGGGATACGGGATGGTCCAGAAATCCTTCTCCAGCTTTGGGGATACGGGATGGTCCAGAGCTCCTTCTCCAGCTCTGGGGATATGGGATGGTCCAGAAATCCTTCTCCAGCGCTGGGGATACGGGATGGTCCAGAGCTCCTTCTCCAGCTCTGGAGATACAGAATGGTCCAGAGCTCCTTCTCCTGCCCTGGGGATATGGGATGGTCCAGAAATCCTCCAGCCCTGGCGATACAGGATGGTCCAGAGCTTCTTC
>JAWWEW010000131.1:71058332-71071858 GCA_035583185.1 Anabacerthia variegaticeps
GGGGCTCAGCCTGGAGAAAAGGAGGCTCAGGGGGGACCTTCTGGCTCTGCAAGTCCCTGCCAGGAGGGGGGAACCAGGGAGGGTCGGGCTCTGCTCCCAGGGAACAGGGACAGGAGCAGAGGGAATGGCCTCAGGATGGGACAGGGCAGGGCAGATAGGATAGTGGGAAAATTCCTCCTGGAAAGGGTTGTCCATCCTGGCACATCTGCCCAGGACAGTGGTGGAGTCCCCATCCCTAGAGGGATTTCAAAGCCATGTGGATGTGGCATTTGGGGACATGGGTCAGCGGTGGCCTTGGCAGTGCTGGACTTGATGGTCTTAGAGGGCTTTTCCAACCTTAACAATACCTGTGCACGGCTCTTGCCTTGACTTTGTGGCTCTTTGCCTCTTCCTGACCCTTCCCCCTTCATCCCAGGAAGCACCACCCATGAAGCTCCTGCCTCTTTGCCTTGGGAAGGGTCTTTTTTCCCTTCTTCTCACCTGGTCCTGTCCCTGCAGAGCCATTGCCAAGCTCAGCCTTGCACTGACGATGCCTTTGACCCCACTGAGGTGGCTGCACCACGAGCAAGACCCTGCTGAGGGAGGAGGGAAAGGGGTTAAACACCCCCAAATGTCAGTGGTCCTAAAAATAACCAGACTGTTCCCGCTCCCGTTGACTCACCCCATCACAGACCACAAATTCCTGACACGTCACGGGCTGTGGGGAACTCGCCTTTCCCTGCACAGACCTTGTGTTTGTCTCCAGAGTGACCCCTGGTCACCCTCTGAGGGACCAGAGGGTTGGCCATGGAGGGTGAGGCTTTCACAGTGCCAGGGCTGGTGGGGTGGGAGATGGTGCTGGGATGTGTCAGCATCCCAACAGAGATGGGCTTGACAGGACTGGGAGCTGAGTGAGCATCCTCACTCCCTTCTTCTTCTCCTGGGATTTCCTGGGGTCCTTTTTGGGGTTCTATACCTGCAGGTGCCTCCTCCACTGGAATAGGATGCCCAGAAGGGAGTTGGACCTTGTGTGTGTCCTTTCCCACCCAACTGGATTCCAGTTGTCTCTGGTTTGAATCCCACTCCCTCCTCCAGCTTGAAGTCCTCCCCCATCTCTTCCTGAGTGCCAGAGCTTTAACCCCACGTGGGAATGGCTCAAAGGTCCCCCCCAAAAAGCCTCACTTAGTGGGCTCTCACTTAGAAGCTCCAGAAGTGCAGGAAAAACACAACCCAAATGATTTTGGAGATGTGGAGACCAGGAGTCAATCCAGCCACCTCTGGACATCCAGCTGGGATCACAGCCAGGAGCAACACAGCCTCTAAAAGCCACCAGGTGACCCAGGGGTCCAGTTGGCCATGGGGGTGGTGACCTCAGGAGATAGGATAGAACAGGGATGGTCCTTTGGTGCCAACCAAGCCCCTTCTCCCTGCAGGAGCCATCCCACCAAGAGATGTCCCCTCTCCAGCCCCCAGATCCTCACGGTCCCAACCCATCCTGCCCAAAACTCTGCACTGTGGTCACTGGGACCTTCTCCCACCCAGAGGAGGGTGCAGAAGGATGTGCTCACATCTGCCCTGCTCGGTGTAGAGACCCCCAGCCCACAGCTGGGGTTAAAGGAAAGGTTGTCACTGATATTTTTGGGAGCCACTTCCTTCCCTCCCCTTCCCTCCCCTCCTCCTAAATAGCTTTTTGTCTTCGGGTTTGTTTTCTTTGTTGCATTATAAAGGTTTGACCCTGACGTGTTTTGAATGGATTCATTGAATTCCTCTTGGGATGTGGCTCGTTTGGGCAAGAGAGGGAGGAGGGAACTTACATTATGTCCAACCTTGCAAACTTTTGGAGAGGAAAAGCAGGATCTGTTTCTCTCTGCCCAGTCCTGTGTCCTGTCCCAGCTCCTCCCTATGATCAGATGATCCAGCCACCCCCACTCATGTCCCTCATCCCTAACAGAGCTGTTCAATGACACCTCCACCAGCTCAACTCCTCCACGGTGGGAAAAGTGGGATAATCATCTCCTGGCCAGCTCCATCCTGGCCAGGACCAACACAGACTTTTTAAGAGATGCCTGGGGGTTCTTCACCCAGCTGCTTCAGCAAAGAAAAATCACCACAGAGTCCCCACGTGCTGCCAAGACCTCGTGGATGGGTCCAGCTGCTTCTTGTGTGGTTGGGGACTCAACCATCAGGGTCCCCCTAAGCATCCACCACCACCTGCTTCTGCCTGTGCCAGGGGATCCACCAGGGATGGTTACAGAGGGCAAGAGCCTGGGGTGTTGCCACCCTACAAACCTGGCTGCACAGGTGGGTTGTACCTGCTACGATGGTGACACCCGGCCCTGGGGGTCCCTGTGTCCCCCCTGTGTGGTTTCAGGGGAGAAGGGACCCCCACAGATGGCAAGGTGACAGCGTCACAGCCCCCTGTGACTGATGGCTTTACGTGTGGCCGAGAGCTGTTTATGGTGTTTATTCAGCTGGTGGATGCCCAGCTAATATCTTCACCCTCTTAAAATAATGAATAAAAGCTCTGGCAACCATCTGGCCTCTTGGCAGGGAGTCAGAGGGTCTTGGGGACCCCAGTTTTTTTTGGGTTGTATCTTCTCTGCCCCAAATACATAAGAAGTGGCTACCAGGATGAAAACTGTTGGTATTTTGGCTCAATAAACTTAAGAGAATTTAATCTGCAGTTCAGTGTGCAATGAATGAATCCCCTTCCCAAGCACTGGCCATATCAGATCTCTCCTGGAGCTTCATGGACAACAGGGAGGAAGCGGCTTTTAATTTGATTTTACAAAATGAAGAGCCGTGAAATAACTGCAGCACCATTCCCTGTGCTCAGGCTGGAGATCAGAAAACTGCTGATAACAACGGAGGGAAAAAAGCTCAATAATTTCTGTTCTGGCTTTGGAAAAAGCAGGCTGATGTTCTCATATTGCACAGGGACAAAAAAAGTGCTTTCTAGTCCATTAGCAACCCAGGAAGACACTCAATGGCATGGCCTAAGGATAAACATTTTTAAACAGTGGGTTCAGATTAATTTGCTCCCAAGAGTCCCGTGGAAGCAGGATGAGAAGTGGTGTGGCCTGCTGCTCATCCTCTCTAAGAAGTCCTGGGATTTTCTCTGATCCCAGAAGACTGGAAAGATGATAGTCACAGGGCAACATTTAAAGAACAAAAAAAAAAAATCACACCAAAAAATCACCAGGGGAAAGAAGAAGAGCTGGAACGATGCAGTTTAGCCTGGCAGAAAGTGCCGCAGTGATGGAGGGCTGGAGCGTGGGAAGCTGTCAATATAAATAGATGGCTCATGCAAAGCAGCACTTCACAGATTCATTCAACTTCATCAGGGCCACCTCATATCAGATGACCCAGGCAGCTCCCCAGATGGAAATGTGCTCCTGGGAGGTGCTTTGGCTTGGAGTGACGTGGTTGTTCTGGTCAAAAAATGAGTGATCAGACAATCATGGACTGGTTTGGGTTGGAAGGGACCTTAAAAATCAGCTTTTTCCACACCTCCCACTAGACCAGGTCTTGGACACTCCCAGGGATCCAGGGGCAGCCACAGCTTCTCTGCCCAACCTGGGCCAGGGCCTGCCCACCCTCCCAGCCACCAATTCCTTCCCAATAGCCCGGCCAGCCCTGCCCTCTGGCAGTGGGAAGCCATTCCCCCTTGTCCTGCCTGCCCTTGTAAAAACTTGTTCTCCCTCTTTATCATTCAAGCTTTTGATGGGGAATGTTGGATCCTCAGTGGATGCAAAGGGGCTGGGACGGGGCTGTTTCCAGCTGGGTTTCTTGGAGGTCTTCCCATCTTCCCTGTGCAGCTGGTGCTTTGAGAAAAAAGGACTCCAAAGAGGAGAATTTCACTGATCTGTCCCCGTTTCCCCCCAGCCTCAAAGCTTTTCAGGGATCCCTCCCACCTGAGGTTGTCTTTGGAACCCCCCAAATGGTTTGATGCCATCAGAGGTCACTCTCCATGACACTGCCTGGTCCCTCCTCACTCAGCCTAATGGTGTTTCATTCTCCATAAATTTTTGGGCAGGGAGTTTCAACAAAGGAATTATGACCTCCAGGAAAAGTCACTTCATTTGGTTTCTCTTTAACCCAGTATTTGAGTCATCTCCTGTTACATTTTGGGGTAGAGCAGAGTGTCACATCCCCTCATCCCTTCATCCCATAAACAGGAACTTTATTAATTCATTTTAAGCTCTATAATAGCTGGATCTACTTGGAATTTTGGTGCCTCTCAGGCATTCCAGGAGTTAAAAATCACTGTACCAGGCTGTGGTTCCCCTCTTGTAACTCTTCTGCACCTCTACAAGTCACCAGGATGACGAAAAGAGCTGTCCCTGGAGCAGAAACCCTCTCACTGCTGCCATTCCCACCTCTTATGTGGGACACTCTGGCCACTGGCCACCCTCAGGGAGGCAGAATCCCCCAAGGTAATTCATGCCAATTACTGCAATCAGCTAATTAGCAAACAAGATCGATTCAGATGAAGTTACGGTGTCAACAGCTATTATGCAAGCTTGTGTGTGCTGGAGTAAAGCCATCCTGGGGGCATCAAGAAGCCCTTGGAGATGGGAAATGGGGAGAGGTGAAGGGGGTGTGGAGGGCAGCAGGGGAATAGGGGAGGGGGGAAAACCATCCCTGAGACAAATTAAGGAGGAAAAGTGTCAGGAGTGGAAGGTGATCCCAGTAATTGCTTGCAGACACAAAGGGGATGATGAAACAGGGATGATGCCCAGCAGTCAGGCAGGTTGGGATGAGAGGGAGAAGTCAGCTCTTCAGCTGGGAAATATCCAGGCTCCTCTGCAGGGCATCTCCCCCAAAATGTGGGGAGCAGGGAGTGGTTCTCTCTCCTGGAAAATGCCAGGGTGAAACAGCCTGGGAAGAGCTCTCTGCATCCTGGCCATGGGACATCCAGATCAGCAACCCTCACCACAACCAGCTCTCCAAGGAGAACTCATTGCCACGTCTGGAAGGGAATTGCCAGCCTGGGCTTGCTCGGGATGCAACAACCTCCTGATGGGAGCTGGAGGCAGGCTTGTTCCATTTCTGCCTGCCATCACCCCCTTTGGGAAATGCCAGCCTGAAGCAGGATGGGGCCCCGAGGACAGGACAGCTCCCACCCGGAGCCAGAGCCTGGTGGAAAGCCTGCAGAGACATCTGCTAATCCTGCCCTAAGCCCGCTGTGATGGATTTAAAGGGTGTTTTTGTCGCTCGCCCCCGGGATCAAGATCCTTAGAGGATCAGAGACCCAGGGAAATGAAGGGATTCCTCTTCCCACAGTGGGGTGTGAAACAGAGACATGGCTCATGCTGGGATGCAATGGGAGGTGGGTGTGCTGGTGTCACCTCAGAGGACAGGGACACCTCTGCAGCCTGGTGCTGGCCTTTGGGGAGGGGAGCTTTGCTGCTGGCTCTGGAGCTGCCAGCTGCCCTGGTTTTATCACAGCAGCTGGCCCAGAGAGACATTATCCGGCAGCCCAAATCTCTGCCTGTCTTTAAAACCCTGCAGAGGTGCAAAATTGCTTTGCACTCCAAAGCCAAGGGTGGAGAACTGAAGAAAAGGGTTTTCCCTGTTTTCTGTCCTGGTCAAAGCCGGGTTTGGGGCTATAAAATCACTGTCCTACCTGTTTTCAGCTTCTCTGCTAAGGAGGAGAGGGAAAGACATCGACAGTTTGATGGGAAAGTTAATTACAGAAGGAAAAATGAAGTTTTCCAGCTTTGAGGAATAACCCGTGAGTGCTGGACGCATCCACACAACCTGATGCTGGGATAGCTGAGCTGGCCATGTGGCCATTCTTGGCACGGGGAGCCTGCTCAGGTGACTGGTAGGACTCGTTTTTAAAATAAACAGATCCCTTTTATCGCCTGCAATCCCGCACCTCTGCCAGGAGGAAACGTGTGGAACAAAGCAATGCCACCATCAATCACCTCTGGACCCTGGGGCTTGGCTCAGGGACCTCGTCCCAAAGCCACGTACCCACCTCCCACATTGCTGGGCACAACCTCAGCCCTGCTTGGAGCCAGGCTGGCCAGTCCTCCTCTCCCGGCACGTTTCATCCAGAGGGAAATAATCCCTCCTTTCTTCTCCAGCCATCAGGAATGCACCACACCTGGTGCCCCCTCCGTGAGTGTTTGCCGTGCTGGCGGCCGCCAGGGCAGGCGTGTTTGCCCAGGGATTTTTATTTTGTTTTAAATTAAATATTATTATTAAAAGCTAATTTGGGCCCCTGAGAGCAGGGAAGGGGAAGACAAAGCCCTTGGCTGGCACTGTGGAATGTCAACATGCTCCTGGTTGGTTTGGCTGGTCCTGGAGGTGTCACAAAGCCCTCTGGAGCCACAGGAGATGAGTTTGTCCGGGCTCTGCTGGAAAACAGATTGCCCACCCCAAACACGTGCAGGTGACACAAGATCAGGTTTTTAAATACCCCCTCTTAGACCCCAGATTAGTTCCCATTCCATACAATCCCTTGAGCCCAGGCTGGCAGAGGGAAACTCCGCTTTGCAGGGTTAAGGAACGTGCCAAGGATTGCACGAAGCGCCTGCAGCAGAGCACAAAACAGACGAAAAACTTTCCACTTCGGGGATCAGCAGCACCAAAACCACTCCTGGGTGTTGAGGACACCCCGATCCTCCAAGAGATCAGCCCCTGGGGCTTGGAAAACCACCAGGAGGGAGGGAGAGTGTAGCAGCCAGGAGGAAGAACGCAGCAATCCGTGGAAGGGAGGGAGGAGAGGAGCAAAGTCTTGCTGTGCAATGACTGGCCAGGACCCAGCTCGGCAGCAGTGATTTATTATTGACATTACAGAGGAGACAGAGCCATGGGGAACATCAGGGTCTCCCTGAGCCTGGCACCAGAGCTGAGCTTTAAGGGAATATCAGGGTCTCCCTGAGCCTGGCACCAGAGCTGAGCTTTAAGGGAGCATCAGGGTCTCCCTGAGCCTGGCATAAAAGCTGAGCTTTAAGGGAATATCAGAGTCTCCCTGAGCCTGGCATAAAAGCTGAGCTTTAAGGGAGCATCAGGGTCTCCCTGAGCCTGGCACCAGAGCTGAGCTTTAAGGGAGCATCAGGGTCTCCCTGAGCCTGGCACCAGAGCTGAGCTTTATGGGCTGTGCTCAGCCTGCTCCTGCAGACAGGTATTTACGGCCTCGCTGAGCTGAGACCGGGTGGAGATGTGGGTTCTCCTAGCAGAGGCCTTTTGAGAAATGTGTTTATTTGAGGAGGGAGGAATTTGAGCCAAGAACAGGTCCTGGTCTTTCCCAGAGAGCCCTGCCCTGGGCAGTGACCACAGTGCCTGGGGCAGGAGAGCAGTGGGGTGCAGGGGGCTGTGAGAGTGCAGCTCTGCCTGTCTCATCCCAGCAGCCCTTATGATATTTGGGATGGTTTTTCATCCTTTAAGCCACCCTGAGGAGCCACCTCAGCTGATCCCCATAACAGGGACAGCCTTCCCTGGCTTCCCACCCCACAGTTTGGAAAGCAAGATACGTGGTCTGGCCAAAACAAACCACCATGTCCCTGTCCCCTGCCCTCTTTCCCTCATCCCCCTGCAATTCCCGGCATTGCTGGAGGCAGAGGCCCCCACTGCAGGGAGCTGTGAGTCCTCCCATCCCAACATCTCCGTTGGGATGGCTTGGCTGTTCCTCCAAGTGCTTGCCAAGGGCAGAGCTGGGGATGTAATGAAGGCAATGGTCCATGGGGAGTGGAAGGAGCTTGTACTAGATCAGCTGATATAATTAGAAAGCAGGGACAAGGAGATGAGCTCCTGTGCCCGAAAGCCGGGCTGTTTTTTCCAGCTCCAGCAGCTGGGCTAATAAAAGCTCCGACCTCCCCTTGTGCATCATCTCCAGCTCCTGCCTGCAGGGCACTGCCATGGCTGGGAGCTCGGGAGGAGCCACCATCCATGAATGTTTCCAGGGATGGGGCATCCACAGCCTCTCTGGGCAGCAGCCACCACCATCACTTCGGCCAGTCTGTCCCCTCTTGCCCCCTTGCCCTGGGACCAGTGGGTTGGGCAGTGCTGGATCCCCCAACCAGTGGGGGATGCTCATCCAGTTGACTTTGCCTACTAGGGTGTCTCTCCTGATGTTTTGGTTCAGTCAAGAAATGCAAAATGGCCCCAAAATGAAAACCCTGTTGCAAAATCCTCTCTGGTGAAAGCGGGGAAGAGGTAGTGGATTTACATGGGAACATCCCCACCAAATGAGATAACAGGCTGGGAGAGCTGGGGATGTTCAGCCTGGAGAAGAGAAGGCTCCAGGGAGAGTTTCCAGCACCTTCCAGTGCCTAAAGGGGCTCCAGGAGAGCTGGAGAGGGACTTTGGAAAAGGACCTGGAATGACAGCACAAGGGGAATGGCTTCATCCTGATAGAGGGCAAGGTTAGATCAAATATTGGGAAGGAATTGGTGGCTGGGAGGGTGGGCAGGCCCTGGCACAGGTTGGACAGAGAAACTGTGGCTGCCCCTGGATCCCTGGGAGTGTCCAAGGCCAGGTTGGAGGGGGCTTGGAGCAACCTGGGCTGGTGGAAGGTGAACAAGATGAGCTTTAAGGTCCCTTCTCAACCCAAAACATTCTGTGATTCTATGATTCCATGAAATCCCAGCTTCCCCATGGAAGAAGGAACAGGGGGAGATCTCCGCTCACCTACAAACCCACCTTGTCTCCTCTGGCAGCACTTACTCCCCTCTTAACCCTCAAAACTTGCAAAATAGCCTCACAACAAGGATTTAGCAGGATTTAGTGTCAGGAAAACCCTGGCCATCTGGCTGGGGCAAGCAACGTTCCTGCTGGATTTATGGGACACAGATTTATGGACCTCTTTCTTTGGAGAGAAAGAGGTCCATGAAGCCCTGCTATGTGGCCTTGGGGCTGGAGAGAAGGAAACAAGGAAATCTGCTGGGTCTACAACAAGGTATCCTGAGATCCTGAGCCTACAGAGAAGACTGGTCCTATGGGTAGAGAGGCACATGGATGCAGCATGAGACCCAACCAAGTGCACTGAGTTTGTTCTCACCCTCCCTGCAAATAACCCCCCCCCTCCCATCCTCCTCCCAGCTTGTCCCTGGATCTGTTGGGCATCACTGCACAGATATTCCCAGCAGGGAACCAATTTCCCCCAGTGCTTATGCCAGGTTTTGTTCCTGGCTTGGATCATTATTTTTATGACTGGTGCTGGGCTTCCCGAGGAAAACATATCTTTGGGCCACATCCCAAGGGATTTGGTTAATTCGCCACCCGCAGACGCACATATATTTATTTAAAAGCGCCTCTTGTTATGTTACTTGGCAACTTCCAAGCCCGTGTGTTTCTCCAGCTGATAAATATTTGGGAAGTTGGTTGTGTGAAGAGCAGCATGTGTTAATGACATGATTGCCTTTTTCCTGGGCTTCCTGCAAGAAGAACGGGCTCCAATGCCCAGCACAAAAGGACCTGGAGGTGCTGGTCCACAAGGGTTGAACATGAGCCCAGGTGGGCAAAAAGGCCAATGATACCTGGTCTGTCCTGGCCCTGGTGTGGCAGCAGGGCCAGGGTAGTGATTGTCCTTCTGTGCTGGCACTGCTGAGGCACCTCCAGCCCTGGGGGCAGCTCTGGGGTCCCTCTGGGACCCTCAAAGAAGAGAGACATTGAGGGGCTGGAGCGTGTGCAGGGAAGGGAAGGGAGCTGGGAAGGGGCTGGAGCAGCAGGAGGGGCTGAGGGAGCTGGGGGGGCTCAGCCTGGAGAAAAGGAGGCTCAGGGGGGCTGCTGTAGGTGAAACCATCCCAGATCCTTCTGAGCACATGGGCTGCTCATGGGCTGCATCCTCCAGTGAGGCTCCATGTGCTGCAGTCATGTTATCCCACGAGCCCTCCTACTTTAATCCAAAGGAAACCCCAAAGTGTTTCCAGCCCCTGTGACCACTCCCAAACTCAAAGCACACATGTGAGAAGGAAGATGCCAACCATGGGAGGAGGTGGAAGGCAGACACGGCCACCAAGTCTCATGGTGGGTCAAATTCCAGCAAGACTCAGACAAAACTCATCCCAGTGACTCAGGAACCAGATTAAGCCAACAGGATCCACATACTCATGGCAAAATACCAATTTTGTGAGAGAGAAACTCAGCTGAGAGCCCTGTGAGCCTGAGGAGAATGGAGTGGGAGCTCCTGCAGCTCCTCCAGTGGCTCGAGGGGACTTTCAGCAGCCAGGAGAGCTCTTGGCTCCAGCCAAACCTGGATTATAAGGCATAAGCTATCCCTCTTTCCTGATAGCTGCCTCAACATTTGTGTTTGCTTTCCTGGCTGTTTAAGGAGCTACATGGACTTTCTTGTCCCCTGTGGGGGTGTCAGCGTGGTCCTTTCCCCCACAGTGGTGCCTGGGGCTGGGGGGGGATGGCAGAGCTGAGTTTTGGGTGCATGTTGGGAACCACCCAGCTTATTGCAGGGTCTCAAAGTGCCTGGTCCATCACCACCTCCAGGATGGAGCATCACAGCCTAACCCTACAGCTCCTGGTGCCACACCATCCTGCACAAATCATACAATCCTGGGATGGTTTGGGATGGACGGGACCTTAAAAACCATCCAGGGATGCCACTCACTGCACCAGGTTCCACGAAAACAACTCCCTGGCTGTGGAAAGCACAACCAGAGGATGAATCCAGTGACCCAGGACAAAGGCTTTCCCCATGGAGCAGAGGTGGGATGAGCTGGACAGGCTGGGGGGTCCCTGCCTGCTCCTCCCCATATGAGGGGCAGGGATGTCTGGGCTCCTGGCCTCGTGCCTCCATTTCACTTCAGATCCCTCAAATAATAACCGTGTTTGCCAGCTCCTGTGACAGGAATGACTAATGGGAAAGATCCTCTGTGAAGGGAAACAAGAAATCTCCTGGTTTCACCCTTTGTTTGCTGGATTTCCCTGACAGCCCCGGGCATGGCTGGGCTCAGTTCTCCCCTCACCACAAAGCAGATTTTAAGTCCTACAACAGCTCCAGCAACACTCCTTTAACTCTTAACCTTCCCAGCTGGGACAAAACTCCCTTCAGAAACTTTTTGCAGCCCGGTTTATCCACATTCCTGCTCCACACGGAGTTATCACGCAGCGAGTGCCTCCGACTGCTGATGCAACGT
Source organism: Anabacerthia variegaticeps (assembly GCA_035583185.1). NCBI lineage: Eukaryota > Metazoa > Chordata > Aves > Passeriformes > Furnariidae > Anabacerthia > Anabacerthia variegaticeps. The sequence goes on from JAWWEW010000131.1 coordinate 71,069,414, forward strand.
GGTTTTCACAGCGCATTTGGAAAACACCCTGCCCATCTGCCTGTTTTTTGCAAGTCAGGGGACCGTCGTTCTTCCTATTTCCTGTTTTTCCTCGGGATGGGCAATCAGAGGTGCCTTTATCGTGCACCACGACGCGGGGATGCCCCTGTGTTGGATGCAGCAGATGGAGCCCCCCCATGGGGGCCGGGGCTCTCCCGGTCCCATCCCTTGTAGGACAAGCTGCTGCTGTCTCCCAAATATCTACAACCAGATGTTGGGGCTTTCTGATGCTTTTCTCCCTCCTCTTTTTGGATCTGGGAGCTGGTACCTTAGGACATCAGCCCAGCGAGCCAGCAGAGGAGAGTCTGAGGAGGAGGGAATCTCTTCCCTGTCTGGAGACATTGGAGACACACAGCCACTGCACCGCTTTTTCAATGCCCGCCCCTGCCCCAAGGAGCCAAGGGGGCAAATCCCAGCCCCTCTGCACATTCCCTGTTGCCACCACCAGGCCACCACCCCGGACAACATGCCCTACTCCTTTGCGTGAGCCCGGACAGCGCAGACAGGGAATCACACCGCTCTGGCATTTCCACGTCTGTTTGCAGCCCATTCGCCTCCCAGCCTTTGCAGAAAATAAATTCCCCAGCCAGGCTGAACTCGGATGACAGCATCGCTGCTATATATAGCCACGGCACATCGCCGCTGCTCCAACCAGGGCCACACATAAACAAACCGCCCGGATCGCTGCGTGCCGACCGACGGGCGGTCCAGGGCACCGCGCTCGGGATGCAGGAGGAGCATCCCACCCCTCCCCGCCCCGAACCGGGGGTACTCGGAGACGCCGCGCTCCCCTTTTCATGCCAGCACCTCCCCGGAGGGGCTCGGCTGCCGAGCCGCGTGTGGGGATGAAGGATGCGCTGGAGAGCTGAGGGAGTTGCCAAAGGTTATCCCCGTGGGGCAAGTGGCATCCCCCGGCTTGGATTGCGCCCGCTCGACTTCCAGCTCGAATGAAAGGCGCTGTTGGCATCCCCCCCTCCCTTGTAGGGCGTTGTGGGGCACAAAATGCCGGGAAATGACCCGCTGCACCCGTGCCCAGCGCTCCCACCTTCACTCCACATCTCCCTGCAGCCCTCCTGCTTGCATCTGCCTGCTCATCTCCCTGCCTGACCCTCTGTCGTGGCGCACGGGGATCCACGGAGCTGCACGGGGCTGCATGGGGTGTGGAGCAGACGGAAGAGCTTGTTGATGTGCAGCGGGGTCCATGCCTGGCTCCCTGGCAGGCCTTGCCCTCCTTCCCCAGCTCCCCACGCGAGGAAGAGGACTGGGATGCTCAGGGGGTGCTCAGGGGGAACCTTAGCGGGTGCTCAAGGGATGCTCCGGGGTGCTCAAGGGATGCTCCGGGGATGCTCAGCCAGATGCCCAGGAGGGTGTGGAGCATCCAGCAGCCCAACATTCTTCTCTAGAGCAGAGGGGGGGGCTGCTGGCATCCACAGGTCCCCAGGCTCTTGCCTTGGCTCCGAGGAGGGGCCGGGGTGGCAGAGGGGTCCCTGCGCCCCTCGGGCACACCCACAGCCCCGGATGGGGCTCTGTGCTGCAGTGCAGCAGCTCCAGCCCCTCTCCCTCCCGGGGAGCTGGCAGAGGGGGTACCCACCTTCACCCTCCCTTCCCCACGGCACCCTCTGCTCCTGCTCCGCGGGCAGGACGAGCCATCGGGAGGAGCCACAACCCGCTCCTCTCCTGCGTGGGGATGCGGCCCGTGGATGTGGGGTGGGTGTGCACCCCCAGCCCTGCCAGCGCGCACCCGTGGCTTGGGGGGCTGCGGTGGCTGTGGGGACACCCTGGATGCCCACATCCCCGCAGAGCCAGCGAGGCACCGGTCCCTCCGTGGGTGCTGTCCCAAGTGGGGAACCTGTGCTGGGGTGGGGAGGGACACTGGATGGCCAAGTCCTCGCAGAGACAGGGAGGCATCGGTGCCTCCGTGGGTGAAGCCCCGAGCGGGGAGCCCCGTGCCATGACGTCCCCCCATGTCCCCCCTCCCTCCCCAGCGCCGCTCCTGGGCGAGGGCCACCCAGCACCGAGGCAGATGACATAATTCCCAGCAACTGCACGTTAATCACCCGGCCGCCAGCAACCTCCTTCCCGTGAATCCAACCCCCAGCCCCAGCCGCCGCTCCCCTCCCCGACATCGCTGCCAGAGAAATAGAGAAATAAATAAAAGAAGACGAGGAAAGGGCGACGGGGGGGGGGGGGGGGGGAATAACCTGGCCCTGGCACACAGGTCTGCCCCCCGCTCCTCCCCGCCTCGCACTCTATTTTTGGGTGCTGTCACATCCGAACGGCCCCGCGGGGCCAAATCCCGGCAGCTGCGACTTTAGGCACAAACAAGGCTCCCTCCCCTCCATCACGCCCGAAATCGGCGCTGGCAGCCCATCCTCCACCCCCACCCCCTCCCCAAAATCTTCCCCT
>JAWWEW010000131.1:71071958-71084821 GCA_035583185.1 Anabacerthia variegaticeps
GGATGGGATGGGATGGGATGGGATGGGATGGGATGGGATGGGATGGGATGGGATGGGATGGGGTGGGGTGGGGTGGGATGGGGTGGGGTGGGGTGGGGTGGGATAGGATGGGGTGGCATGGCATGGCATGGCATGGCATGGCATGGCATGGGAAGAAAAGGAGATGGGAGAGGTTGCACATGAAAGGCATGGAAACAACACCAGAAGTGTCAGATGTCCCACCAGATGTGATGGTCCTGCTGCTCCCCAGGCTCAGCCACCCCACCCAGGGTGAGTTTGGCCCCTCTGGCAAGGAGAGGTGGGGGCTTCCCTCTGCCTCCACCCACCCTGCTCCATGGGACCCTCTGCAGCCGGGTGTTTTCCCCCAGACAGGAGCCCTAATCAGGCAGCTTGTTTTATCTAATTAGGACTCGTGACAAAGTGAATCAGCCTCCCTCCCCCCACCCCAGGACGATGATTTCATCCCAGGCCAGGTGCTGGTGGATGGTGCCAGCTCCACACACACAGCCAAGCTGCTCTTAGCACTAATGAGATCCCTCCTCAACAGGTTCCAGGGAGGATGAATCCAGCCTTGGGAGCATCCTCTCCTCAACCCCATCTCCTCTCACCATCCAAAAGCTGGGTGCCACCACCTGACTTGCTCCTCTGAGGCTTTTTTGGGGGGCTACATCTGTATTTCACCAAAGAGGACCCAATTCCTACTCCTGATCCTTCCTCCCTGCAGGAAACAGAAGGCAGGAGGAATTTGCCTCATCCCCACCGGGCACGGAGGCCAAGAATGTGGGTGGGAACATCCAGAGACACCTCCATGTGAAAATGGGATCTGGAAACAGCAGCAAAAGGGGATGAGGAGTGAGACCAGGATACTCCAAAGCAGCTGGAGGCTTGGAAATGAGACAAATCCAGATGTCTAAGGAGACCTGAAACAGAGACCCACCCTTTCCAAATGAGCTGAAGCTGATACTTCCCCAAAATTGCATCAACAATTGGGGTTTTGACAGTGCCATCCCGGTTTTTCTAGGAGTGGTGCACCCTGGGAGTGGATGGGAAAGGGTGGCTCAGCCAGGGGTTTTATAGCTGTGGATGAGAATGGTATTTCCAGCTTTTTAAGGGAAAAACCGAGAGCGGATGTGACAGCAGGGTGGATACAACTCACCTTCTCCATGGGAAGCAAAGAGCAGTGAGGGATGTTAACATGAGCAAAGGGTGGAATTTGGGGAGCATGACAGGACCAGACAGGGGCAGCCACTGGAGGCAAAGTGGTCCTGGAGAACCAGACAGGTCTTAGGAAGCTCCAGGTCACAAACCTTCCTGTTTAGCTGGAGAAGTGGAAATCTTTCCTCATGGCCTTGTGTGAAAGAGGCTGTTTTGGTTCTGCTTTAATGACAAGCAGAAACTCCACGTGGAAAGCAAACATCTCCTCCCAAGGATTAATTTTTCTTTGGAGCAAACTCCACCAGTTTCCATCCAAGCTGTTTTGGCAGATGTTTCAGCAGTGTCTCTGCCCTGTTCTGGAGCAGGGGAAACTGAGGCAGGGAGCAAAGCATGTCAGGATCTGAAAATGCTTACTCTGACATGTGGAGGGACCTTCCCAGGACAGCCTGACCTGTGCTGAGCTGGATCTGAAATGGCAATTCAGGTAAAACATTTGGAATCATAGAATCAGGGAATGGGTTGGGTTGGAAGGGACCTTAAATTCCATCCAGTGCCACCCCCTGCCATGGGCAGGGACACCTTCCACCAACCCAGGTTCCTCCAAGCCCCATCCAACCTGGCCTTGGACACTCCCAGGGATCCAGGGGCAGCCACAGCTTCTCTGCCCAACCTGGGCCAGGGCCTGCCCACCCTCCCAGCCACCAATTCCTTCCCAATATCCCATCCATCCCTTCCCTCTGGCAGTGGGAAGCCATTCCCCCTTTTCCTATCACTACATGCCCATGCAAAAAGTCACTCTTCCTCCTTTTTAAAAGGCAGAGATGGGATCTTGGTCTGAATCTTTTTGGGTGATCAAGTGCTAAAATTTTGGGATCCCTGTGGATATTTTATACTTGCAACAAAGATCCCATGTCCAACCATCCACGTGATGTGGAGCAGCTCCCCTTTCTGCCTCATCTGCCCTACACGGGTGGTTCACTTGACCCCAGCTCAGAGGGGACAGCGAGGACTTGTCCCATGTCCTCTCTCCAACCACCTTTAATTTCACATCTCCACTCAAATCCTCCTGTGTCCCCCCTCCAACAGGAGCTTTCACATCTCTCTGAACCTTCTTTCACTCCTCTCCCAACCTTCCCCTCCAGATCCTTAATGAGACGTGAGAAGGATGAACCAAAGCCCGTCCACGAATTAGCAGGGCTGGTGGAAGACCCTGGGGAGCACGTGGCATCCAGCTGACACTTCAGCAGCTCTCTGATCCCTTACATAACCACTGACACTGTTTGTTTTTCTTTCCTGACTTTTTTCTGTGTGTTCTCTGCTCCTAAAGCCGCTTATAAGCGTGCTAAACCCCGGCTTAGCCAAACGCTGCTCTGGGTTCCGGCTGACTCACTGAGCCATTTCCTTCATTCCCATTGCAAGGAAAAGCCTCCCCTCTCCCTCCAGCATCCCAAGAGGATGAAACTGGCTCCATCATGCCCTTCTCCACCTGCACACCCTCCACCTCTGATACTCAAGGGCTTTTTTTTCCCCTCTTGATGGGACCACATTCAACATTTTCATGCTTCTCTTCATGGTGAGGCTGATTTGGGACCTGCTGCCCATGGGGTGGCCAGTGGCCTCCTCAAAGGGTCGCCCAAGGTCTTGCTCCTCCTCATAACCACCAGCCTGGCAAATCCAACATCCCAAACCTGCAGACAGAGCCACGTGGCAGCCCAGGCTGAGTGTGGAAAGGGGTGTGCAGGAGACACTGAGGTCCTTTACAAGGCACTGCCTGTTTTCTGACAGCGTCTCATCTTCCAGTGTTATTTGGATGAAAAATAACGTGTCCTGCTCTTGCTTCGTGCAACATTCTCCTCTAAAACCTCTGTAATGTTATATATGTGCAAATACACTCACCTGAGGCACATTTTCTGCTGAAGTCCCTGCTAAACCCCACCTATTGCTTGTGATTTGCTCTTGTTAAGCCAGGTCAGGAGTTTTGGGGTGTCACTGAAACCTCTTTGCTCTGCAGGGTGACTGTGTAGCAGCCCTGGGAGAAGATTCTCTGGGTATTTTTTGCTTCTGCCTGATTTTTTACTGGAAAGCAAATGAGTCTTCATGAGTTTTCAAACAGTCCCTGGGCTTTGCATCTACTCCAGAAGAACCTGACCTGTTTGCTGCTGGAATTCATAGAATATCCTGGGTTGGAAGGGACCCACAAGGACCATCCTCTCCAACTCCTGGCCCTGTTCAGGACATCCCAACAATCCCACCCTATCCCTCAGAGCCTTGTCCAAACACTCCTTGAGCTCTGTCAGACACTATTTCAGACCCTTCTTCCCAGTCTCATAGCAGTGAGTCTCCAGGGGCTCCGTTTGGAGGGAGCTTTTCCCTCTGTGATGCTAAACATCAAGGAAGGGATAATCAAATTATATCCACGCGATTACATGGAGGAGTGCAGGAAGCATCCCATGGAGATTTGCCCCTTTGTGAAGGCCTCTGGATCACTCAGGCTGGTCAAACACCCCTCTGGATTTCAAACAGGGACATGGGAGGGCTGTTTTGGCCACATTTGGTTTTCTGAGCCCTCCTGGATCCACTCTCCTGGTTCCCACCATCCACAGCACGGAGGTGACACCTTTCCCAGGTCCTTCACCTCTTGCTGCTGCAGTTTTTGGGGTGCTGCCCCCCACCCTGAGCCCTCTGCCCCGCTCCACATGGTAGTCTGAGCAAGGGGGGGTCCTTCCCTACCCCGTGTGGAGGGTGGTCCTGGTGCACAGCAAGGAGGAAGCAGCTGCTTCCCGGCTGGAGCGGCACATCCCACTCCTTACGCAAGGATGGGATGAATCAGCAGCACATCTGGGCTCCTGGGGAGGCTGCACAGTCACATTTTCCCCTCCATCCCAGGCCCATGAGCTCTTAAGCCCCAGGAAGGCAGAGGGCCAGCCCAGCCTGGCTGGGAAGAGGGAGGGAGAGGAGGCTGGGCTGGCTGTGCCTGGCAGGGGAAACACTGAACGCTGCCATCAAGTGACAGGGTCGTGTCCCCTGCCCTGTGCCTGCCTGGTCTGGGGTGAGAAATCAGGTCTGTGCTCTCAGACAGTGGTTTTAGCTTCCCCACGACCTGGAATTGGGCATGAAGAGGAGACAGGGAACCTCCCCTTTCTGCTTCTGGCTCCAGGCTTTGAAGTGAAGGGATGCTCCTGGGATCAGCCCTGTGGCACTTGGATTTATGGAGCCAAGTCAAGCCCATGGCAGCACAGCCAGTGACAAGCTTTTCCCAAGCGCAGGGAGAACAGGAGGAGCTGGGAGGCTGGGGATGGATAAGGAGAGGCTGGAGAGAGAGGAGAGGCTGGGGATGGAGACAGAATGGGGATGGAGAAAGGATGGGGATGGAGAAAGGATGGGGATGGAGAAAGAAGGGGAGGCTGTGAGTACAGAAAAGAAGGCTGGGGGTGAAGGAGGAGAGAGTGGGAAATCAAAAGGGGAGGCTGGGGATGGAGAAAGGATGGGAAGGAGAAAGAGGAAGCTGGGGAGAGAGAAGGAGAGGCTGGGGATGGAAAAAGGAAGGCTGGGAATGGAGAAATGGAAATGGGGAAGCTGGGGAGACAGAAGGAGAGGCTGGGGATGGAAAAAGGAAGACTGGGAATGGAGAAAATGAGGCTGGGGAGAGAGAAGAGGCTGGAAATGGGGAAAGGGAGGATTGGGATGGTGAAGAGGAGGTTGAGGATGGAGAAAAGAATGGGGATGGACAAAGGGAATGATGAAAAAAGGAGGCTGGAGATAGAGAAGGGGACTCTGGGGGTGGAGAAGGGAGAATAGGGATGGAGAAGGGAGGATAGGGATGGAGGAGGGAGGACAGGGATGGAGGAGGGAGAATAGGGATGGAGAAGGGATGATAAGGGTGGAAAAGGGAGGACAGGGATGGAAAAGGGAGGATAGGGGTGGAGAAGGGAGAATAAGGATGGACAAGGGAGGATAGGGATGGAGAAGGGAGAATAAGGATGGAAAAGGGAGGACAGGGATGGAGAAGGGAGGATAGGGGTGGAGAAGGGAGAATAGGGATGGAAAAGAGAGGATGGGGATGGAAAAGGGAGGATAGGGATGGAGAAGGGAGGATGGGGATGGAGAAGGGAGGACAGGGATGGAGAAGGGAGAATAAGGATGGAAAAGGGAGGACAGGGATGGAGAAGGGAGAATAAGGATGGAAAAGGGAGGACAGGGATGGAGAAGGGAGGATGGGGATGGAGAAGGGAGGATAGGGATGGAAAAGGGAGGATGGGGATGGAGAAGGGAGGATAGGGATGGAGAAGGGACAGCCTTGCTTGCATTTGGACCAGGAGGAGGTGAATCCACACTGAACAGGCACCTTCCCCCTCAGCTATGGGGTGTATTCCCCCCAGCCCATCCCATGAAATGCTCCTGCCCTCCAACACAGCCCCATCCCGGGGCTGATTCTTCCCCAGCAAATGTCCGGACTCCTTTTTTTTTCCCAGCCTTGCTGCACAGGGTCCCATTTCCCACTTCCATCACCCCTCTCCTCTCCGGGACCCCTCCAACATGCCCAGCCCTCGCTGGGGGGCTGCCCCGGGGTGCTGATGGAGCAGCTCGAAGGGAGGGTGATGTCCCTGGGGGAGGAGGAAGCACCGCCATCCCCCCGCTCCGCACACTCAGGTGTCGCTGCGCATCAGCATCAGCCGGCTCGGCGAAGGATCAGCCACAAGCAGACAGGACCGGAGGCGGCAGAGGCGATGCGGGAAGAGCATCCCTTCCCCCATCACCTCGTGCCTTCCCCCGGCCCCAAATTCAGCCCTTTCGAGGGATGCGAAAGGGAAAGGAGGCAGGGCAAGGGGGGAAAGGAGGTGTTTTCCAGCCCACCCAAAGCCTGGGGTTAGCAGCTCTCCTCCTTGGGGATGGTCATTTGCTCTGCTGCCCCCTCGTTTCCCCTCTGAAAGGAACGGGAGATCAGATGCTAAACCATGAGATGCTGCCCAGAAGGAAAAAAAAGGAGTGTGTGAATCCCACGCTGTCACAGCACAACCAGCCCCTTCCACAGCAAAATAGACAACAAAACACTTTTCTGAGGAAAGATGGGAAGCTGGGAGATGTCTCTGCAAATGGAGAGCTGGTCCCTCCAGGCTGTGCATCCCAGAGGTGAAAATCTGGTCCTTCCCTCTGTTGAGAGGCATCAATGAGCCCAAATGTGCCACTCAGACCTTTCCCAGCAGGATTGGGCTCCTCTAAAGGGTTGCCTGGTTCATCCTTCACTGCCAGTCACGTCCTGGGGCCACCTTGCCCGTGGAAAGGGAAGGTGGCACCAGTGGAACAACTCCACCATCCCATTTGGTCCCGTATTCATAAAGAATAACTGGTAGATCCAACATAGCTCAGCCACCACCATCCTGCTCCCCCTCAAAGCAGGTCCTGGGAGGAGGAAGGAGGCAGAGGAGGGAGAATTTCTGTCCTGATTTTGCCATTCCATTTCCAGGTCATTATCTTCGAAGGGTTACACTCAAAATCTGGCAGCAGGCAAACAGGGGAGCAAAACAAACAACAAAAAAAAGTTTAGGGTTTGTCTCATTAAGGAACCACAATAAATCAAGGAGTTTTCGTCAGCCTCGTTGTGACAACACCAACATGTAGCACCCAAATTACCCAATTACTGCTAATTCCCATTAGTAATGCGATTATGATGGTTCTACATGGACTTCTGACCATCTCCTGGGCTCACCCCTCTTCAGAGTGGTGATGGCAAGTCCCCAGCCCTCCAGATATTTTGCTGGAGGGGCTCAGGGTGGGAGTGTTGCCTGGTTGGGTCACTCACCTCCTGCAGCCTCGTGCTGGCACTGCTGCCTTACACCACCTTAGAGACCCCTCCCTGGTTTCCCTCAGACCTTTACCACCTGGGAGAGTGTTTTCAGGGTGAAAGCATGTGTTGTTTTCAGGGTGAAAGCATGTGTTGTGTTCAGGGTGAAACCATGTGTTGCACAAAGCTTGGCTGAAGGGTGGTGCTGGTCCCTGACTGCTGGGCAGGCTGGTTGTCACCACCAGCAATGGCCATCTGACCCTTGGGCAATGACCTGTGACGGCTAAAAATGGCTAAAATAGCACCAAGAGGAGTCTGCCAAGACCTCACAAGGCCTCAGCCCTGGTCTTGCCAAGCTCAGGAAGGCTCATGACCCAAAGGCAATGGTGATACCTTTTTTGGGGCTACCAGGGCAAAAAGGCAGTGTTATAAAGTTATATCCCTGAGTCATCCCTGGAGTCTTCCCTGGAAAAAGGTGGGTTGGATGGGATATTGGGAAGAAATTCTTCCCTGGGAGGGTGGGCAGGCCCTGGCCCAGGTTGGGCAGAGAAGCTGTGGCTGCCCCTGGATCCCTGGAAGTGTCCAAGGTCAGGTTGGACGGGGCTTGGAGCACCCTGGGCTGGTGGAAGGTGTCCCTGCCTGTGGCAGGGCTTTGGAACAAGATGATCTTTAAAAGTCCTTTCGAACCTAAACCATTCCATGATTCTCTGAGTCCTGCATCCTCCTGCATCTGCAATGCCCTCGGGTCCATCCCACCCTGCATGTTCTCCATCCATGAAGAAGCATCTCTTGGAGGCCACTAGACCTCCACCTTCCTCTTGTCCCCAGAAGGACAGGGACAACAAAACATCAGTATTTACTGTGTTCCTACAGGATTTCCCTAAAACCCCAACCACTGAAGGACATTTAACATCCTTTGAATGCTAAACAACAAAGCTCTGGGTTTCTCCCTTTTTCGGCTCCCTTTGACTATTATTAGTGGTGTTCCTTTAATTCCTCTCACCAGTTCTCTTCCACAGTGGGGTAGGTGCCCACCCATTTCCCAGCTGACACGACCCCAAGGGGTGTGTGCCCTCTGACATCCCCAAGAGGCTCGGGATGCTGGTCCAGAGGATGGCCAGAGCTGTGAGGGCTGGGGAGGAGGAGCAGGAAGGTTTGTTCTCCAGGCTGGGTTGGAGGAGGATAAAGCACTGCTGCAGTGTGAGGTAATGGCAAGGAGAGATTTTTTTGAGCCTGTCAGTAGGAAGCATATGGCTGCCACTGAGCTCTCAGGCTTATTTAGGATTTAGTGACTATTTGATCTATTTTAATCCAGATGTTCAGCTCATCACATAATGAGATCCCACCAGAGGAACCGTGCTGTGATGCCTCCCAGACAGCCAAGGTCCCCAAATCACACTGGGGGAGAAGGAGCAGCTCCATCCAGGCTGAGCATCCCAGGAGGGGGAAGGTGAGCCATGGGAGCTCATGGCTTTGCACCAGGTGAGACCAACACACTGGTGCTGGGAGTCCAAACAGCTGCCCACGTCCTTCTGGCATCCTACACAAGCAGTAAAATCTGAATTTTTTGTCTTAAAGCTCAGAAATTTTGAAGGGCTTCACCAAAGGTTGGATGTGTTTCTCTCGAGTCTCCTCATCCCTGTGCCATGGGATTTATATCCAGATAAAGTCACCATTTGTTCTCCTTATTTCGGTGCATGGAATGACTGTTCCACCATTCTCCTGTCTCCTGCATCGCTCCACCTGAATTCCACTTCTCCTCCCCTGAATTTTGGTCTATGTGCACATGGAATGGGTCAGCTCCTGCTGCAGCCTGTGGAGAAGGAGGGAAGCTGGAACCAGTTGCCTGGTCATATTGCCACCTGGGAAGCCTTGCCAAATGCTTTCCAGGAGAAATTATGGTTATTTTGGATCCCTAAATTTCTCTGTCTTCCCAGCTGACTCGTGCTGTGGGCTCCCCAGAAGCTGGGGAAAGTTCATCCCGTCCTACCAGGGGGACTCCAAAATCCCACTGTCTCCCTGCAAGATTTACACTGAGATTTAAAAGTTTATCAAGATTTAAAAAGGCTTTTGCCAGGTGTAACACCAACCCTGGCCAGGTCTGAGGCTGAAGCAGCGACCCAAAGCAGGTGGAGCTGATCCGAGGAGATGGCCTGGGACAGGAGGGTGTGCATTTTCTGCTGGCACTGGACCACGGGAGGGTGGAGGTGATGGATGTGTCCTGCCTGCTGCTTCCTGCCCTGCTGCCTCCTCTCCTGCTTCATCTCCAAGTCTCCTTGGGAGGACAGACTGTACAGTAAGAGCCAAAAGCCTCCTTTGGGAGTGCCAGCACTCGGCATCCAGCCCTCCATCAGCTGCAAGAAAGAACATCTGGCAGCTCTCCATGTCGGACACTGTGCCTTTCACAGGGCATCCTGCACAGGGAAACACTCCAGGAAGGAGGAGGCCTCAGAGGACTTGGTATAAAGAAGTAGCAAAGGCTTTTATAGCATCTGGGTTGTGGCCTCCTCATCCCTGGAAGTGTCCAAGACCAGGCTGGATGGACCTTGGAGCAACCTGGTCTAGTGGAAGGTGTCCCTGCCCGTGGCAGGGGGTTAGAATGAGATGAGCTTTAATGTCCCTTCCAACCCAAACCAGTCTGTGATTCCATGATCTCCCCAGAGCTCTGGAGGATCGTGCCATGCTGCCCTTTGCTGAAGGAAAGCAGTTTGAGTCCTTCAGGACAGCCCATGGTGATGGTGGACAGGGCTGTTTTCCCATGGGGGATGCACCAGGACTGGCCTCCACTTTGGAGGTGAAGGAGCCTCAAACATGGGGGTGGCCAGTTGTAGAAGGTCATGGAATCATGGAATATCCCAAGTTGGAAGGGACCCTCAAGGATCATCCAGTCCAGCCCCTGGCCCTGCACAAACACCCCAAAAACGCCATGAGGGGATCATCCAACCCCTCCTGGAGCTCTGGCAGCCTTGGGGCCGTGCCCACTGCCCTGGGGAGCCTGCTCAGTGCCCACCACCCTCTGGGGGAAGAATTTTTTCCTAATCCCCAGCCTTGCAAATAAACAACCTGAAGGATCTCTGGCTGTGATCCCTGTTTTCTCCACAATTTCCCTACCTCCTCTTCACCGCCCGGTAATTGAGCTCTCCATGAACCTTTCCGAGCAGAGGGCTCTAAAGGAAAAATAAACCCCTGCATATCTTGACATTTAATTAAAGAGATGTGAGTGGTTCATGGAGGATGAGAGTGCACAGCACCCGGCCAGGAGAGCCAGGTGCCCTTGACAGAGCCTGGCTGTGGTGGCTTGGGAGCAGGGGGAGGGTGGGAAACCCATTCCAATTAAGATGCTGAGGCATGAAAGCCCTCTTGGCCTCATTCCTCTCTGCACTAATGACCCTGAGCTCCCCTCCTCCACCCCAGGTGGCTGCTGGGAGGTTCACTCAGGGCATCCTTGCAGAGAGAGGTGGGAGGACAGGGATGGTCCCTGCCCGTGGCAGGGGATGGGAACTGCATGGTCTTGAAGGTCCCTTCCACCCCAGACTAGTCTGTGATTCTGGGATTGATTCTATGATGGAGGACCAGCAGTATTGGCCAATGAGCTCCACTGTTTGGTGGTCCTGCTGCCCGTGGAGCTCGGGGGGACACAGGAATGACCATCCAGCACCAGCCCTGCCCACTCCCTGGATGCTTTTGCACCAAGGACATGTGCTTTTGGGGGCAATCACTGCAAAGGGGCGTTTCTTTCCTTTTTGTCACCTCCTGCAGGTGAACTCTGGGTTAGGAAAAGCATCTCTACCCATAGGAGAAGGAAAGGCTGTGACAAACTGGCCCTTGAATGTATTTACCAGGTTTTCTAGCTTGGTTCAAGAGAGCCTGGTGGGGTGAGGGTTGCAGGTCTTTCAGCATCTTTCCTCCAGCTCCGAGAGCTGTGAGGCTGGGAGGAGAAAGGAGGAGCAGCTCCCAGAGCCATGAATCCATGACCCTGGACCTGCCCTTCCCTCTGCCACCAGGACTCCCTGTTTCTGCAAGAGCTGGGATAGGTTCTCCAGATATGTGCATGGGGCATGAAATGGCCTTCATCTTCTGAGCTGTGGCAAAACTGATTTGTCCAGAGGAGGTTGATGTGCTCAGGTGGGCTCCTGGTCCACAGCACATCTTCTGGCCCTGGTGGCCACTCAGCCACCATCTCATCTTGCTTCCCAAAGCCAGGTTGGATGGGACTCGGAGCAGCCTGGGCTAGTGGAAGGTGTCCCTGCCCATGGCAAGGGGTGGGACTGCATAATCTTTAAGGTCCCTTCCAACTCAAACCAATCCATAATTCTATGATGATCCCCCACTGCTCCAGTGCAGATGTGGTTGACCTCACAACACAGCAAAGCCCAGGACCCCAAAATCTCCATGCATGGGAATGCCTGGCACCCCACAGCAGCAGGACCCCCAGGCTTGCAGGTTTGGGGTACACCCAGCACTGCTGGCCCCGTGTCCTCCCTCGGGGCAGGGAAGAGCTGCTCTTGCTGAGTTCTCCCCTTGTTAATGAGCCGGGCAGTGCCCTTTGCTGCAGGAGAAATATCCACCTTAATTACTGCGGACAGAGCCGTCCCCGGAGCAGGGCGAGTTTAACGGAGGCAGAAATGGAGAGGGAAAGAGATGGATTACCCTGCACTGATTCACATCACTGTTAGGTGCTGGCCATGCCTGCAGGGAGGAGAAGTGGAAAGGGAATGGATTCGGTGCCCAGATCACCATTAACCCCGAGGATCACTGATGGTTCAGACTTCATCCTGCTCAAAAGAGGGGGAATCTGCACAGCTCCACCCTCTCCAGAGCATCCCTCCTTCAGCCTTGCCTCACTTTCTCCCAGAAGATGCTCCAGGCTTATATGGATCCCTGGGCACGTTAGAAATCTTGGGTAATCCTTCAAGATTTCCAGCTTCTCAGGAATGGCTGGTGTGGAAGAAGAAAGGACACCAGTGGAAGAAGAAAGGACAACTTGCCGTGGAGTTGTCTCCGGTTTGGCCAAGGTCAGATGAGGTGATGCTGGAGGTGGGATCCTGCTGGATGAGGCCCTTCCCAGGCTCCAGCAGGATTCAGCAGAGATGCTGTCAGGCTTATAATAGTGGACTCCTTCCCCCAGCCGCCCCCAGCTATGGCACGTGCAGATCATCAGCTAAAAGCCTGGTGTGGGCAGGCAGCCCACGGTTGTTTCTCTAAATAAACCTTCCCCTCCCTGCCTGACTCTCCATCTCTCTGCAACGGGATGGCTTTATTCCTTGGGTTCGGAGCAGCGTGTCCTCTGGAGCTTTCCCAGCACCAGCCCTTCTCCCTGGAAGAAGGAACCTGCAGCTCCTCTCTCCCTTGGCACCCCTCTTGCTCCAGCACAGTCAATCCCAGCCTGCTCTTTCCTCCTGCCAAGGCTGTGCAGGGCACAGTGTGCCCCTTGCCACGCTGGCACCACAGATAACCCACAGATTAAACAAACTTGTTCCCACGACCTCTGATAAAGTGGGAAATGCCCCCAGCTTGGGAGTCACAACCATGGTGATGCTCCCAAAAACCTCTTTCGCAGTGCCTGGATGTGCCAGCCCCCCAAAAAAAACCTGAGGCACTGCAAAAGGAGGGTGTGAGCAGCCAGAGAGCTCTGGGGGGACCCCACTTGCCTCCCAGCTCAGCGATCCCAGTGCCAGCAGCATTAGGGCAATTTGCCGCCTGACCCCGGCTGGAGAATGGAATCTGTCATGCTTCACTTGACCTGTTGGCCGAGTCATCATTCCGTGGGGAGCGTTGGTTTGAGCTGTGTGAAAACAAGGAAAAAGGGGGAGGGAAAGAGGGGGAAAGAGGGCTGTGGTGCCTGGATGTCTCCTCTCCTCTCCTCTCCTCTCCTCTCCTCTCCTCTCCTCTCCTCTCCTCTCCTCTCCTCTCCTCTCCTCTCCTC